>JANIHZ010000005.1:62023296-62046035 GCA_027478365.1 Erythroxylum rufum | reverse complement strand
CGATTTTCGAGAAAATCGGGTTACGACGAAACTAGAATAAGGATAAGAATCTGATTAAATATTTGAGGTTTATAGAACGATGTTTCGAATAGTTTTAAGATGAATAAGACGAAAAAAAAAATTTATCGGGATTTTCAGATTAGTCAAGTTTCCAACGCGGATTCGAGGTTCTCGTGTGATTTTCGTAAGTATAACGCGGTTTCGGATTCGCAAGAGGAGTTTAATAAGAATCTGTATAAGTAGTTGGGTTCCGGAAACGGGATCCAACATCATGTCAGACTTGGGCCACCTATTAGCCCACTCAGCCTAGCTTATTGCCATCACTAACTTTAAGGCATTAATAACCTACCTTATATATGTTATCCCTTTTATATTAATGCTTCAAGCTTCTTCTTTATTGAGATATAGTTCTTACCTTCCCTGAAACATAACTAAGCTTGGAAAATTTAGTCCAACCCAACCTAAAGTTAACAATATAAGCTTAGGTTATCAAGGTTCAAACTAAATTTGAGCCTTAAAATTAACCCAAAATTTAACCAAATGGTTTGAATTCCTTTTTTAAAAATGATGTCATTTTGGTTTGACTTCCTAAAACAATGTCTTTTTGTCTTTAAGTTTAAGCAACTCAAGGACAAAACATTATCTTTTTAGAAAATGGAACCAAAATGATGTTATTTTTGGATAGTCCAAAAAGGTTTCAACTAAGCTCAATTTGCCTATTGAGAGATTCATACATAGACCAACCTGACTTATTATCGATCCTTATTGAAATAAAAAGCATAAGTGATGGATCTTTTGACTATAAGTAGTGTAAAATTTTAGTATTTTTAATATGAAAAGTGTTATTCGTATTTTCAACATTATTATCACCAAAATCAAGTTTAATAACATCTCTAATATTTTGCAATCATCTTAACAACTCTAATTGTAACACCCACATACCCTCTGGAAGGATGTATGAATGCCACACAATCCCAGCATACGAAAACTTCCAGTAAACAATCCCAGCAAACATACATTAAATTACATAGTACTTAACACAAACTCGCTGAAAAATCCAAACCAAAATGAAGTATCATTGTTACAAACTTACAAACAAATCCACATATACATATCAGATACAAGCCTAAAAGTCAAACCAAAAACATACATTATTTTCAAAACAATACTCAAACTTCATTGGCCATTGCGATTGACTTGTCCCATTCCATAAGTCCTTCTCTCTGAACCTACACGGGGCAAATCCACCGTGCTAAGCATATAGCTTAGTGAGTAATAACTGATCTATACATAAACTGACAACTCGTCACATTGAATCATGTATGAGCATCAATATGCATTTAAAGATTTCTTTAACAGCAAGTCAGACAGAATGCATTTCAGAACAAATTTTTATAAATAACAGAACTGCATAACATGAGAGGGTATAAACCCTTCAGAATCAGAACATAATTTAGTTTATGCCAAAATTAAACAGATATCAGAGTACAAAATAAGATGATTGCTAAAATCATTTACAGAAGCAGGTAACAGGACTTATACAGAAGAGACCGAAGTCTCGGCACCAAAGTGTCTCGGAACAAAACTGAAGTCTCGACACCAAAGTGTCACTACCAAAAGACACCAAAGTGTCGATAATAAAAGACAACGAAGTGTCACAGAAGCAGCTGCAGACCCTTCTAGGTATGTCTATTTACCCACAACTAGGACTCAACAGTTTTAAAACAAAACAAAGTCATTTCAGACATTTTATGAAAAGCAAGTAGTCAATCATATTCACATGAAAGTAGCACTTCCAATTATATAAACATGCATCGAATGCCTCGGAAAATCATTGTCCGAAATTCAGAACACAATTAGCATAAATCAAATTCAACAAGCAGAACAAAGTAAGGTAAGTAGCACTTCAATATCACATTCATCAATCTATACCTCAAACCTTCATGTCCGAAATCAGTACACAAATCAGTAAACATTCATCAATATCAATTTCAATTTAGTAACAAACAAGACAAATCAAGGTAAGATCATCTTAAGTTACTCACAAAAGTTACTGTCTAAATTACTTACAATTGCTCCCGTTTGCTTATTTCCTTGAAGTCTCGGCAATATCTGGAAGTGGTCGTTCTATGCGTTCCTCTATAACATTTAATACATATACAAATCACTATTGTGCATGATTAAGAATTCATTAGTGTATGTTGAATATGTATAATGCATGTTCATGACAATTTCAGGTATTTTACTGTAATTTTCATCAAACCGATCAGATCTCAAAGCCCTCATTAATAACATTTGGTACTTATAATTTGGACAAAAATAAAATATTGTGAAATCAATGTGATAACCTAAGTGACCACTTCAGATTTTCTACCCATATGATTTCGGGTCAACTTTACATAATTAATCTGGTAGGGTAAATGACAAAATTAGGCAACAGTTCCTTCTGGAAAGCTGTTCTATATTTCTCAAGTTTCCAATGACTCTAAAATAATCCAATTTGATTTATTATTCAAAGAGTTATGCACTAAATACCACAGACTGTACACATTTGAACTTTTAGCTAGTACATGATCATACCCTCTATTTTCACAACTCATATCTTTCAGCTCAGATATCCAAAAATTACAAAATTTATACCAAATTAAAGCTAAGAGAATAATATAAAACTTTGGTGAAAACATCTTAGTCTAATTCAGCCCATATCAATACATTTTATTCAATAACCACAGGACATGATTTCTGTCCCTGACAGTGCTTCAGCTTAAGCTGCAACTCACTTTCATGCCAATTTTGAAAACAATAGAGACAGAATTAAAATTTGACTTCTTCACAAAATTGTAGAATTATGTCTCTAGTTCAATTTAAAATAAGAATAATTTCATTTGGAAATCTACAGATCAAAATATAACTAAAATACTGAAGCATCTTCAGAACATTCCAGTCATCAAATTCCAACACACCTCAGCATTTTCATCTTAACATCCCCCCTTTTGGGATAACTTTGCATGATCTTTATGAGAAGGAAAATGGTGTATTTCAGTAACACTTTCTTCTAGACAATTGTTCCACTATGTTTCTAGTTTTTAATAACACCAAAATTGTACAATTTGAGTCATTATACTGAAAGTTATATCCAAAAGAGTTCAGACTGTTTTTAAACTGTAACAGAATTCCTAACTCTAATTCCATCCAGATTTTGAGATGTTTAGAGATAGAATTAACATTTGGCTTCTTCAGAAAAGTTGTAGACATATGTCTCTAGTTTAATTTGAATCAAGAATCAACTCATTTATAAATACACAGATCAAGTTATAATCAAAATACCAAGACGTGTTCAGTGAAAATACTTTATTTCTTTTAGCTTTTCCACAAATAGACTTTCGGGTCAATGTTACACGGTCATTTTGACAATGAAAATGAAGGATTTAGGCCTAACATTCTCTACAAATTTGTTCCTTTATGTCTTAAGTTTCTATTGACACCAATTTTATTCAATTTGGTTAAGAATTTTGAAAAGTATTCTCAAATTACTACAGACTGTTCACGAACAGTGAAAGATTTCAGATACTCAACTTCAAGCCAACTTTTGACACACTTAGTGACAGAAATCAGATTTGACACCTTCATGAAAGTTGTAGATATAAGTTTCTAGTTTAACACGAATTTAAATTCATATAATTTGGATATCTAAGAGAAAGATATGGCTAAAATACCGAAACCTATCTAGTAGAACTACTCATCCAAACCAATTTCTAGCATCAATCATAGCATCACAAGACCTATTTATTAATGAAATAACTTACAAATATGATGATCCAAGCTTCAGAAAAGATCCAGAAGTTGAGAGGGGGAGTAGGAGAATAAAATTTCGTGTGAAAGAAGCCAAAGTGAGGGATTAGGTTGTTGAAATGAGCTGGAGTGTTTAAGCTATTGCTTTGCTAGGTGTCCTTAATTTGTCAAACTTCATGTCTTAATGCATGTAATGCATCAAGCCATATGTCTTAGTGCATGTAATGCCATTTACCTAATTAAAATGCTGCCACTTGTCACCTATAAAACCAGTTCACATGTCAATCATCCAATGGTACCAAATGTCACTCATTCATTGATCCATTTGTCACTCCATGATTTGTCTCTTAATTTCTTTATTTTTCTTAATCTAAATTATCTTAAATTTTCAATAGCTTTCTGAAACATCCTAAATGTCTCCAAAAATGCAGAATTAATAATAATATGCACCAATTTAATAATCCAAGACAATTAATTCATAATTCACCAAAATTTCTAAATACCCGAAATATTATCAAAATCGCCAAATCACATTTTATTCGTGTTAACAACTCAATTATACCCAAAATGTCATGAATGCATGCACAAATATTGGTATTAGTCCAAAAATATATATGCTCAAATAAACAAAAACTCAATTATGCCAAGCATATCATGCATTGAAATTCCTTAATATTCTAACCCCTAACATGGGGCGTTACAAATTTTGATAAGAAATAAATCATATTTTGATCTGATGGGTTAGCACCCTATTTTGAAAAATCAGTTCCATATTCTGCATGTTCTGTTCTGTTGTTGAATATGACTGTTGGCATGTGAAGTATTTTCCTTAATAATTTTTATTCTGTTCTAAATTTCAGTATCTGTTATTGAATCATAGTTAGTTATTACTCACTAAGCTATATGTTTAGCACGGTGGATTTGTCCCGTGTAAGTTCAGAGAGAAGGACTTAAGGAATGGGATAAGTCAACCGCAATGGCCAAAGCAGTCTGAGTTTTATATTTCTCAAAATGTATTTTTGAGTTTGTTTTAGGCTTGTATATAATTTTGGATTTTTGTTTGAAGGTTTGTAATAACCTTAATTCAGGTTGATTTATGAAATTGTAATATGTATTGTATGTTTGTTTGAGATTATAGAAATGCATGTGTGAAATGTTTCGTATGTTTTGGAAATGTTTATTTTTGAATGCTATGCTTCTGCGAAATATTTTGGTTTGTTTGTACTGTCTTGTGTGGCATTCACATATCCTCCCAGGGGGTATTAGGGCACTACAACACGATTATCGTATTTTCCTTGATACAATCGGTAATTCGAGACTTAAATTTTCAAAACCACCGATAGGTAATTTTAAGATTTGTAGGATTTGTTATTCATGATTTAAACTTTTTATGATATCATTTATACTAATTATATTGCTTCTGTGGAAACTCAGGTCAATATTACTTGGTTGACAAAGGCTATCTAGAAAGAGAAGGATATTTGACACCTTACCCAAAAACAAGATATTATTAATCGAAGTTTTGTGATGCAAATCTAAGAGGATCTCGAGAAGTTTTTAATCGAGTTCATTCATCATTAAGAAGTTGTATTGAGAGGGCTTTTGGTGTTCTTAAAGCTCGATGGAAGATTTTGGAGAAAATGCCTAAGTATTCATTAATGGATCAAAATAGAATAATTTGTGCAGCTTTTGCGTTGCATAACTATATTAGAAGAAGTACAATTAGTGACCCGGCTTTAGCATCATCGATCAAAATCCTGAATTTATACCTCCAGATGTATTTCAAGATGTTGAAGTTAACTTTACACAAGAAGACATTGAAGAACAAAGAACTCGTGAGATGACAACTATTCGTAATAATATTGCTTCCAGTTTAATGGCAATTAGACGTCATTCTTAAATTGTTATAAATCTTCGCTTTAAATGATGATGTTCATTTCTTTTGATATATTTGAATTGTGTTGTTAAATTTCATCTGTATTGTTATATTTTATGTTTGGACATATCATCATCATCATGATTATTATTATTATTAGTATTGTTGTTATTGTTGTTGTTGTTGTTGTTGTTGTTGTTGTTATTATTATATGTTATTATTAATGTTATAAGCTTAATTTCTGTAGAATTTAATATCTAAAATATAAATTCTTATAAGAATATTGAACATTAACTGCCAAGATATTTAATATTTATACCCTTATTATTTTTTAAAAGTCATGTCCTCAATAATCATTTTATACATTAACAGCTAATTTTACCAAACATCAAATGACAAACAACTAACGCAATCAGCTAGTCAACTCAGCTGATAGAATTAGCTAACAACTAATGTAATCAGCTGAGCTAATTTTACCAAACATCAAATGACAAACAGCTAATGCAATCAGCTAGTCAAATCAGTTGATAGAATCAGCTATTAGCTAACAGCTAATGCAATCAGCTGATTGCCAAACAGGGCCTTTTACTCACCATAAAATAGTATGTAACTGGTGCTAGTCTTATTTTATTTCTCACTCTTGTGAACCTCGCCAAAGAATAAATTAAAGAGAGAGGTTATGAGGAATGTTCCATATTTTAGTACAGTTGATAGCCTGATGTATGCTAAACTATGTACTAGGCAGGACATTGCATTCACCATTTGACTGTTTGGTCAATATCTGGTTAATCCAGGTGTAGACCATTGGAATGCAGTCTAACGAACATTGAGATACTAAAGCAAATTAAGGATTATATGTTGATATATAATACAGTCAACAAACTAAACCTCATGGGAAATTCATATTAAGATTTTAGCTATGTGTCCAGATGATTGAAAGTCTACTTAAGATTACAGTTTTAATTTTGCAGATAATAAAATGTCGTGGAAGTTTGTTAAAAAGACACAGGTAACTTCCTCGACTATGTATGCAGAGTGCATGCTATGGGGCTGCATCATAGACGGTTTAGCTTAGAAACTTGATTTTTAAGTTGTTTGTGGTTGATTCAGTGGCTAAACCCATTTGGTTGTATTGTGGTAATCTTCTTGCAGTGTTATTTAATAAAAAAGAGAATATCAAAGGGTCTTAACATTTAAAGGTCAATTATTTGGCCTAACGGTGTTGATATAAAAGGTAAAATTAAGGTTTGGAGTATTTAAAGACTGAGGAGCTGTAAGTCGATCCTTTAACTAAAGGACTTCACCCACTTGTGTTTGTGACATAAGTATACAATATAGGTATTTTGATGTCCTTAGACATTGTTATTAGCGGATCGTTATGTTTGCTTTATGTACATTTATACATTTTGATGTGTTATGACAGTATGATGGTTCATCAATAGAGATAATTATGTCATAATACGTATGAAAGTCTTAAGATTTTTGTCGATCTTAAGCATTTAAAAGTCATTGGGCATATATACAAATTGACTTATGCCTATGTCATTTAGACACATACAGTTTTAGTACGGGTATCCATGAATTTGACATGACATAAAGGGATATAAGTTTTTAATCTAATAAAGGTTTTCTAATGCAGTTTAGCATTCAGTTGGAGAATATAAAGGTTTTCTCTAATGCGGTTTAGCATTTGGTAGGAGGAAACAAATTTTCTCTAATGCTGCTTAGCATTCGGTGAGAGAAAACAAGATTTCTCTAATGCAGTTTAGCATGTGCGATTTAACATACAGTTGGAAGAATCGAGACCTACAAACGAAGATGATATAATTTAGATCATAAAGATATCATCCTAGTTTGTTACACTCCATTTTTCCATTCATGTTAGTGAGCTATTAGGTATACTTGATTGTATTGGATTTGTGTCGTACATGACACATGCATTTGAAACTTTTCGGTATCAAAAGCCTTTTAGGACAGAATGATGGACTTTCATATCTTTGGATCAAATGTTTTGTTTTTAAACCTAGTCAACTAATTCAGTAGCATGGCTTAACCGAGTTTTTAAAATGTTTTAAACTAGAGTCAAAACTGCAATTAATGATTATCCAAAGGGGAGAATGTTGGACAATTTTGTCTTTTCCCATAAAGTTGGACAACTATTAATTGCATTTTTTAGTTTTTCAATAAATTATCGATTAAGTTACGTAATTTGATCCAGATAACAATAATAAAGTGGCCCAATAAATGATCTAAATCAATGAGTCAAAGTTCAGGTAGAAAATGGATCCTAATTAGTGTGGACCGGATCTATATCAGCTTTGTAATAGCGAAGTTCGATATGGAAGCTATATATAAATTAAAGTCTCCTGTAGTTGCTCAGATCAATCGTAAGCATAAGAATTCTCTGATGTATGTACTACGTATTAAGGATTATGTAAGATGTATAGATAGAATCTTGTAAGACAATATGATAAAATGTTTTTAAAGCAACTAAATGTAAATTGTCTTCTATCTTTTGTCAATTCTTGTATTTAAAAATTGAGTTAATATTTTGAATAACTATAATTAACCCTTTGGCCCCTGATCAAAATTCCAGTTGATCTTAATATAAGTACTCAAGCATTCAATGTGACATTCCCAATAAGTTAAATTACTTTTTTTTTTCCAAGATTAAAACAATATCTTTTGGGAGCTCGAATCGCTAAATAGAGGTGTTACAATTTACACTTCAATAGTCCAACATCCGCCGGACCCGCAAACCTGAACTTAGGATCAAGACGTATAATACGTCCAGATCGGTCTTTGGTAGAAACCTCTTGGCCATAACCCAAAAATTCCAGGCAAACTCATCATGCCGACGACTCCAAGACGATGGTTTGCGAATTCCTGAAGTGCAATTAGACGTGCGTAGTTCTCTCTGAGCTCCGATCCCTGAACTTCTCTTACTGTAAGTTGGGTAATATAATAGTATGTGGGCACTAGTAAGTTCTAAGTACTATACTTGATAGTGAAAGGTGGTCGAGTGAGTAATGCCGAGGCCTTGGTTTCTAGTTTTTCTGGTATTGTTGATTGTATTCACTTCCCAGCTTGAGTGGAAAGAGCAACTGGGAGAAGATGTTGAAGCAACTTCGAGCATTTCCCGGAATGAGAAAATGGGTTTCAAGCGAGAAGCTGTTAAAGAAAAGGTTTGATTTTATTTGTTATAAGATTCGATTTTTCCACATGGGTTATTTGAATTGAGGTTAAAGAAATTGTTTATGGATTAATTTTGGGGATGGGACTAGAGTACAGAGTATAATCAAGTATTCTATATGGGTTGATCATCGGGCATTTTGGGCAACGTTTAGATTTGGCCAGAATATTGCTGGAGTCATATAGATATGTTTAACAATTATATATATATAATAGCATCTAAAAATATACTAAGTCTCTTTGCATAATGAAACTACTCATTATGCTTTTCTTTTTGAGCTGGATGAGTTATGCAAAAGATATTATTATTTTTAAGAGCTTTCTATTTCACAACCAAAGAAGACTTGAGCTCCAATTGTTCAACAACTAGTTGATTCTATTAAGCTTTGGTATACTGGCTACTCTACATTTTGCTTCAAACAATAGTTGTTGGATCAAACCACTAAGACTAGTAATTTCCCATTAAGAACTATCTGTAATTTCTCCCCTTCAATACAAAGATCTGAGCACCACATGGGCCTTACAATAATGGAGTCATTCAGCTGCTCTTTTTCTGCAAATGCATCTTTACCCAGCATAATTCCTCATCCCAATTCTCAGCTGTCTATGAAGACCACATTGCTATAGTAATCCTTGTCAAATTTTTTTGCTTTCGCTGTCAAAATCTCCACAATATCCCCTACTGCTCATCTTGGTTGCAGATAAAGATGACAAACAATTCTTTGCTTATCATTCTTGCAATTTTCATTCTTTTAAGTATTTTAAGGATTCGGCGAAGTACAATACATGCTCTTCTATTAGCTCATTAACAGTTTACTTGTTTATCCTACATCTCTTTGATTGTTAGTAGAGCTGTCTGATGAGACTAGAAGTCCTATGTCTTGGATTTGCTTCTTTTTCATTGTGCTTTCTGAAGCAAGTTTCACCCTATTATGCCATTCTTATTTCTTCAATTTCACAAGGTTTCCTTCTTTCCTTGTTTGATTCATTGGTGTCTGTTTAGTAAGCAATTTCTTTTTGGTTCATTGATCCAACAAGAAACTTGATCCATTGAAGCTGATTGTTTCAGCCAAAATCTGATTGCACGTTCAATAAGTACTATAATGTTACCTAGATGGTTAGTTGTTTGATACTCTCATGTTTCTACCATTGGGGTTGTGTTTTCCAATATCCAACCAAAATGCTGGTGTTGAGATTTTTTCATTTCCATTATGCTTTGGATGCTAATGTGACTCACTAGTAACTATGCTGCAGATCATGCTCTCTCAAGAAAAGAGAATTCAGAAACTTAATCTGCTTGTCAAGAATCTTCAGGAGCAGCTGATACTGTGTAGGGGTGAAAACTCTGTTGTCAATGGTACCACAATCCCTTTAAGTGATCGTTCAAATGAGCTTGAGCAGTAGCCGATATTGGAGGACTAGATTTATTGTCAGTTTTGACATCAATATAATTGGTATGTACAAGTTGTTAGAGCTCTTTTTTGTGCCGAAGGAATTTTATCTCATAATTGGGTTAGCATGTTCCAGTTCACATTTGTGAACTGAAAACATTTCTACTTTTTCTTGTACCTATAGTGATATGCTATGCAAATTTCTGCGATTGCCTGCTGCATGTGGCGACAGCCTACCTCAGTCTGTTCAGAAATTAAAATTGTAAGAAATATATTATTGTGGATAATTGATGCCTTGGAATGGAAAGACCAAGAGTTATGCAAATGACAAATGGCTTTTATTATACTATAAATTAAGACGCTTAAGAATATTTAGTTGCAGCAAAGGTGTCCTAAGTGAAATCCGTTGTATGCCTTTATTGTATGCTATTGGGATTCTAAATGCAAATGGACTCACGCATGATTGTTGACAAAGTTTATGGTACTATATACCTAGTAACTTGAAACTCTCAGTTTTACTAGCAGCAAAGATGGTGGGGGGATTGGGTGGAACTTGGGGATAGGGATGGCTACCCTATTTGTATGTAAATGAAAAGGATGAATTCAACAGCCATGGTTATTAGCTATCCAATTTGCATTAACACGTATTGGCTCACTTGTTTCTGATGTGTACTAGAATAGCTGTTAGATTGTTACTCTTAGGAGCAGAAATTTGGTTTATGTGCCCTTGCAGTTGCACTAAAGATAGTAAGGGGCACTACTGCTCTTTTACTATCTTTAGTGTCTAGTGTGAGATTTAAGAAAAGAGTTGACTGCAAAGTGGTCGAAATAGTAGAGAAATGTTGAAGCCAAGTGCCCATGAATTTCAAGAGTTGTTTGGGTCTTAACTGAAGAGTTCTAAATATTTCAAAGCATCCATAAAATTTCTTGAATTGGAAGATTAGCCCAGGAATAACCCTTTTTTCCAAAACATAATAGTGAGATTCAAAATCATCATTTTAGTTAATCTATGTCTTTGACATTCATAACATATCTTTCATACATGTTTACACTTTTTGGACTTTTGCACCCTTAAAATTTGCAGTCATATTCCATGGCTAGTTTCTTCAGTCTTATGCTAAGATACCCTCTAGTTAATAGTTGCTCACGTTTGTTTGTGGTCCCTGTTTAGTTATATTGATCAAACCTTTTTAACTTTTTTATGAAGGTTATTGTCTATTGATGAGCATTTATTCTTGATGGAAAACTTACTATTGCTGATTCATGCAGTTAATGTAACATGTATGAAGAGGGACCTCCATTGTTCTCTCCCTCTCTCTCACTCTCTATGACCCAATCAGTCTGGTCCTTAGTTGTCACATATCAGTCTGCTCGTTCTGATTCAGTGAGCCAAATTTAATGTCACAACCGAGCTTCCCATGTAGCGTTTATCCATAAACCCCCTTGTTTGGTCACATTAAATTCTTTATTAGTAGGGTCAGAATATCACGGGATATACAGGGATTGCATATATGATGTAACAAAGAACTTATAAACATGTAATTGAGTTCTAGATAATTTATCAGAGATGCTAATTCATAGATGATGCAACAAAAAACTTATAAACATGTACTTGAATTCTATATAATTTATCAGAGATGCTAATTGGTTACTCGGACATTTTAGTGGAGTCTTGTCAGCATGTAAAACATGCAATTCTCTGCTTTGTTGTCCTCAGGAAATGAAGGTAAAGGTTAAATCTTATCTAATGCTGAATATCCAAGCTTGACTGATAGGTCCTCCCAACCTCATTCAAAACTGCGAAGAACACATTAGACCAGGTTTCTTAATAGCTTCAAAACTGATGCCACCAGCTACATTCTTTTGGTAACAACAAAAGCTTAGGCATGCAAGCATACCTAGACCCCTAAGCTTGGTTGGCCCTCACCTAAACATTAATTTAACCTTTTGATTCATGTATTTTGAAAACCAAACAAGCTAAATTGAGCATAATGAGCCCAGAAGGATAGGTCTCCATTTCCTGGTCTCACCTATGTTATCGGAAATTCGTACTTGAAATGTTCAACAAAAAATCAAGTTCTGCCCACCATTAAGTCAAACACATGAAATGAGGTGTAGCATTAGCCATACTTAGCACTACCATTCAAACACTTTGTTTTGATATGGTACGAACCATCAAGCGTAGCATGATTATGTCCTCTATGAAGCTAGATATTGGTCGATAAAGAGTTAAACTAACATGGTTTTCCATTGAAATGATCCTATAGATTAGTAACAGAAGTTCTTGATCCTTCTACCAAAAAGAAAAAGAAATGGTTTTCTGCGTGGAAACTAACTTCCACGCATCAAAAATTCAAGCGGGGAATAGTCTGGATGTGGATGGTTTAAAGGTGTCTTCCCATAATTGGGACCCTCCTAGGACATCTCACGGGAAACAAAAAAAAATTACTTTTTAGTCCCTTTTTCTTTCATAATATTGCTCAAGAACGGGATGGACCGAGACATTGTGTACTGGGTACACCAACCATAAATTGTAGTCTGACCCACCTAAGGAACCTCCAATAGATACTAATTATGACACAGTAATGCAAAAATTTATATCCGTAGTTAGCAGTCTCTTGAAGGAAAAACAAGACATGTTCTATTCCCAACACTGGCATAGCTTCTATATTCTCTTCCCAACACTGGCATAGGCTCCATCAAAATTAACTGTAGAGAATTGCCAGATTTCATTAAATTTTCAATTAATCACAGCTCTTAATCTGTTGCTGTGCATCTTTCTCAAGAGTAAATGACATCATTAATGTCTCCTTTAAATGACATCATTAATGTCTCCTTTAACTTTTCATTCTATTGTGTACTACTAACAAACTTTAAAGAACTTTCTTATGAGCTAAGGTAATCTAATTGGAGCATAAGAAGTTTCAAAGCTTGAAAGTGCACCAACCCTGAAGGCAGATTTGGAAGAAACTTCATATTCAATCACCACCCACTTGAATCTATAGTCCAAATGGTCATCAATTAATGAGGGAGGCTTCCCCCAAATGGCAAAAATGAAGCGTTAAAGATGACTACGTAATTGATGAGAAGAGATTACTAGTAAAACATCTCTTTCTTTGCCAATAATTCTAACCAAAGATTGTCTTCACTACCATTCTTTTCAAAGAGAAAGAGCAGACTATTTAGTTACACTTTTTCTTTTTCTTTTCTTATAGTCTTTATCTTGCTAGAACATATTGTGATATGCTTAAACCAAAGCAAGTTCCACCAACTGCTCATGACCCATAAAGGAAATTTCATGATGTGAACTTTAATTCTCTTACTTAGGATGTAGCTCAGTTACTATTGCACCAATCTTTCACATCTTACTGATCCAAGAGAATTGAAAATTTTCATAAATTTTAAGATTGAAGACACTTGTAATTTTCTCTCCATTTACGAAGAGACTAATCCTAAGTGGGTGCAGATACAGTTTAACTATCAACTCAATTCGCTGTTGTTGCTCACTAAAAGCAGTGGAGGGACATTAAGGTGAGGCCCATTAGTGTTGTTTCCGAAAATTTCTGGACCAGTGGGCCAGCGGTTCAATTTGAAACATGAAGGACCAGAATAACATCAAGTTTCAAATAGAGAAAAATGGTCTGCGGCATCCATGACGGAGAATTATGCTAACAACCAGCCCCATTTAGTGACTCATTAAACTTCAAGCAACAAAAGAAGCCTCCTTTTTATGGTTCATGTTACAGATTTTGATACGACTACATTTTCTATTAGATATGAAAAGGGAACTAACAAATTTTGATTCTTTAGTGTGTTAAAGAACACACAAGAATGGTATAGTATGGTACATGGCAGAATCTCATGTCAAATGACACTGTAGAGCTGGGCCATTTGATTAATCTTTGTCATGAAGAGGTTCGTCTATAGGATTAAAAAATGCAATTAGAACTTAAACACGGGGTTTTGCTTATACCCCACAAATTAAACTCTCCTACGCTTTCTCTTATATGTGTACATAAGAGTAAAATGAAAACCATAACATTACAACAATACAGTAGCTAATATAGTTGAACTAATGCTCTTATTGGGATTTGAATGTAACACAAACTCAAATTGCAGATAAATTTGATTAAAAAAAGTATTTAGAGAAGAAGAATACTATTACCCAATCAAGAAAAATAAGACAAAATTAAGAAAAAATAGAAGTATTGTGTCTAACTAATTTGTTATAAATTACACTTCAAACTGTTAATGAAAAGAGATAATAACAAATTCCTAATAAAAAGAGGTAATGAGAAAGATAATCTTAGAGCAATTTAACGCAAAAGTAAGTTTCATTAATTTGTGATGCTCCCTTAATGCAAACTTACTGTCAATAACACCAAGAGCTTCGTGAGAGATTTCAAATTTAGTTTTGGCAAGTGCTTTAGTAAAAATTGTCAACTACTCGTTCTTCAATTCTTTTTTTTTTTTGTAGTTCAATATCTTGAGTTAACATCTTCTCTTGAACAAAATGAAAATCAGTTTTAATGTGTTTCGTATGTGCATGAAACACTAGATTTGTAAGAAGCTTTATTGCAATATCATTATTAAAATTAATGGGAACTGGGCATTTAAGAGAGGATATCATTTCTTGAATAAGTCTTTTAAGCCACAAAGATTCTTAAGTGAGCATAGTAACTACTATATACTTAAACTTCACAACTTGAAAGAGCCACGACAATTTTTTTTTACTACACCATAAAATTGTAGTAGAACTTGCAATAAAATAAAACCCTATTGTGGAGTGCTTGTCATTACGTTAACAATGCAATCTACATCTACAAAGCCCTCAAAGAAAATGACATAGATTGTTTGTACATTAATCCATAACTTTGAGTGCCTTTTATATGATGAAGAATCCTCTTTACTGTGGTTAAATGACCTTCACATGGTTGATCCATAAATTAAGAGATGACGTGACAGCAACGCGCGTCGTAACACTATGCAAAATAAACTAGACCTACTAATATAGCAAGTAGTGAATTTAGGCCGATCCCACAGAGAGTGTTTGGTTAGCTTTTGAAATGAAATTAATCGGTGTTTAGGTTTTGAGGGGGTGTGGATTTGGTTTGGTTTAAAATAAGAAAATTAAAAAAAACTAACTAACAAAAGCAAATTAAAGAAAACTGTAAAATGATAAAAGTGGTGAATTCTTTAGGACTCTGGTTCTTTGGTTCAATCTCGACCTATACCCGAATTAAACATATTTCATTGAATTGTTGTTCTTTTCCCTCTCCTTGAACTATTAATTGAAAGTTAAAAATAGTTTATATTAACCCGAGTTTTCCTTTAGGTCGTGTTTAATTAAGATACGACCGTTAATTAAACCTAAATATCGAATAACTTAGGATACAATCTCTAGATTAAATTGGGTGGTCGCATTACGAATTAGGAAAACCAATTAATCTAAGCAATAACTACATACACTCAGGTCATTTAACCCAATTCATGTTATCATTAATGATTATGGATCATTAGTTGCTACAAATGAATCTCAAATATAACAATTACGAATTATATTGAAATTATAGTTGTGGGTTCATACACAAACAATCGAACTATATGATAATACGATAATTCATACACAAAACCCAAATCCATATACATAAAATAACACAATCAATTCATAAAGAGAGAAATAAACAACAAAAATAAGGAATGAATGCTTAATCGGGTCGTCAACGTCAATGTCACCTCCAAACAAACTCGGAAAGCTACCCCTTTATGAGTCTCTCACGATTGAGAGCTTTGGTTACTGTCTTCATTCTCTCCTAAGGCTCTAGAAGCTCTTCCCGGTCTAAAACACTTCAAATATTTCATTCCCCTTGGCCGTCACCAATATGTTGCTTTTATACGAAATAATAAGGTTTTTGGTCAGGTGGCATTGTGTCACACTCGTGACTTGGCATTTTGCTTTCTCATGGTTGTGAGACCCTTCTTATAGCTGTGAGTTGTGTCTCACAGCCATGAGACACCTTGTCGTAGTCATGAGTCAATACTCACAGCTGTGACAAGTTAATGGCATAACCTTGACTCCTTTCATCTTGTTCTTTTTGTCTTCTTCTTGCTCCATCCTTCATCTTCTTTATATTTTCAGCATATGTCACATCTTTCTTGGTATTTTCTTGTCTTCTCTTGCTTTTAATCTCCTTCTTCTTGCTCCATAAAGACAAATGAGTATGAATCTTCAGAAAATGGCCCAAATATAGTGTTTTTGACTCACTTTAGTTCTTTCGCTTCCGAATTGTACCTAATACCACATATGAGTTAAAGTGAGTATCTTAAGCATTTCATAGTAATAATCACCAAGTCTTATGGAATAATTTCATAATCAATTAATCACATATTATGACTCGAAAAAAAATTGCTATGTTAGGTCTTGTGATTGTTAAATAAAATGAACTACTAATAATCTATCGAAAAATTGCTGCATCTTCCAATGGCTTCCCTTCATTTTTAGCTAACTGAAGACAAGGTTCCATAAGAGTAGCCATTGCTTTTGACTCTCCCATATGAAAACATTGTAATAAACTTATTGCATATCATTTTTAAGAAGCAAAATAACCACCAAAATTTTCAATTTCCAAACTAAGAAAGCAAACTTTTCATTTCAAAGCAAATAGACAGTGCATCCTAAAGACAATAAATTTCAACACTATTGTCTCCAATAATAATCATATCGCCCACGTATAACAAAAAAATATTTCATAGTTTGGGCATTTTCTTAATAAATAAGCTTGGATCAGACTTTGAAAACTTAAAACCATAAAAATTATGATATTGAGTAATCTTACCAAACCTAGCATGTGAAGCTTATTTTAGACCATACAACCCCTTCTTATATTGACACATATAGTTAGGGAACCCTTTAGAAATGAGACCATGATCCAGCTCACTATAATGAAAAGGATTGTTTACATCTAATTGTTACAACTTTTGACATTTATTAGTAGCTAGAGAAATAATTGTTTGAACAAGATATCATTTTAACAACAAGACTGAATGTCTCATTATAATCTTGACCACATTTATGAGAAAACTCACAAGCTAAAAGTTGGGCTTTGAATTTGTTGATTTGCCTTTGAAATTGTAAAATCATTTGTAACTAACTAAATCAACATCCTTCAGTTTTGGTACAAGCTCCCACATATTATTCTTGTTTAAGATTGAAATTTCTTCTTGCATTGCCTTTTCCCATTTAGGAATCCCTTACCTACATCATAAGATTTTGGCTAATTCCTACATAATTTTGTGAAGAAATAAGATAAAATAGAAAAGTGATTTAGTTTAACTTCATAGTCAGCTAGATAATTAGGTTGCCTTCTTTGACTCATTGATCTTCGTGTGACCATGTCAATGACTTCTTCTGACTGAATATTTTCCTCAATTGAAGAAATATTGCTGCCTTTATTTTTGGATTCAGAGTCACTAAGAAAAACACAAGATCAATGGTTTCTTTACCTTTATTTGCGTCAAACTTGTGATATGTCACTTTTTCAGACACTACATCTCGAGAGATAATAACCTTCTTTGTTTCTGGGTCCATACATCTCCATCCTTTTCTATGAGTGTCATAACCAACAAAAATACAATGTCTAGCCCTCGAATTAAGTTTAGTTTGGTTATATTTTTTAAATATGACAAATAGGTCCAAAACCTTGAAAATAACTTACATTGGGTTTGTAAAGATAAAATAACTCTAAAAGAGATGGCTCATTCCCCATCCATAGAGGTAGCCGATTTATGACATGACAATAGGTATGGACAGTTGTTGCCTATAATTCTCTTAGAAGACTCTTTGCATGTAACTAAGACAAACACACAAATGTAAGATGAGTCAACTTATGCTCAGCAGCCCCATTTTGTTGTGGGGTGTCTGGACAAGTTTTTATGTTAAATCCCATTTTCCCCATAATAATCTAGAAATTGACTTAATATAAATTCTCCTCCATTCTCAGTGCATAAGCACTTAATTAGCAGCCCAAATTCTTTTTCTACATCACACTTGAACTAAATAAATTTAATGGAAGCCTCACTTTTTTGTTCTAAGAAATAAACCCAGTTGAATTGACAAAATATTCCATAATCACCATTACATAATAAAAACCAATATAGCTAGGTGTTCTTGTTGGCCCTAGAAGATCTAAATGAATTTATTATAACATAGTTGATGCTCTGTTTTCTGAGTTTGGGAAAGGAAGATGTTGAGATTTTCTATATTGACAATTTGGAAATACCTCAACAAAATGAATACTTTTAAAAATTGGAATACCATCAAGAAGTTGCTTTAAGGATATTTTCTGCAACAATTGGTAACCAACATGACCCAAACAAGCATGCCAAACTATAGAGCTTGCAATCTGACCTGTCCTTTTAATATAAACATCACTAACAGATAATACATATAGTAAGTCTTTTCTTTTTCCAATAAATAGAATATTAATGGCAACATTCTTTACATTTGAAAAAACTTAATCATTTGGACAAAAAATAACATACCTTCTCAAATTTGTTATTTGAGAAACTAAAGAAAGATTCTTTTTTAAGCCCGGAATATGATTATCATCCTTCTTCAACAGAATGAACTTCTTCAATCATAATATGTAATGAATTATCAGTTGTCACAATAAAATTCTTCCATAATACAAGCAAAAATCAAATAATAGAACAATATTTCCCGTTGTATAATGAGAAAATCCAAAATCAACATTCCATTTTTTGTTATAATCAATTTGAGCATTGATATTTGTATGCGCGTTAGTCTAGTACATAATAGAAGTCACATTTGTTGACTGATCAATAACTTCAATGGATAAGCATTTCTCCCAATTTGATTGTTAAAGTTCACAACTTTCATGTGTAACATTTTCTTGTATTCCTTGAATTTTGACACGGTAAATTTGGCCTGATATGGCATAGCTTTCCACATTGATGACACACAACTTTTACTCGGCTATCTCCTTTGAGGTGTCCCAATTTTCCACATTTGTAATAAGCTTTGCAGTTCCCTTATACCGTTTTCCAGTTTTTGGTTCATTTCCATCACATGTAGAAGAATTTTAGGAATAATTTATTTTGTGTTTGATCTTTAACATAAAGAACATCCTCTATTTGAGTTAGGAGTTTTCTATTACTTGTCATTTGTTTTATCAAGGTTTGAAAGCAAAATTTCTAACTCAAAGATTTAAGATTTGTTTACCCCCTGTGTTGAAGATATAAAAGGCATGAACTCTTTCAACAAACCATGAATAAGATAATGACACAATTTTGCAACACTCACTGGTTATTCCGTATCCATTTCTGAAATTTGAGCATAAAAATTCTTAACTTTCAAAAAAATTCTTAAATTGACAAATTACCTTGAGGTCCTACAACTAGTTCATTTTCAAGATATTGTAGTTGGGCTATATTTTTCTTAGTAAATAGTTTTTCAAGTGTCTCCCATATTTTCTTTGGTGACTTCAAATCATGAACATGGTTAATGCATTCTTTGTTAATTTATATCTATAAAGCAAATAGAGCCTTCCCAAACTTGATCTTCCATTTTCTTTGTAACTCGGCATTTCCGTGATTATCCATTAGAATTTTTGTTTCATCACTAGTGATGAGATCCCACAAGTCCTATCCTTATAAATAAGCTTTTATGCATAACTTCCAATAATTATAGTTGTTACCGACAAGTTTTTCTATAGAGATGTTATAAACACTTCCACTTTTCATCTTAGTTGAGTAATAATATCAAACATTAGGAAGACAACTCAAGATTTGATATCATGACACAAACTCAAACTGCAGATAAACTTGATAAAAAAATTTAGAGAAGAAGAATATTATTACTCAATAAGAAAAAACAAGAAAAAAAATTGAAGTGATGTGTCTAACTACTTTGCTATAAATTACACTTCAATTTATTTAAAAAAACTCCTAAGAAATATCAACTGATTTGATAAAGTGGAGCTACCAAACTACTAAAGAAAAGAGATAAGAACAAACTCCTAATAAAAAGAGATAATGAGATAATTATAAAGATAATCCTAAACCAATTTAACGCAAAAGTAAGTTGCATTAATTTACGATAGAATGGTATTGAGATGTTTCCTGGTGGATTTTGATTTGGGCTCAACTCAATAACCTAAAAGAAACCCTAATGATTGTTTCAATGCTTATATGTACAAATGTAAAAACATAATCATTGAAGGAGACTACTACTTCTCTCTCTTTCTTTGGTCTCTAAATTTAAAAGGAAGATATCCCATTTGTAGGAATCTCCTCCACTATAGAAAGTTGCTTTAACAGAAGCATGAGAAGACCTTAGGACTACATGAAGGATAAGAGGTGTCTACTCTGCATATAAAAATATCTCTAATCTATTAGAATGCCCACTAAATGCATTTCCTCATATTAAACCAAAGACCTTAATTCCTCTATTTCGTTGACTTGATTTTACATTTTTCAATGTGTTTTAGAAAATGATAACAAATAGATTGAATCACCTCTTAACTCAGAAGTTTATAATAATTATAATTACATATGCCCTTTAAATGTATTAATAGATATTGAAACAAAAGTAAGAACTGAAATAAAAAGGGCAAAAGAATATGTTTTTTTCACATAAGAGAAAGTAATTCAGTGCATGATCTCAATTTTAAGACTTTTCGCAAAGGTAAATTGAAAGAAACAATATATTACAGTATTATAGCTATGATCTATCTATTTATTTATATCTCACAGCCAATCGATATATTGTAAGCTTTGTGACATAATTATTTAAAGATGTTATTATTTTATACATATTTATTTAATTAACTAATGTATAAATAAAGTCTTTGACATAAATATATATTGCAAATAAAATTATGATAAAATCTTAATTACGGGATCTATATTGTATTGAAGTATTATTTCAAAATTGCTCATAATCATTATTTTATTAAGATTGAACATTAATAGTAAGAAAACTAGCAACTTTATATTTCTTCCTTATGAAAGAAGTAATCAATCTTGTAAAGTAAAGTATGGAAATATTTAAACAAGCATATGGGTGTTTGTTAGAAAATAAGTTTACTAAACTGACTCAATATGAGAATTTCATTTGAAACATTGTTTAAATGTCTCTAGAAATTCTCATTGTGATGATTGTATAAGTGATCATTTGACTTGAGATCTCTAGAATATCGTATATAAGGATTATTATATTTTGATACTATCTATGACCTAATCTAGGTATCTCAATTGGTAGCCATTGGATATAACATGAATTATATGGAGGTAGTCTAATGATTAATATAAAATTCATCATCCTAAAGTGATTAGGATTAGGGAGAATGGTCTGTTGTTTAGGATTAGTATTGATTTGGAATTCTTGGGATAATGTAGAATGAGAATTTGAAAATAGTTTTCAAATATTTTTAATAGAATTACTTACTAATAGTATAAAACTAATATAATTAGACTTAAATAGAGTAGACATTAATTTTATATTCTACATCTGATCGAAGCATTTTATGAAGAAATGATTGAATTATATGAAAAAATAATGCATATAAATGCTAGTTAAAATCGCTTTGACATTCTCAATATTTGAGTAGTCATTATGTGTTATTAGATGTCAACCTTGATTTATGGATATAAACTGTTTAATTAGATAATTAAAATTAAATTAAATGAGTTTAATTTATCTAATCGTAAATATAATTTAAGGTTATAATTATATCCATTATCAATAGGTTAAGAACCTAATAGGTCACACCATAGAACGATTGAAAAGAGAAAACGTAATTTAACCAAGTTGGACTTGATTATAAAGTTTAAGAACTTTAAATTTTAAATATAAGATATTTAATAAATAAAGATCAATATAAGATATTTGATCTTATTTGAGGTCAATTGATATTTAATAGAATTAATTATAGTTTTAATTAATGATTAATTAAATTATAATTATAATTAAATTAAATTATCAAAAAGTCCAAACTAATTATAAATAGGCATAGGCTTTATAAGAGCGCTCTTTAGTTACCCCTTTCTGCACCATTTATAAAGTTCTCTCTACCAATTCGTATGGATGTAATTAGAGGCCTAATATTTGTGTAACTATAGTGATGACAATAAGACTATTTCAAAATTTAATTTGAGGGAAACCATAAGAAAAAGATTAATCTTCATAATAAGGTATTTGGGGATATGGTGAAGCAATTTGAAAGGGGATATGGTGAAGCAATTTAAGGATAGGATAATGTATGGAGAAGATTGAAGTTTGGTAAGAGATGCTAATCAGATGTGGGAGAGAGTTGCTGTAGCGCCCCCTTACCGTAGGGTACACACCGAAACGCCCGGAGGTCATTCCGGTACATATCCTACGATAAAGGCGCACTACGATCGATCACTACATTTACTCCACATGGCATCATTTGAATGTTTGCTAAAAAGCATCAATAGAATTTCAT
>JANIHZ010000005.1:61992725-62004981 GCA_027478365.1 Erythroxylum rufum | reverse complement strand
ATAATATATTTAGATGATAGTAAATCAAATTATGAAAAAAAAATAGAAATAGAAAATAAAAACTACTTGTTATGATTTTCATAATTATCAAGAAGTTGAAACTAAAACTAAATTAAAAACTCAAATAAGCAAGAATTTTTTTTAACTAAATTAGAAAATAAAAATAAAAAATGGAAACAAACAAAGTCTGAGGAGACAGCTGGTTTGGTTTAATTTATGATAGGTTCAGTTGAAAAGGAGCCTAATAGCTATAATTGCCCAAATTGTCTGCAATCTAAATTTGAACCCATTCGCCCGTTCAATTTCTCTCTCGTTTTCATTATATATTTGTATCTTTTTGATATGCTATTTGCCTTTCCTATTTCATCCTGGAGGAGTCAAATATTCTCCTTATATAAACCTAGAAGCAACTAGTGCCATAAAGGGGGGCTGCCACTGAAATGATTATATTAA
Source organism: Erythroxylum rufum (assembly GCA_027478365.1). Taxonomy (NCBI): domain Eukaryota; kingdom Viridiplantae; phylum Streptophyta; class Magnoliopsida; order Malpighiales; family Erythroxylaceae; genus Erythroxylum; species Erythroxylum rufum. The sequence goes on along the minus strand of JANIHZ010000005.1, from coordinate 62,004,528 downwards.
ATTTTAGAACAGTGATAAATGAGAAAAAAGCTTTTCGTTTCCTATTTTTGTTACTATACCCAGTTATCATATGGCTTTAATATAACTATAGATGAAATACCACTACATGCCTATCTTGTTAGTACGTAGTGGGAGCTTTATTACGTATCTCAGATCTACTTGAAAAGATTAAAAACGAAGGTAATGCGGAATACCTAGATTTTGGTTCCATCTCTAATTTCGATGTCGATTACCAGCTCCAAACGTCTCCGAATCTTTCGGGGCCTTTAGTGGAAATTGCTCCCTGCGATACAGGCTAGGCCTTTCTACAGTTTCCTCAAATCACGAGCTCTCTTAACGGGTCAGAGAACATTATGCTCGTGAAACGCTTCTGAGTAACTGTAGGAGACCGTAACCTTTATATAGCTTCCATATTGGGCTTTGCCATCATAAGGTCGATATGGACCTGGTCCACACTAATCGGGACCTATTTTCTACCCGAACTTCGACCCATTAATTCAGATCATTTATTGGGTCATCTTATTATCTTTATCTGGATCAAATGGTGTAACTTAACCGATAATTAATTTAAAAATCAAAATTGCAATTAATGTTACCAACTTTATGAGACATGGACAAAATTGTCCCTAAAAACAAAATTGTCTAACAATCTCCCCTTTGGACAAGCATTAATTGCAGTAGACTCTAGTTTAAAAACAATTTTAAAACCCGGTTAAGCCACGCTACTGTATTAGACATCTATGTTTTGAAAATGAAACATTTGATCCAAAGATAACGAAAGTCCATCATTATGTCCCGCAAGGCTTTCGGTATTGAAAAGCATCAGATGCATGTGTCTTGTGTGACACAGATCCAATACAATCACGAATACCTAATACCCCACTAACATGAATGGGAAAATGGAGTGTGGCAAACTATGATAATACCTTTATGATCTAAATTGTATCATCTTCGTTTGTAGGTCTCAATTTTCCCAACTTTATGCTAAACCGCATGTGCTAAACTGTATTAGAGAAATCTTATTTTCTCTCACCGAATGCTAAACAATATTAGAAAAAACCTTATGTTCTCCAACTGAATCCTAAACTACATTAGAGAACCTTTATGAGATTAAAAACTTATATCCCCCTATGTCATATCAAACTTTATAGCTAGCTATGTTAAATTGTATGCGTCTAAATGACATAGGTGCAAGGTCAATCTGTATATATACCCAATGACCTTCGAATGCTTAAGATTGACACAAATCTTAAGACTTTTGTACGTACTATGACAATGTATGATGACACTTAATACTATCATAATACTTCAAAATGTACAAATGTACATGGAGCAAACATAACGATCCCCTAACTGACAGTGTCTAACGACATTAAAACACCCATATTGTATACTTGTGTTACAAACACAAGTGAGTGAAGTCCTTTAGTTAAAGGATCGACTCTCAATTCCTCAGTCCTTAAATGCTCTAAACCTTATGTCACTTTTCTATGTCAACACCTTTATGATCAAGTAATTGATCTTTAATAGCTATTACCTGGTGATACTCTTTGTTGTCATCAAATAACACTATAAGAAGAATACTACAGTAAAACCAAATAGGTCTAGCCACTGAATGGACCACAGATAACTCAAAAATCAAATTTTTGAGTTAAACAGTCTGCGAAGCAGCCCCTTAGCATGCACTCCGTATACCTAGTCGAGGAAGTTATCTATGTCTCTTAGACACCCTTCTACAACTATGTACCATCTGCAAACTTGAACTGTAACTTTAGGTGAACTTTTATCATCCGAACACATAGCTTACTTTAAATCTGAATTCCCTACCAGGTTTAGTCTGTTGACTTTTCTATATGTCAACATATAATCCTTGTTTCCTTCAAGTATCTCAATACTCACTTGACTGCATTCCAAAAGTCTATGACTGGATTAACCAGATATTGACCAAACAATCAAACAGTAAATGCAATGTCCTATCTAGTACATAGCCTAGCATACATCAAGCTATCCTCCATACTAGAATACGGAACATTCCTCATAATCTCTCTCTTCATTATTCTTTGGGTATCGTACCAAAAATTATCTCTCACTATAAGAGACAGGTGTTACGACAAGTTTACTGTCAACCGTATTAAACCTTTGTAACACATACTCAATGTATGCATTCTTTGAGAGATCTGATGAGTGTTGAGATATGTCCTGGTGAATCCGAATATCTAGGACAGAAGATGCTATACTAAGGTCCTTTATGTCAAGGTTCTTGACCAAAAGTTGCTTATCCTCGTACAACATGATCAAGTGACTTAATATGAGCAATTTATCATCCTTATGCAGTAATAGGAAGATAACTTTACTCCCCTCAACTTCATAGTACAGGCATCCTTCTGACTTTATTTTTCAAAAAGACGGAAGAGGTCATAACCTCATCAAATATAAGGTATCACCTTCACGAGGTTTATTATATATATTGATCTGCATAACTCGCAAACCATGTCAGTACTGTCTAGAACCTGAGACCCTACAGATTGTACCATATAGAACACTTTATAAAGGTTTTTACTCAGGAAGATGGTTATGACAACTTTCTGATGTAACTCTATATCATCATAAGCTACAATTGCTTTTATCACTCAAAATGTATCCTTTGAGGATACGAGAAAAAGGTAACACAAAGTTAGCCTTTTTCCCTGAGTGAACCTTTATGTAATTAAGCAAGCCCATATACCGTTGAACTTTATCCTGAAATCCTTTAGGTCTCAAACTTTATTTGTAACTGAAAAGCTTACAGTTCCTGATACAAATCAACTAGCTCCTAGACCTTATTATGCTTCATGGCTTGCATTTCGTCATTCATTGCATCCCACCATATATCCACATTGGGTCTAGAAATAGCTTCTGTAAAAGTAACTGGATCCGTAATATGTGTAATAAAATAGTCCAATACACCTGACAGACTATGTTGTCAGATGGGATAGTAGGTCGTCTCACTCCAGTGGATTTACATAACTATATTAGATCTTGTACCCCCAAGAATCCCTCTGTGTATAGGTATGGGTTCCTATTTTTGTACAGGTACGGTACAAAAATCTAGATCCACCAGATCTAGCTGTATGAGTGGTGGATACATGAAAACTGTAGTATCCACCCTACTATCATCTGTAAGGTCAAAAGACCCACCATCATCATAAAGATGGCATTCCAGAAACTTGGTTGTTTGTGATTTCACTATTCTGGTCGCTTCTTATTTACAGTAAAATTTGTAGCCCTAAAGTAGTTGAGATATTTTACTAAATAGCAATGTAGAAAACGAGTATGCAATCTTCCTTTATAAGGATTATCCTACTAAGGTAGGGCAGCCCTTTACAAGATTGTACACAAGGCTGAGTTCTTCAATTTCTAGATAGGTAGATTAGTCCTACTCTGTATTGACTTCTTTAAGTCCTTTAGGGTGCTGTTATGCCTTTTGGCAACACACCATTTTGCTCAGAACTACTCGGCATAGTGAACTAAGTCACTATTCCAACTGACTTCATATGTCTGGCAAACGGACCTTTTAAAGTCCTGAATCATCATGTTTGCCATGATATTCTCCTCCATGGTCAAATCTGACTATCTTGATGAATATTCCCAACTAGTTCTCAACCTTCAGTCTTTAAGCAAGAACGTATAATTTTGATGGGAATAATCATCAAGAAATGTCAAAATACTTTCAAAATTGCAGAATGCAATTATATGAGGTCTACCGAAATCTTTATGTATCAGGATTAACAAGTTAGAGGCATAAGTTGACCTCAGTGTCCTTATTAGTCAACTTACCCCTGTGATCGTCAGTACATGTTCCAGATCATCTTAATCTAGAATTGGAAATGGTTACTTTGATCAATCTCTCAATCCTAGCTCTAAAAATGTGGCTTAAACTTTTATGTCACATCATGTATGACTTCTCATTCATTAGGTTCTTCATACCTTGTTAGCATGATACGAAGAAGTATATATCTAATTTGGGGTAAGATACATTCTATACTAACCATATGATAAGAAAGTTGCACCTTTATGCTTTGCATTAAACAACAACTGTACAACAGAAGTATTAAATGCAAAACATTAACCTTAAATGTCCTTAATTGATCAAAAGATCACATATAAAATGTGTCGTGTAAATCCTAATGAACCTTACTAGAAAGTTCAGTACATACACCCCCTATAGGTATTACTTCCATCTCATTATTGTTGTGAACCATCAGCTCCTCATTCCCTTTATGTGGCTTTATGCTGAATATGAACTACTGCATTGTGGAAGCACCTTGATCAGATGTTCTACTAAATAGTCACTTATACTTAATGCGACTATTGCTAATTAAATTCATAATTGATAAACCAAAGAATAACCTGATGATCTCAGTCTTCCCTTTAAACCGAATACTTTTGGTTTCTTTATGTCGAAGGGACCTTTATCAGAACTGGTTTGACCAGTGTCAGCATGTAGAGAAGATTTGAACTTCTACCGTTGAACTTAATGGGCTTCATCTTTGTCTTCCCTTAAGTTGCTTCGAGGACTATAGGAGTAACAACTTGAGTTTCTCCATCTCAGCAACACAATGGGATATCAAAGCATTGAAGTCTCAATATCATCACCTACTGTGAAAATAAATTATTCTTGATAAGTACTCCATCACTCCCCTTTTCCTCTATATACTTTATGGAGAATAATACTTTCAACAAGGCACTGGTCTCAATACCAGATGGGACTGTGTACCTCTTGGAGACATTATCAAGAAACTCTTTTGCTATGTCTGTGTCCGGAAGTCCACTTTGCAGATAGTTAGGTATGGATTTCTTAATGGTCGTCAGATATAATCTGTTAGACCGATCTTAGGCTTAATAGGTTGCTTTATGAGCTGTCGAGCTCATAGATGTAAGCTGAGATGGCTTACCAATCCGTATGGCCATTTCAACTACAGCTATCTCCATAATATTCAAAACATCCTTCGTCCAATTCTCTGTCTAATTTCTTATATTGAAACAGTAAGGGTTTCAATAGTGATACTAATTTAGTTGACCGAAAAAGTGACTTCAAGATAATAATCTTTAAATCAGCACTAATGTAGGACAACAGCGACACTAATGCCATTAATAGTATCTTTTCTGAAAATCCAATCACACATATTATGAAACTCCTTTGGGCTGAATACATAATATATGCAATTAGACTTCCACACATAAAAGCGATTGGAGTACAAACCATCAACTCTTATGACACTACTACCTTTGGGTGAATAGATCACTTGAGCAACAGTCTTCCTCCATCTAATGCCTTTATGGACATCTCAAAACTTTATGTAAGGCCAACACCTTTGGGCAGAATAACCAAACATAAAATCAGAGACATCCCCCAGCATGCAAGCAAAACAATTCAAAATACTGACTTGAAAGGCCACTTTAGTGACTACATTCTCATTAGCATCCAAAAAGTCCACAAACATAAGGGATACATCTTTATGTTATCCTCCCATTCTTTATGGGCATACCATATGTGACAATGTAATCTCAATAAATGCAAAAATCTGAATGCACAATCTCATTGTCACACACATGTGCTGAAGACATTCTCCGAAAACTTTATTCGAGACCTTCGTAAAAGAAGAATCTCAGTAGAGTGACTATCATGCATCACCGAATACTAAACCGACCTCCTGAGACACAAAAACCTCATGTATCTCCCTTATGGCAAGTTCATTGCATGAAAATTCAATAAAAAAATGGCTTCAGAATGTCTCAATTCCTATTTTTGATTGATTACCATGCAATCCTGAACACAGAAAATGAGATCCGAGACACGAGACCTCATGTATCTCCCTCATACGAAGTCCGCAGCATGAAAATTCAATCGAAATCAGATTCAAAATATCTTAATTCCTTTTTCTGGAGTTAAACTTTAATTTATTCAGAAAAGTAGAAAAATGTTACTTTATAAATTTCTCGGACCCAAAAACTGACCCAAAACACCCCGGGGTACCTTTTGGAAAATATGAAATTTTTGGGGTTTTTTAGCACTGTGGATGACGTCAGCACGACTAACGTCAGGTGGACGCACGCGTTTGCTACGCGTCGAGGGCGTGGCACGTGCGCCGCCAGACGCACGTTACATATGTCTGGCTCGTGCAACGCGTAAATGCGTGAGCACTATGTGGCGAGTGCATTACGTGTCACCCATCGGCCGGTGCCACGTGTCCGCCGCATGGACGGCCCGGATGGGTGCGTGTCACGTGCCTGCCTGCCGTTCCACGCGGGTCATGCGGGCGCTGCACACGCGACAAGCGTCGTGCTCCGGCTGGAGCACGCCCCTTACGTATGGGCGCACTTCCGTGCCCTGTAGTAGTGTCGGGCGCATGCACTGCAAGTGCCTGATGGTTTCCTGCGCTCCGATGCGGAAAGCAATTTTTGGTGTCCCGGGAGTCGTTTTATGCTCTGTTCGGCCCGTTTTCGACCAATTTTTCGTAGCTAACCTTATGTATACCACTTTTACGCAAGTATATATGTAAAAAAAAAAAAACTAAAAAACGAATCAAAAATGAAGGAAATTCAATTGAGATGAAAAATCGAAAAATCTTCGTTTCCGTCAATCCAATCACATAACCGCTCTGATACCACATGTTAGTACGTAGTGGGAGCTTTATTACGTACCCCAAATCTACGTGAAAAGATTAAAAACGAAGGTAATGCGGAATACTTAGATTTCGGTTCCATCTCTAATTCCGATGCTGATTTCGAGCTCCAAACGTCTCTGAATCTCCCGGGGTTTTTAGTGGAAAGTGCTCCATGCGACACAGGTTAGGCCTTTCTACAGTTTCCTCAAATCACGAGCTCTCTTAACAGGTCAGAGAATCTTATGCTCTTGAAATGCTTCTGAGTAACTACAGGAGACTTTAACCTTTATATAGCTTCTATATCGGGCTTCCCCATTACAAGGCCAATATGGTCCCGATCCACACTAATCAGGACACATTTTTCACCCGAACTTCGACCCATTAATCCAGATCATTTTTTGGGCCACCTTATTATCTTTATCTAGATCAAATTGCGTAACTTAACCGATAATTAATTTAAAAACCAAAATTACAATTAATATTGTCCAACTTTATGAGACATAGACAAAATTGTCCCTAAGGACAAAATTGTCTAACATATATTGCAATGCACATATATTTAAACATTCAGATTTATAGACCTATGCATGAGTTCTATAGCAGTTGAAAAAAACATCCAGACCAATAAATCACGTCAATAGAAAGTTAGTAGTAATCTTACATATCTTATTAACAGATTCAACCGATATTTTTTGACATAAACTCCATAAAGCACTGAGGATTTGACAATAATATGCTAAAGGATCCTCCTGTATTTAAAACCACTAATTCACTAAGACACACTTGACATAACAGACATCTCTCCCTTTTTCTTAAAGCATGTTCACTTGGATGAAGTTTTAAAAATATATCGTACTGATCTTCCAAGAGAAAACAATTTTAAACAGACTCTCGCTCAACCTCACATATATATATATGATTTTTATATAGCCACATACGACATTCTTTTTCTTGCATAAATAAGAATATCTAGAGGGAATAAGTTCACATTTGGTTCAAAGCATACATAGAAAATGGATTTGTATATTACTTCTCTAATTCCTGCATAGACTAAGAATATTTCGATGGAATATATACTTGATAAAAATTATTCATTTAAAAAAGGAATTAGCACTTCTGAGATTCGGTTAATCTGAAGAAATTGAGTGGTGACGAAAAACCATCAAGAAATGGAGCTATGCACATTGAATAAATCATAACTCTTTAAGACTGGTGTAGTTAAGTGGTAAGTAAATATCTATTCGATCTGTATCAAGTAGCTAGCATTAGTCATCTCAGGATTCCCATGAGAAACGATAAGTTGAGAAAGGGAGGTGTTAGTTAAGTCGCAAAAGAGGGACACTAAGCAGATGGTTTACGTCCAGATTCATGCCAGGTTTACAGATAATTAAAGACCAAAACGTGCTACATCCTGAAACGGGACAAGTATCGTTAACAAGAACCCACTTTTCATTAACAAGACCCAAATTTTTTTTTTTTGACTTTGACTCACCCCTATACCACGAATATATAATTGCATACATGAAACATGCAAAAAAATGGCTGGGAACTTCCAACTGGGTCACCGATTATAGTTGATTGTATATATGACAATCCACATTTTGTTTGATCGCTCATAAATGAGAATTTTTAAAATATTCTTCCAAAGGTGAGTTTTGACAAATTCTTTATAAGGACAACCTAATAAAATACTTATTTTCAAAACACCCTTTAATTTAACAAAAACGAGAAAATTAATAATTTCAAGGAAGATATTAAAATTAAACAAAAAAAGGTATGAAATTTGAAGTTCATTCTCATAGTATCTATTATTCAAATATTTTAATATGTCCATGTCATATGGCTCCTTAATGATTCAAGTGACAATCTGAAGGCATTATAGCACTTAGCACAAAAGTCATAACACTTTTTCATTTCTACATTTTAAAGATCCTTTGTATACCTGGGCGTGAGGTTAAAAGCCTCTATATCAAGGTTAAGGCTCAGCTAGTTGTTTCTAAATCACTATCTATTTAACTAGGCAACCTAATTGACCATTAAAGTATGTCCCCTTTGAAACCTTCTAATATAGAAATGAAGGGGTAAGGTAAGCTTGAATATAACAACTTTTCACTTAGATTATTAGAGCATAAATATGAAAAAGGGAAAGATATGGCCAATTGGAAATGTAGTTTTAGTGTAAAGAGTTCAAATCATCTCCTATCTTTTTACAGAAAAGAGAGAGGGAAATGCAATTCCCAAAGATTACCGAAATCTACAAATAAGAATTCTAGGCTAACGTTTAATGATGCAGTCCAGATCTTAAAACATATAGATGTCCTTTCTACCTGGGTGTTTCTGGTATTTAGCAAAACAGAAAATAGGTCATAAGGAGAGAGAGAGAGTTGCTGTGTGCTTTGGTTCATATATTAATTGGCTGGTGTTTCCTACGTAATTTCTGGGTCTTGCCATTTAATTTCGTGGTGTCTTTTGCTATCAAATTGTGGTGATACTGTTGGTGATAGCTTGGCTTTTATTTGGTTGAAATTTATTAATTTCTTGGTGTTTTCCATTAAATTCTTGGTGATAGCTTCTAAAAATAGTGAAAATATATTTTGGTTTCTAGCACATATAGCCTTAACAGCTATTTGAATTTTCTTTTGTTCTGCTTCTTATCTCTCTCACAAACTTGCCAACACTTAAACATCGACCCCTTTTCTTTTCTCTTCACTTCAAAAGCAATGAATGAAAGCTTCCTGGCTGCACTTTATAATTGCAATATTTACTACAAATTTCCTCCTCTTGCATACTCCTTGGGATTTTTTCCTTTCTTTAATACATTGCCTGTCCTCAATTTACACTCTCTTCTACCAAAACTTCAATTCAATACACTCCTTTCCTCTCTCTCTCTCTCTCTCTCTCTTTATGCTCTTACGCCCCTCCACCTCTCCTCCATAATTAAGGTAAGCCTTTAATTAAACCCCATCTCTTTCCCTTCATTTTCTGTATATATATACATAATGGCCTTGGCGGTCCAAACCCACCATCCCAAAGGTCACGTTTTTGGTGCTTTAGGAGCTGCTACTTATGGTTCAACCCTAGTTACCATCACAAAGTTTCAGTCTTTTTTATCATCATCCTTACGTTGAACCGGAAGAACCCTTCTCTTTAATCTCTTGTTGGCAAAGGTTCCTTGATCTTAAGGTAAAACATGCCTAGTTTGATAGAGACTTTGTGATGCAATTCAGGTTTGCTTTTCAAGTTGATATTTTGTTTCTGAAATAAAAATCTTTTGTGGACAGGTGAAAATATACTGCTACTCACAGGATACAGTGAAGATGAGTAGAAGAAATGAAAACAGCTCAAAACTTGACTTGAGACTGAACCTATCACCACCAAGGGTAGGACAGATGATGGAGTCACCAAACCGATCAGCAACAGTGTCACCAACCTCACCGCCGAGCTCCTGTGTGTCGTCGGAGCTGAATCAAGAAAATGGCACTCATCCATATTCTAACAGCCCTGAGGCCACTTCCATGGTGCTTGTAGGTTGCCCAAGATGTCTCATGTACGTTATGCTCTCAGAGGACGACCCCAAATGCCCCAAATGCAAGAGTACAGTGCTGTTTGATTTCCTTAATGACAACAACCACAGCAAGACAACTATGAAGCCTAGGAGGAGTTAGAAAATAGGCTCCGTTTCTGCTAGTAGCTTATTAGGGTTTCAATATAGGCTATATCTGCTTCGTTCTTTTTTCTTTTTTTTCCCCTGAATCTGAAGTAGTGCTACTTGCGCTCCACCTTGTAGCTACATATCTCATGTTGCATCTTATAACGGAAGAAAAGTGGAGCGAAAATAGCACTGCTTCTATATTTGAAGTTTGTGTTTCTGTGTCTTATCATAGAGATAAAAAATATGGGCAGTATGGCTATGGAGGCTGCTTTCTCGCGTTTGTTTCTGGGTTGAGCTTTTTCTTCCCCTGTTTAGCAGAAAACAATGTAAACCGGTTCAACTACTGTGCCCAATTTTTCGCGTGAAATGTTTGGTATTTTCTCATCACTTTCTTGGGAGGTTATGTCATTTACGTAGTCCAACCACATTATGCCACGTAAGAAATTACTAGACAATGATGCAATCTTGAGTCAACTGAAATCTATGAGGGTGAATAATCAGCCCAAAAGGTGTGTAAATCTTGAGACAAGAAGTAGATATTTGTACTTGATAAGAAAAGCTGTTTTAGAAGATAGCCATGGTATGACGAGTGGGCCACTGAACCGCCGTGAACTGCTTCTGCCTAGCTGAGCCTGAGCTTAAGAAAGTTAGCAGAAATGTAGAAGAGCAACCAGTCCATGGGGCCTGATACCAGAACCAGAAGGGTATAGACCTTCCCTAGGACTGATATTCTCCCTTCAATCAGAGTTTACTTTGGAACCACCAAATCCCAATGCAATGCATAATGCAAATCCATGACCATACTTATTCGAATAGTTGTTTTAGAGGTAATCAGAACGATTAATCCAACTTCATCCATGAAGAGAAAGACCCATTTTCAAAATGTCAAAAATCAAATATTTTCCACGATATGCACTGACCAGTTTTATGTTTAGATAGCCATAGCCATAGGTGATACTTTTAAGGAGGTCAAAAAGATACTGTTTAAGAGGGTAATTGAGTAAATGAATAAGGGGGTGTTGGGTGGTTCGGGCATTGAAAAAAGGGGGACTATATTGGATTGGAAGATCATTAAAAACACATAAATGCCAGAGTAATTGAGACAGTTGAGAATAATGAAGGGCATTACGTCAGATGATAAATACAAACATTTATTTCCACCTTCGCCCCTCTTCATCCTTTGCCTTTGTTTTTCACCACAGCACTTGATTTCATCACTCACATACACTAATAAATGCCACCTTTCTTGTGCCATTACATACTCTATTTTGGCAAACCCTTTTCTTTACTGCCCCTTCTTGTCCCACGTTCTCCCCATTCAATTTTTGAGCTCCTTTTCCTTCTTTTCATTGACCCTCTCTTCCTTAACCCGCACATTTTCTCAACTTCATATACTACCATGAAGTTAGAAATTTAATATAAGAAGGTCTGAATGTTAATTTTTTTAAATTTTGAGAAGTTCAGTGCATATATAAGAGAGTTATTTATATGCACTGAACTTCTC
>JANIHZ010000005.1:61910723-61925641 GCA_027478365.1 Erythroxylum rufum | reverse complement strand
TTACATAGTGAGCCTTAGGCTCTTAATCACTTTCTGAGCTCGAGGCTCATTTCACACTTTGAGCTTTAAGCTCTGATTGGTGGCTACTCAGGTCACAACTGCCATTATATTTCATGCATTCATTAAATGGAATGCATCATTCACACTCAATCACTTTCACATATCATTTCACATAACATACAATCACATTTAAAATCAATTGTACCTGGAAATTGTCAATGAATGCATGTACCATTATTTTTATGTGCAAAGATTCAATATTTATGTGCATATATTCTAACATTATGCATGAGCAAGAAAATGCATTTCCTTAATCTCTCTTAGAGCTCACATATAATGAATTTTTGGGTCCTAACTCTTCGTATGGGAACAAGATATTACATTTTTCCCTCCTTAATAAATTTCGTCCTCGAAATTAATATCTGGTTGATTGATAAGGCAGGGATATTGTTTCCTCATATGCTTCTCCGTTTCCCATATACTTCACCAGTCAAATACGTTCTTCTAAATGACCACAGTTGATAGACTCAATGGTCTTTTAATCACTTATTTAGCTATCACACTATCTTGACTATTTCATCGATATATTTCATATTACTCACAAGACTTTTACTTCGTACGCTGTCAATCTATCTCTATCGATCATATCATTATTTCTTAACCTATTCACATATAACATAGTATGAATCTAAGACATCTTTTATCAGTAACAATAACTCATAATAATTTCGTATAGACCAATTCATATCGGACTTAGTTTATCCTTTTTCCTAATCTGAGCACATCTTGTACTCAATGTGGGCACAACTTGGCAGAGTGATACTTTCAGAGACAATTCATCTTTTTCACTTCTCATTGATGTTAATACATTTAACTCTTAAGTCTATCTCACTACATTTCATAACTTCTATGTTGTCCCGTCAAATTCATTCGCCTTTCATGAGCCACTTAATTTCTATTATAAATTCATTTCACCCTTTTCAATATCTCGAATCAATTATGGTCTTCAATCATTCTTTTTTTTAGGCCCGCTTTATTTTAATGTAAGGGCAAATGACTTTTTTTTGGTCATATAATGCCTCATACAATATTATAATAATATCACTGTGACAATGATTGTTATGCTTAAAGTCATTTAGAACTATACATTGATCTCATGTTCTTATGAACTCCAAAATATAAGCTTTAAGCATATCTCCAATAGTTAGAACTGTTGGTAATTCAAACATTCAGTCACTTGTTTCTACATCCTTAACAGCTAATTACTATTTTGGCGTATTCCTACTAGGATGTCTAGCTTAGGTTGTTATTTAGGCTTCTCTAACAATCTCTTTGCTCAATCATCTTTATCGGGTGTATATACTTCTTATTTCAATCACAAAATATCATTATTCCAATTTAAACTCAAAAATTCAAATTCGTTTTCAATTCCTTTATGAGATTCACAATCCTAAATCCTTAGATTTTAGGCTTTGTTACTTCTTTCATGTGAAACTGATCTTAAATTTCAATAGCTAATAGTACTTTGAATCACCCAAAAGTTAAATCAACATTCTATGATCTTTATTGCACTAGGTTTGGTAACCTCAATATCTGAATTTGTACTATTCCATTATAGAATTGTCTGTTCAATGAATCAAATTACACACTACCTTTACCAGTATAGTACTCATTTGGACATTCCTTTCAAACTCAATAATTACCTCAATCTTTACTGATCTGTTATTCATATATCCAAAATTTTTCTGTACCTATAATGTCTCCAAGCTTGCAAAGCAATTACTATTGCAACAAGTTATAAATCATATATCAATAATCAACTTATGAGGCTTAATTGCCTCTATGTATACAAACTCACTTTATCATCACCTCTATTTCCTTTGGGTCTCCCAATGTGCTATGTTCAAATACTATCACATTAATAATTTATTTGATCAAGCTAAGATTCACTCTCATTAAACATGGTATATACTTGTTTCTACCTTCATGGTATGTAAGATTTCCTTAACTGAAAAAAAAAATATTCTCTCCACCTTTCGAATATGCTCTAAATATCCTCTATGATCCTAGTCACCAATTGATACAAATTTTTCTTGGATCACTTTAATCTTCATTACCATAATACTTTCGGGCATGGTTAACTCCAACAGATACACCTCAACTTCCCTTGTGCCCATGATTAGTTCTCGTAATTTCTTAAGTAACTAATTCCTCAAATGAGGAAATTTTATCACACGTTATTTTCAATCTCCTAATTGACTTCTTTTCTCGAATGTTTCTCTTTTCATTCGATTTCTTCCAATTTCACATTGACTTATTCTAACGTCTGTTCATTCATACTGGTTTCTTCACACATTTCAATTTATTTACAATCATATCTTCCTGTGTTAGTAACACATTCATCAAATATAATTTGTATCTCTCGAACATATTTAAATAGAAAATAATGTGGACCTAAATCCTCCTCAAAGTCTGTATTCCAATCATAGAGTTGAATACTTCACATCAAACAAAATGCGTATACTCTCAATATCATATTCTATCTCTTATGCCTGAGTCTCCGCTAAGGATATAACTCCAATATTCACCTTTGATTCATTACCTATTCATTTATGATTTGTTCCTTCATTAATCATTCTTAAATTGAATCATCTAGTTTACTAAACCTATCTCAGTGAAATTCTTCTTTGGAAGAAGATTTTTCGATATTATCCTTGATACTGCTCATGAAATCCTTATCAATAAACTAATTTCATGATTACTTATCAGTCATTCTTAGTACCTCAAGAAGATCAATTTCAACTTTTCATAATATCTCAATAAGATCAATTTATGCCATAACTTATATGATTAGAACATCCTTTATAATAAGGCTCAATAAGGCATTAAGCAAATTCATTTACTCTAATACTATAGTATATATCATCAAAATCATTGCATCTTCTCTAGAGATGTATTTATGTCAATTCTCCAATTAATAACATTTGCTAATGATACTTGAATTCCAATTGATTCTAGACAACATTTCTATCTTTGTTCCTACCCATGATTGAGGTATCCTAACACGATCATGACAGAAACCTATTTTTATCAGGCCACTATCGTGCCCTGCACTTTTCTTCTCTCATTATCAAACATATTAACACCAATTTTACTCCAGTTTTCCATAATTTACCTCTTCTGAGGCTACCTTATTTCGTAATGAGTCAACTACCATATTGAGTGCATCAATTCTTCTCATTTGATTCATCTTTTTCTTTATCTCATTCATACATTAAATCCTCTCTTATATGCATTTCTAACTTTCTCCTTACTACACATCATTCATCTCTTATAAATTCATTTATGACTATTTCATTCCCTTTTTACTCTTTCCTCATTTCTATCTCATTTTCCTATTGTCATTTATTCATCTTACATATATATATTCACAATCCATTCGGAGTTATAGATGCATAAGCATCTTGAAATTTTGATCTCAATTTCCACTAATATATTCTTACGGAGGATCATATCTCTTGTCACATTAATCAACAACTAGTTCAATTCCAAGTTCATCTTCTTAAGATCATAATATATATTTTTATTTTGTCATTTTGTTCTACTTGTATACTTTAATCTCATCATTTCTACTTATATCCCTATTTTCCTTAAACAATCCACGATAGTGTATTCACATCTATATCACATTTGAGGACATATCACCAAAATACAATATTGACGTCATATTCAATAATACATCCACTAATACCAAAGTAGTGAATCTCCATCTATCATATCGAACCATATACCATTTCTCCTTTCTAGATATCCACAAACTTTCTTTTTCTCACATTCAGACAGATTATCATTCTCTTCACTATTTTTTTATCCGCTCAGACTCTCAACAAATGCTCATGCGTGTGACTCAAATGAGCTAAGACATGACAAAAATACATGCAACTTCACACGTTTTCAAAAATTCCCATATAAGATAGTAATTTTGGGCTCTGATACCATATAAATGTAGCATCCCACTCCTGCAAGACACGTACCTAACATCATCAGTGATATCCGAGTTCGAGCCCCTCGAGGGTGGCATGCTAGAGCACTCAGTCAGTCAAAAATTGGTATAATTTTTTTTTGGATAACAAACATACACACCTTTTTGCAAAAATCAACATTTCAAATTGGCCCCACTTTATTCGCAAACTTTTTCAATCACAACAATACAATCAATAGAACTTTTAATATCCAATTGGGCCCTTTCACAAATACATATCACTTTAGTCATAATGTCTTTACATTACATCATAAATCATATACACATTTTTCAAAACTTTCGGAATACATATTGTACAAAAGTCGTGAAATATACAAATTTATACAAAAATAGGAAATTATAAATGCAGCCTCGAACTGATCCCGACCGTTATATCTCACTTGCATTTAGTAGATATACTCTCGTTGCCTAACGGGGTATTCTTCTAATCCTTAAAAATATTTGCAAATTTTGGATGAAACTCAGTGAGGTAACCATCATCAATGGTTCACTCAATTCATGCAACACAACAATTCACATAACATATAATTCACGTCTTTGCATTTTTGCATCGGTATCACATATCACATTCACATTTAAGAGCAATCAATTCGGCATTTCAAACAATCAACATACTTGTTAAAAATGCATATGAAATGCTCATGAGTCTTCTTTCCAATTGTTACATTGTTGGAACCGGGTGCCTAAACTGTCCCATATCTATTTTAGATACCGGGCTCATTGCTAACTGTCCCTTATCTGATGTGGATATAGGGCTTATTTTACATAGTGAGCCTTAGGCTCTTAATCACTTTTTAAGCTCGAGGCTCTTTTCACACGTTGAGCTTTAAGTTATGATTGGTGGGTACTCTGATCACAACTGCCATTATCTGATTGTACATTCATGTATGGAATGCATCTATCACAATTAATCATATTGTGAAACACATAGTTCATCCCATTCACATTTAAGCAGCAATTCAATAACAAATCACATTTCACAATCATCAGACATTCTGTTTGGAAATCAACGCAATTCAATTCACATTTATTAAGCAATCAAACATAATCTAACATAACAAATAATTGAGCAGAACTGTCTAGGTTACTCATAAGTTGCTCCCAAAACTAAAGCCTGGAAGTGTCGTCAACGTCTGGAGGTTGACGTTCCAATTGCTCCTCTAAATCAAATAATATACACATATATCACAATTTGCACAATTATAAGTGTTCAAAAATGCACATGTATGAAATGAAATATGTACAATGTATGTTCATGTCAATCCCCGGGTATTTTTCCATCAATTTCGTCACAAAATCATTCTCAAATCAAAACTCATCTAAGTATAATTTATACTTAGGTTTACGCCTCACTAAAACTATTAAAATCTGTATTCCTTTCTCATTGAATCACTTCAGATTTTTCCAAGACACACTTTTGGGTCTACTGTTCACATTTAATCAGAGAGTGAAAATGAAGTAATTTGGTCATACTATCTTCTAAAAAAGTGTTCCTCTATGTCTTATGTTTCTATTGACACCAAACTCACTCAATTTGGTTCAGTACCTCGGAAGATATGCCTCAAACATATTCGGACTGCTCTTATCCAAAATAGTAGACTATACCCAAATTCCATCTAGAAATTGAACATCTTAGAGACTAAATCGCAATTCGACTTTTCCATATGATTTGTAGCCCTATTTCTGTAGTTTACTCCAAAATAAAAATCATCTCATTTGAAATCCTACTGGTCCAAATATAATCAAAATACTGAAGTATGTTCAGTGGAATAACACTAGTTCATATTATTTAAGAGCACACTCACTGTACCCATCCCACATATTTCACTCAATCTTTCTCAATTAATTTTCGATGGCTATGATTTCTTATAGAGCTATAGAGAAATTTTTTACAAATCTATTTCTTCAAGAATCAAGTCATTTGAATGTCCAGATAAGAAGTTATGGTCAATAGAAGCAAGACTGTTCAGTAAGAGAGAAAATCCCAAATGCACGATCGTGCTTAAGCACGAGGGTGCAAATGTCACTTCATCTCCAAAGTCAATGTCGTGCTTATGCACGACGGTGCATTTTTACTTAACCCAAAAGTCACCGTTGGGCTTATGCACGATAGTGCAAATCCATTTTGAACCTCAAAAGTCACCCGTAATTCCACTTCTTCTTCTCCACCGACATCTCAAATTCTAATCTCCATAACTTTTGATCGATAACTCTACAATTTGCAAACTTTATATCAATGGAAAGACAAAAGAAAGATACATAACTTTCATGAAGGCAATTTTGTCAAAATATGCCTAGATCAACACAGTAAGTTCATGAAATTTCAGATCGAAAATTTCATGAACTTAACAATTCATTCCCAGTAACTTCTCAGATGACTTCCATTCACTAAAATCCAACACTTCAATTTTTATTTCTAGTTTGTCTACTCCATTTCATTCCACTAATTCATCACAACTTTACACTAACTATAAAAATGCAAATTTAATCAAGTTCCATCGAAAACATAAAAAACAAATATTAGTAGTTGAATTCTTCATGCTCAGCCATACACCATTTACTGCATTTTCAACTTTTGTCCATATTCTCTATTTTCCTCTCAACTTTCATTTATACACTCATTCCCATCTTAGACCATCATTTTACAACCACTTAACTCAAAAATCATTTTCTTGATCATCTTTAAGGAACTCACTTACTCACGTACACACATATATATATAAATACACAATGCATAGAAAACAGAGCATCTCACCTTTTATACTTTAATTTTTTACACTCATCCTATACACCATTTCATTGTTATTTCAAACTCCAAAATTCATTTCTACATCACCTGATCACTAATAATCCATCAATGACTAAATAACACTATATCCACAATTTTCATCCCATTAACATAGTTTTCAAGAATAAACACGTAAATGCCATGTTCATGCAATTGACAGTAAATTCATCAGATTTATCTCATAAACCCATAACTCCAAAGGATTTACTCAATACTTACTTGTTAAAGATTACAAGATCCTCAACTATTCCAAAGCCCTAAACTCCATGCAAATTATGTATTCCACTGTGAAAATTGACTAGCTTCGATTCTTTCTTAGGGCAGAAGAAACAGTTAGTAGTGGGGAAGTGGTCTGGGATATGAAAAAACAAAGAAATCTCTGAAAAGGTGTTTGATGAGAAACTCTGTGTATTGGGAGGAAATTCGAAGAAGGTGACTATGAAGAAGGAAACTTAGGAATAACACTTAGTCTTTTAACTCTCAGATAACACCACTCACTTCTCTAACAAATTATAAAAACAACTTACTAAGTTAGTGGCACTTGTCACTTTCC
Source organism: Erythroxylum rufum (assembly GCA_027478365.1). Classification (NCBI taxonomy): domain Eukaryota; kingdom Viridiplantae; phylum Streptophyta; class Magnoliopsida; order Malpighiales; family Erythroxylaceae; genus Erythroxylum; species Erythroxylum rufum. The sequence goes on along the minus strand of JANIHZ010000005.1, from coordinate 61,918,258 downwards.
TAATGTCTAAGCTCTAACCAAGCTCCTTTTGAACTAATTCCTTTAACTTTTATCTTTATAATCGAATTATCTCCAAATATTCTTTTGATTCCTTGTTCCTTATTTTTCATAAAAAAAATCCATAATTCTCTATAAATTCTGAAAGTAAATCCTAAATTTACCAAAATTCACAAATACAATAATTCCACTAGTCAATAATATTTCCAACCTAACAAATTCAAAATTCTCAAAATTTCCAATAATATCACAATTCAGTCCAAAAATATATTCGGAATTATCCATGAATACATGTACAATTATGTTCATGTGCAACAACTTCACTATTCATGTGTATGTGTATGACATATTATGCATGAGCATGAAAAATACATTTCTAAGCTCTCATTGATCACTCATATTTACTATTCTAGCCTCCCCACAGGTAATGGGATGTTACATCTTCAAAGGTATGAGCCCTATCCATCTATATGGATTCCATAAGGCTAGTTCCTCTCTAACCTTTTCTTGAAGGTAATGGTCATTATAGGAGTGTTAATGTTTTGTACTTGTATGAGTTTAAGGTTGAATCACCTTACAAGTTTTCAAAGGATCTTGCACAACTTTTATATGACTTCAAATAGAGCTACTGAACTGCGAGGCTTGCAACAATTACTCTTTAAAGTGAGAATCAAAATGATTCTTTAAGTACTTAAAACTTATAATTGAACATATAGGAAGGTTATAGTACTGGTCTCTAATTGTGCATGTCAATTTTGAAGAGAAGATGTGACATTTGATTGCATCTATTACTCTATGCAAGTTCATCATTTCTTTGAATAAGATCGTATGGTTGCACATATCAGTCATCCTACTATAAGCCTCTTAGTGATGGAAATTTCAATTTTAATAGTAACAGCAAAGACTCTAGCAATATGCCTTTAGTAAAAGGTTTGTCTAAGTTAACTTTTTTTTCCTTAGTCATGCTCTTGTAATACATCAAATGGTGTTGGTCTATGATGGTACATATTTGGTGGGCCAACATGATTTTTTTATTTGTAAACCTCCCTCAGTTGGTTGGTGAAATATGGTGAAATTTATCTTGCCTATGTTTGCATTATAATGCACTCTAAGGCGGTTTCAGACCTTACCTTATTAGTTTTTGCTAGTATAGGTTTAGATTGAAAGGATACGACCAAGGTTTGTAATTATTATTGTATATTCTCAAGCACTACTAAAAGGCTTGCATGGTTGAAACTTGAAGAAGTTATGTGGATTGAGGAGGCAAGTATGTTTATGGTTTCATATTTTTCTAGGAAAGGAGATGTTAGTCTATAATTGTCAACTGTAAACTTTTGAGCTCAACTAATTACAATCCTATAATAAGCACCAAATGATATAATATTTTCTTTGATAATTTGATGTGGAGTATATGATCTAAATGCACCATTTGAGCATTTTTAAGCCTACAAGGCCAAACGTTAGAGTTTTACTTAGCATTTCGCTTCTAACGATCAAGTTAGTCAAAAAATTACTATATTTAGTGAAAAATTTAAAAGTGATCTCATATTAAAGAAGTGTGAATGATTATATAAAAATTCAAAGAGACATAAGCTTATGTGGCACCTCATCATCTTGCCTTTTTCCTTATATATAAGCTTTCTTTCATTCCAATCCCAAAAGTAGAGATATAAAGGATATAACACCTCTTTCCTTCTAGGATGCATTCAATTTCTTAGTCAACCTATTTTTTGGTCCTTTACTAAGATGTCACTGATCTAGATTGGCCCTTTGTGTATATTTTAAAAGTTGCCTTATGGCTAAACCATTTGGTGGATGGGCCAGAATGTTGCTTCATTATGAGCAAAGATTTGTTTTATGAAGTTAGATGAGGACGATCTAGGTTAGCAAATGCACCAATTATTTTGTAAATAGTAAGGATTCATAAATTTTAATTTGAAGAGAGAAAGAAGGACCACTTGTGAAGAAGACAATCTGCATTATTAACTAGGACCGTTCCATGCTAGTTATTGTGTAAGAGAGAAACCAGGTCAGTTGTATTTGAGTAGGACTTTGAGCAAACCACTGACTTGAATGACAACGTTATCGGTTTCTCCTCACCAATTGGATAGGTTCTAGTTTTTAGTATATGTGCCCCTTGCATGTCTTGGTTGATGTTCCTTACCTTCAGCGTAGTATAAGCTCCTATCTTTGGTAAGGTTGGCCATGAATGGCCACCAATGATTGTCCATGAAATATTCTTCAATTCAATATTATTCTATAGAAACATAAAGTGCTTCAAATTTGCCCGTTTGACACTTGAATAGTTGAGGGTATAGTCAACTATTTTTGGAAGTCTGTTGATTAGAATGTTAAAGCTGCTTCATATTCAGACTAGAGCCAATGCAAGAATCTAATAAGAGAAGAGGAAGGTGGTTTTAAAGCACTTGGTTTTGCATCAACAAATCTGCGTATTTTTGTGCCCTGGACAATGAAGCGCAAGTCCACATAATTGAGATATAGGCATATCCTGTTTTCTTAAGCCTCGTTACCACGTTCACCAATTTCAGTTTATTTGTCAATCTTTATAATGATATCATATATTTGATATCTTTATTCAAAAGATAATATTATAATAAAACAATGAAATGCGATTGTTTTTGAAAGTAGGAGAAGCACTATTAAGTACTGAATTAATTTTTAAATACATATAAATTTCGTATTTCTAGTAATTGATTTTTGGAGTCAATAAATTAAAATTAAATTGAAGTCAACTCAAGTAGCCATCTAAATATTCAAACTCTTCAAATTGAAAAGTTTCAAGCAATAAGAGTATGTATGCAATTCTAACTAGAAGCTAGAGATTTTTAGAGAAACTTCTTCGTCCACTAATTAAATCATCCCTTAAACATGCAACGGAAGCAGTCTTTTAGCCCTTTTTTTTTAGGAAAAAGCAGTATTTTACTATTTGCACAACAGGTTGCAAGTACAAACTCAACATTAAATTTGGTTTTGCACAACTTTGAATTGGATATGAGTTAAAACTCTCAACAGATCCCAACCTAATTTGATCAACTTTGTGTGGTTCATGCCGTTCTCTTTCTCAAAATTTAACTTACCTATTGCATACTACCCGCCATTCCAAAGTACAGAATCTTAAGATGACGGAACTAATAATAACATGTAGATTGAGACAAGCCGGCCTAACATGTAATCCTTCTCTAAAACTAAAATAAAAATCAGAGGCGATTGCTCGCGGTGGATTAACAGTTGTTGCAGATTATCTTACCCAATTAGTTAGTCGGTAAAACTGACTCATAGTTGCATGGAGGGGGTGAGTACAGAAAATGCGGTCTCCTCGCATTTGTTTTGTGGGTCACATAGTTTCAGCAAACCCGTGAACGAGTCGGCAACATATGGCCCAATATGCTGGCAAGATGCTTGGGACCAGTACCAACCAAAATCCATAACTAGTTAGATCGCTTGACCAATTTCCATTCTTTATTGGTAACTTTTGCCAAGGTTTGTAGGCACAAGAAGCATAATTGAAATCTTGGGACACTAGTTCCACCCTCCTCATCTCAAGTAGTTGTGTGTTTTGAGTGTTGCTTTACCTTCCAATATATATAGATTTTCCTCTCTATATTAATTATTAAACGAATTGAATCTAGTTTAAGAATCTTTATAGTAATTACCACCTTTGCTATTGGTTGTTGAATCTTCGGTGAACATGCCGAAATCCATGTCGTATAGGATTGAAAGTTGCTAAAAAGCTACATAAGATAAAACAATCTGTCTATTTTCACATTTTGTTTTGATTTGTACTCATTTTTTGGTACACAAAGATATTGATTCTTAAAGGCTCAAGTCGTCTATGGTCACATGCGGACAACAGAGAAGATAATGTTTTTTACTTTAGAAAGAACTATATCGCTTAATTGATCAAACTCCAAGTCTTATATCAACTCTTAACTAATGTTATGTTTAGTTGGACGTAAAGTTTTTAATATAATAAAATAGAACGTAAATAAATGTAATATTAAAAAATTATTGTATGAGAGGGATAGAAAATTTCATAATATAATATAGTGAAATGTTCTTTAGATGAAAAATTTATAATGTAATATAATATAAAGTTGTTTATCATTTTACATTCTATTCTAAACCCTCCAAATCAGAGGTTTTTTATTTTTACTGTTTAGGATAGAATAAGATGTAATATGAAACTCTCCTCTTCCATCTCATTATATTATAAAACATTCTTTCAAATAATGAAATAATATTCCATTCCATTCAATTCCATTCCATTACAAGAACTCCCGTTTAAATATAGCCTAAGTTGTTGTAAAATTGTGCATGGAGGTTAGCTTAAGCAAAAGTCTTCGTCAAGTGTATTTTGAATTGATGGTCGAAGATATTTTGTATTGATAGTCGATATCTTCGAACCTAAAAATATTATAAATCTTGAAGATTGTGATGTACAAGAGGACGCTTGACCCTATTTAAAGCTTCATTTCTTACAATGGAGAAGTCCTTTCTTGACGTTGAGCAAAAGAGCCAACAATACTCTCTTATGCGATTCAAACATATAATTAGCATAACAGATGGGCTTACATATTCATTTTTGTAGGCGAAAACTAATCTTAGAGGATTTGATTAGTAGGCTGCAATTTTAATACATGAACGTAAAAAGTCAAGCAACGAACACATTACATTGCGGTATGCATGGATGGTTTTTTTGGAGTAATCGCACCTTTGTGTCGATTGGACCACTTAATCATTCTAAATGCTTCCTTCCGAAATCGGTTTATCTCTCATCTATATTTCCTATTAGTTTGAACTTTGAAAAATCAAATTAGATGCTTAAATAGAAATTTCTCTCTTATCAAGGTGTTAGTTAATGGACTCTTATACTCACAATACGAGTGTAGGGAAGCGTGTATCATCCTCGTGATGCAAGAGGGAAAATGATAGGTTTGGAGTACATGATTATTCTGTTAAGAAATGCACAGTACGTAAGATTTTGGTCCCTCAGGAATATGATATGGAAGAAAAAAGAGATAAGGTCCCCCACCGTCCCACTTCTCAGTTATGCTGTATCCCCCATGTATGTCCCACTTCCAGACTATAAAAATCACAGATTTGAAAGATTGTTAGAGAGTTTTTACTTTTAGTGTAAAATGACAAGGGATATTTAATGACTCGGCATCGGCTATCTGTTTTTATACAATAAAGGGGGGAAAATATACGAACATGTGAATGAAAAAAAAAAAAAAAAACAGGGTATGAATTTCTGTGCCTAATGTAAGAGCCACAAAAACATATATTCTGTGTGATTTCAAATGGAAGCAAACTGCTCCATCGGTACCATTGCTGGCTTGTTAGGTGAACCAGAAGTTCTGGGGGCGATTAATGTGAAAGATTTTGAAGTTCAAAAATCTGATGGGATGTACATACGATTAATACTCATTTAATGGCATCAAAGGACCACTGCAAGATCAAATGCATCATGGTCCCCTTTGATGACGCTACTATATATATTCAATGGCGGCCGTGCTAATTAGGTTATTCATTAATCTTCAAGCCCCTATTTGAAAAAGAAACTTCACATACTAGCTCATTAACCCATTTGAAGCTTTAGAATTTGTGGCATAGAAAGAGTTCAATTAGAAAGTTATTGAAGTCATGCGCACGACTTTATAAATCATTGTCATTTTTCACATATAATCTTTTATTCCAAAGTCCTATTGTGTGTGTGTTTTTTTCCCTTTTTCTTGTCATGTTATTATTCATTTTGTGATCTGAGTACCAAAAATTATATAAGTATGAAAAGATAAAGTCACCACTTTCATTGGATATGCTATTGTTTTTTAATACTTATTCGAGTATTCTTACAATTGATTAAGCATTGTTGTTGTTTTGGTTTAATAATTGGTAGGCCTATTATATATAATGGTTGTGAAATAGTTATTGGTAGTTGACGTAGCGGAAGTCTTCTATAAACCTGTTGAATCACTCACGATTGCCAGGAATATAGGATTCTTTCAATTTCATTGATTCGCAAAGAATACGGAAAAGAAAAGAGAATTATTAGAAAGGGGATTCTTATTTAATAAAAAAATTGTCTTGACTTTTAGTTACAATGTCTTTATATAGGCAGAAATTCCAAAGATACAAGGAAAACCCTGATTGTGCCCAAAAATCAGAAATATTCCTAAAACCTAAAATTTATCAAAAATGAAGCCCAAAACAATGCGTCAAAAATTAATTACCTATAAAAGTAATTGCAAAATTAAAAATTATCAAAAATAGCAAAATTGTCAAATTGAATGCTCAAATTGGCCCATAATTACAAAACTGTCATTATGTCCAATTTTTATCCCATTGCTTCAATTTTTATAATGCTTTCCGGTCAGCATCATTCTCCCTAAGAACAAGAAAATTTGCCCTCGAATTGATTGCTTGGTCATCATTAGAAAAGTTACCATAAAAGGGCATTAGGCGTTTGACATTGAATACATCTGAAATCTGAATGTGACTTGGCAACTTAAAACGGTATGCGTTGGGGTTGATTTTCTCCACAATCTCCAAAGGCCCAAGTTTCTTAGCTAACAACTTGTTGTGGTCACCTACAGAAAATCGATCACGAGTGAGAACAGCCTAATCGTAGTCACCAACATCAAATTCCACTTGTATTCATTTCTGATCAGCAACTTGTTTATACTTGGAAGAGGCCTGTTGAAGGTTCTCAATGACTTTCTTATGAACCTCCTATAGTGAAGCCACAAAATCCTCTGCTTTGCCATGAATTTGAGTCCGTTGTGGCACAAGGAGTAAGTCTAAGGTTTCCCAAGGCGCAATAGAATACACCAATTGGAATGAGTTGAAACTAGTACTCCTATTGATAGCATGGTCATGAGCGAACTCTGCTTGACATAACTTCTGATCCTAACTCTTCATATGATCACCCACTAGACATCGCAACAAATTGCCCAAAGATCTATTGACAAATTCAGTCTACCCATCTGTTTGAAGGTGATAGGCACTACTAAAGTTAAGCTATGTATTGACCATTTTCTATAAGTTGCGCCAAAAATAACTAAAAAACTTGGTGTCCTTATCTAGGACAATAAATTCTGGTAACCCACGCAGACAATAGACATCCCAAAAAAAACAGTTGAGCAATACTAACAACATTAGTTGTCTTTTTACAAGGGATTAAGTGAATCATCTTAGAAAACCAATCAACGACGACAAAGATGGAATCATTACCCTGATGTGTACAAGGTAATCCCAGCACAAAATCCATACTAATATCAACCTACAGCCATATTGAAATGGGTAATGGTCTATATAACCCCGCATTGGTTACCACCTCTTTCGAGACTTGGCACACTCGACAACATTGGACATACTTCTCTGCCTCTTTTTGAATTGTAGCCCAGAAGTAGGAGGCCTGGACCAGCTGTAACATCCCATTACTTGTAACGCCCCAAATTAGGGGTTAGCATATTAAGCAAATTTAGCTCGATTTAGGTTCTGTCTCTTTGAAATTTTGG
>JANIHZ010000005.1:61885772-61904070 GCA_027478365.1 Erythroxylum rufum | reverse complement strand
ATCATAATGTTAATACATGAATCACAAATGTTCATTGGCCTAGAGCACACTACTAACAAATCTTACTTTTGTCATGTCTTTGAACTTGTCACCTTTAATTGCTTCTACCATATCGCAACTCTGACTCTGAACCTAGTAACTACAAGAGACACCCTTTTATTCTCTGGGACGTCCTTAAAATCCAAGATCTCCTCAGTCGTTGTCAACCACTTCATATAACTCTTTCGGACCAAGATTCCTATAGAACTCAGGAATTTCAATTTACATCTCCTATTCCCAACGTCGATTATCCTCTTTTCGATTATTTTTGTGATGCTTACGAGGAACTTCTTCGTACTCCCCTTCACTACCACTTGATTCAGTGCTCTCATTTTCTTCCTCTAAGTAGCGATCTGCCCTCCCCTATCGGTTCTGACCTCCCATAAGTCCAATAAACCTCTGGTTGATCTGCTCCATCATCTACTCCATCATTTGTTCCATATGTTGATTAAATTACTCATCTAGATGTTACTCCATCTATCGCAGGTCGTCTCGCTCGTATACTTTATTTATAGGTTGTTGACAAACTGCTCTTCCTCTCACCATGAGTTCAGGAATGATCCTAGCTCTGATACCAACTAACGTAGCAGAAGTCTCCTATAAACCTGTTGAATCGCTCACGATATCCAAGAATATAGGACTCTTTCAATTTTGTTGATTCGCAAAGAATATCGAAAAGAAAAGAGAATAATGAGAAAGTGCTTTCTTATTTCATTAATAAAAAAAATTGTCTTGACTTTCAGCTACAATGCCTTTATATAAAGCAGAAATCCTAAAGATACAAGGAAAACTCTTATTGTGCCTAAAAATCTGAAATATTCCTAAAACTCAAATTTTACAAAAAAATGAAGCACAAAATAACGTGTTAAAAATTAATTCCTATAAAAGTAATTGTGGAATCAAAAATTACCAAAAATAGCAAAATTATACTATGTGTAGTTTTTATCTCATTGCTCCAAGTATTGAAATGTTTTCCCACCTGCATTAGTAGTGGAGAGTAAAGTGCTTATCAACCACTCCATTTTTCTCTAATAATATCTCAATAGACTTCAAGCCTATCATTCTAATCTTTTGGCTTATAGAATGCATACATAATATGATTGTTAAATGGAAGCTCATGAACTTACTTGTGGAAAAGAAAAGGAAGAGGATAAGCTCTCCTCTGGCCTAATCTCACTATAACAATCTACTCTGCGAAATGTTGTCATGTTCTCTTTAGGCTTTATTGATACAAATGCCAATTTCAAGTTTCAGGGCATCTATAAATGTCTACATTTATTATGTCTATGCGTGTTTGCTTAAACATTAATACATGAAGCACGGAAATTGTAGTAGTTGTCATTAGTGGCTGCTTCAATTTCTTAAATTTTTAATCACTAAAGTTCATACGAAATGGTTTAGATCTTAATTAAGCAAGCAATGGGAATTAGCAGCTGCAGCTGAGTGCGACTACTGTCTTTGAATGGACATAGTACATAAATCATCGGTACGTAAGTATGATACTTACGTACTACACTCAAATATTAGAATCTCTGTATTGTTTTTCCTATTTCTTGTGAAAGATTAAACAGAGGTGATTGCCTGTCGTAGATAACGCAGAGCAGATTGTTCCACAAGTGAAGTAACTCTGATGGTCTTGTTATATTCACGCTGGTTAATTAATATTAAGTTACAATACCAATAATTACTTGACGACCAGTACAAGTAAAAGAAGAAATTTTGAACTTCTATTATTACAGTGTCACGAGGCTAGTTAGCACGGTAAAATAATAATTCCTGATTAGTAGCTATTTACATCTTTTTCTTGTTATATTATTAAGTATAACACGTATCAATGTAAAGAAAAAACATTAACTGGATAGCGTTTATTCTTTTGTTTTGGAGTGGGCAAAGATACTGCATGAAGTAAACGTGATATATCAGAAAATTGGAGAGCATGCATGTACCCTAATGTTTAATGATTTGAATTGAACTATTTAATTCCAAATCTAGGATGACTAAAAAAGACAAACGAAAAGAAAAGGCTTCCCTCCCACTTGGATCCACCTTCCTTTAAGATCTACCCTCTCACAGTCCTTTCTGACTAAGCATTGATGCCCTACTCACCAACAAGAAAAATCATAACTCAAACACCTCTTCCAATTTCACATTCCCTCGTAGCCACTTGAACTAACTAAGCTCATTACCATTATCCCATTTCTAGTCATCTCTGCATCTTTTCAACCTTAAAACCAAAAGTGTAAAACACAAAGCCAAGACACAGACATGGGCAAGAAGATGAAGCTCCCTAATTTCCTTTCCAACATCGCCCCCGCCAACGCAGACTCTAGATCCTTATGGCCCTGGCCTACTTATTGCCACCAACCGAAAACCCTTTCCTTCAGAGCTGGCCATGAAAACATGTTCAAGACCATCAACTCTACTTACTTGGATGCTGCCACCATAGTCATTGACCAGCCTGAGTCATTGTCTACCAACTCTTCTGAGTCAACGAGCTTCTGCACCGAAACAGACGAGTCGGGAGTCGAGCTCATAGAGACGGTGATTCGTGGTGTTAGGTCATCAGAGAGGCTATTTTTCGAGCCAGGGGAGACTAATTCAATCCTAGAAGAGGCCAAAGCAGGAGGGTTTCCGTTCCATGAGACTGTGGTTATGTCAATGGAGTCCAAAGACCCGTATGTGGATTTTAAGAACTCAATGGAAGAGATGGTCAAAGCGTACGAATTAAAAGGGTGGGAAGATCTTGAAGACCTCTTGTTTTCTTACTTGAAAGTGAACGGAAAGAGCAATCACGGGTATATTATTGGTGCATTCGTCGATTTGCTAGTAGGTACTGCCTTTGCTTATTCGAGTATTGAGTCATCTTCTGGTTCTCAATCTCCTTCATCACCATTGTCTTTCTACACTTCTTCTTCTTCTTCTGATTCCTCTACAACAACTCCATGTGTTTCTCCATTGGATGCTGAAGAGAAGGAGATCAATAGTAATGATCGTAGGCTTAGCCCTTGTCTCTCTTCTTCAGAAGTCCAAAGTGGGATTGAAACCATCTAAATAGTACAAAATCTGTTAATTTGATTCTAACTTAGATGTTACCTTTTTCTCATTCATTTATGATTAATCGATTATGTTTACGACTCTGAAGGAATTTTGAGGTCCTATAACAGAAGAACCTGTTCTGAATGATTCTCAATCTCTTGGCTCTTCCTTGCTTGTGGGGCATGGAAGTGTGTATTTATTAACTGCTAATAAAAAATCTCAATTTCCTTATTGTTCGCATTGGAAAAAGCTTAAGAAACATGGATACATGATTTTCTGTGCAAAATTTTCTTAATTCATTCACATGTTATGTCATAAAAGTGCTAAATGGGTTAGGAGAATTGTCAAGTGTCTCTAATTGTTTATAAGTTACTATAAAATATAAACTGACGTGGAGATATGTGAAGAATTATTTTTTATTCCCCAAGCAAGTTGGGATTTTGAACTAAAAAATGTTAATGAAGAGGGAGAACTGGAGAAGTTTAGAATGTGACAAAAAGGGGAAACTTGAAATTTAAGAATCACCAAGAGTTTTCTTCAACGGCATTATGTTATAATAGTAAATGAATCAAGGCCGCATTTCTATGTGGGTAAAAAATGAATTTCCTGTTACTAAAGAATGATAACAGTAGTAAAACATGATCATCATCATCCATGCAACACCAATCCTAGAAGAGAACGTGTATCAACAGTGATTGGATGAGAGTCCATTAACAGCCATTGCAAGCACTGACATGATGGGATTGATCCCAGCCGTTGGTTTAAATTATTTTAGGGAAGTCATTATCAGCTGATAGGAACACGCTGCAGATTTTTGGCCTTGTCCTTATAGACTCGCATCCTTTCCTTTGCATATCGTCTGCAAAAGCATTAAAGTCTTTACAATACAATCAGAAACTGCGTAAATTTGGGTATATATGTCTTTGTTGCAGCCACTTGAAACATTGGAATATTTTTGTCTGTGTTAAATTTGACAGAGGAAAAAAGTTTCACCACTAAAGGTAAACTGGAAAGAATACAACTTGCAGAAGCTACGAAAAAAAAAAAATTTGCTGATCATCATTGTTGTTGAATTGTATCTATGACTTGAAAAGTATCATACATACGTATGGAGATATATATATTTATATATGTAAGACGTCCAAGTAGTTGAATGCCTTAAATAGCTACTTTGCGAGTAAGACGTAAAACATCCAACTGGCCTGGCTCTTTTTTCATTTTTGGACGAGTCTAGATTGAGTTTGATCAAAAGAAGAGTAAAAATATTATTTCACTAGGCCATGAACTTCAGCTAACGACTGTTACGTATTTGTCAGAACTCAAGAGGCGATGTCCACCACTAACTAATAAGTTACTGACGTGATTATACAATTGTGCCAACTATAACTTGAATTTATTCCCCCCACAGCATTATTCAAGCTTATGTTTATAAGACATGAAATGAGGAATTCCACTTGATTCTCTATATTCAACACGAGTCACTGTTATCTTTATTATGAGCTGAGTATACATGTTTTGTGTGGTTATACGTGAAAGTCAACTATATTAATTAGTAGGTATTTGGTACCCATAATTTGTATCCTACATAATTGTCTATTAACTAAAACTAGAAGTAGAAGCACTAACCATCAGCTTAGCCTAAGCTGCTTAATCTATCTTCAGATCTCCATCTATAGGCGAGTTAAAAGGGACAGCAATAAATTGAATACTAACATAGGGTGGCCTTTTACAATTAGGATCGGTCGCTATCGTTTGCTTGCATGCTTGCGTTAGACAATCAGTTTGATGGAAACTGATCGAGCACATAGTATCACTTGGCATGAATTGTGTTCTTGTATTTGTCTTTGAAATGTACAAACTACCTAAAAATAGTTGTGCTCTCATATCCACTGGCTTTCGAGTTCAAGCAATGAAGTATTATTAAAAGAGCCTTCCCTATTTCAGTTGGTGCTATTGTCATTTACTTATAGTAACTATTGTTTTGATCCTTGCTTAACAAAATGCTTTCATTAATTTAACTTACGTATTAGCGAGCAATACCTGTTTATTCTCAAAACATATTAGCATTTCATAAGTGGTTTTTAGTGAAACTTGTATGACATCTAGCATTAATATGTTTGAAAATGTTGAACATACGTCAAGTCATGAATCATACGAAAGGAAGATGTATAGACCATAACTCGCGAGTCTTTTTCTATTTACTAAAAGTTTAATAATCCAACTTAAAAGTTGAGATGTTAGAGTCAATCAGCTTTAGTTCAATTGGCATTATTTTATGTCCTCCCTCCACCTCTGAAGCTTGTACTTAACCTAAAAACTTTACATTAGAATATTAAATTTCAGTCTATTTAGAATTGGACTTCACGGCGAGGATAGTCCACCTTCCGATCATTTAAATTTCCACTCAATAGTTTTAAACAATAATTATATATTATATAGTCTCTTTTTTTATAAAATTTGGGGGATCGAGTCTTTTTCAGCTCATTGGATCCCGACATCTCGTAGAAATAAAAATTCCTTATATTTTGGGTTAGATATGTGAAAAAATTGTTGGAAAGCAGTAACTGTACCCCACTATACTATTGTAGAACATGCCATCAGTTATCTAAGTACCTAAAATTTAAACAAAAGAAAGGTAAATGTTAACTGTAGCCCCATGTTCAAGATTATGAAACGATGACTTGGCCTTTATCTCTGAGAGGATTCTAGTCTCAGTGAGCGAAACTTCTAAACTATGTGCCGCACCAATTTTAAAACTCATTAATTTGCACGATAAGCAACGTTGAGACAACGTTAAATCCAATGTTAATTAGTTGGGTTAGGTATGTGGTAATAACAATCAAGCTATCCTAATCCTAGGTTAAAATTTAGCTTCCTGGTTTACTTTTTCTGATTACGACAATAATTTCAACTGTATATTCTATTACAGATGTCATCACGAAGGTCCAAACTCTCTTGTTCTGATTTCCCTACCAAAATCTGAAATTCCCAAGTACATAAAATTGCAATCTTCAATGAGAAAACTGAAGGAAAATGTTCACATTATCAAAGGCAATGTCGTCAATTGAGACCGGGCTCATAAAGAAACTTACTAATTGCTTTTATATGTAAAATTACTGAGCTTATGTATAAACTTATATCACCATAGTGACCACTGATTACAAGAGTCAAATCGATCGGAATGTATTTCAATTGGGAAACAGAGATAGTAAATCAATCTATTGTCAATTGCAAGAAATTAATATTTGGAAGGTGTTCTTGACGTTTCTTTTTCTTTTCTGATGTTAGCTACGTAGATGATAAGGAATTATGCATATCAGGGTCATCTAATCTGACGGTTGTACGTGGTAGGACTCAATCCGTGGGCACTCCTTAATTTTCGTCAGCGTCACCTGGCCACATTTGATTATTCCTGCCTCATGCAAACAAACAAACCTAGAACCGTTTGGCCTCCAGGCTTTTATCTGTCAATACTTTGGAAGAAGCCAAGATTTAATCTAGAGTACTTCCAAGAAACAGCTAATATGTGCAGTAAATACTGAAACGATGACTCTTTAATGAGATGACATTTTCGAGAAACTTTTGCGTTCACACAAAAGTTGTGACGAGAGGTCGCATTGAACTGGGTGTCTGCCCAGTTCATCATTAGCTTTGGTTAAACATTGCATTAATGATCTTGAAATAAAGTACAAAAGAACCCCGGCTTGGTTTTTTTTTCCTTTTTTTTTTATAAGGACTAAGAAGCCTTGCTTTTTATCAGCCATTAATTACTCCTTTTATCTAAATCTTCTGAATCTACTTTGTTTTACGTGTCACATTGGGTGGTTAGTTATGAAAGACGAACAGGTCATTGAAATCTGATGCCACCCTTGTTCATGATGACTCCAATGACACAATCTTTAATGTGGAAGTTAGCTACCCCCGACAGCTGCTTATCCTTATCATCAAGTCACGGTCCTTACGTTTGATTACTGTTTGTAATTTAATAGCCTTAAATATCTCTGTTCTACTTCTAATAACCTTAATAGATGCATTCACTGTTCCAAGTTCTGGAGGTTGGTGAAGAGGTTGCACAGAATTAAGTCAAGTAGACAATGTCTTGCGGTTAGGTGTTTCAACCTGTTCTTTTAATCTGGTTTACATTTATATTGACCCTACGTAAAAATATACAAATAAAATTTAATAAAACAAAGTTAAAATAATCAGGAGAGAGGGAAGAAAGTAATTAGTACCCTTGATCAGCTCAGTTTTGACAGTGACCTGTGAATAGGACTATTACTAAGCCTCCAAACTCCAAAGTCAGAAAGTTTGCCCTGGGGCTAGGAGAGACTTGTGACGTGAATAATTACGGACTGTAATTAAATGCGCTTTTACTCCTAGTAATTTTTGTTTCTTATGAGTCAGGCCCAAGCTGATCAGTTCTTTTAATGGGCTTGAGGGTCAATCTCGGCGTGTTCGGGTCAACCGATGGGGAGGGCGCATTTTTGACATCCGATTCTTTTTCATGAAAATGAATCAATTCCCTCTTGTAATTATTCCATATGTGATCAAATTATGAGATTCTAACCTGAAATATGTCAGTGCGACTGCGACGAGGGTGATTAGCTCATTCTAAATATTTCAATTTGCCTCCACCAGCCAGTTTGCTTTAGAACAAAAAGAAGATGATGGGCTATGTTGTGGCCTTCTTTTTACCACCATCCTAATTGGACCTGTCAGGATGCTCTAATCCAAATAAATTAGATATATACCTTTTTGGGATAAAATTTCTAAATCTCATATTAATCAGTTAACTTATCACATCGATTTAAAATTTAAGAACAAAATTAAAGAGTATGTTCAATCCAAAAATTGAACCTTTTACTTTGAAGAGGTGAAAACTCTTTTATGAAACGTTCACCACCAGTTGAGCTACCCCTACCCCTAAAAGGCGACTTTCTGTTTACTTAGGAGGAAGAGTTGGATGCACTGGTTCGCCTACGCTATGGTCCGGAGAATATATTTGAACCGCTTGTTTGTTTTTTTAATTATTTTTTCTACAAACAACCTCCCAATTCAATAAAAATCTGATGTGTCTGCCATACGCCAAACAAAACTTTACCTTCTGGTTCCTCTAGCCAATAATTTGTAGCTAATTATCTGATTTGATATGGAAAAGGAATGAGTTGGTACCTCATCCATGTTTCATTTTTGTGACAGATGTGGGGTGGCATGTTAACACTTCGTCACATCATACAAAAGGAACCGCCTGCACTTACTTTGTAGTTCAGAATGATCACAGGTCCCTTAGATTAGAAGAGCCACAGTAACCTGGGACGCCATTGTTCTTCATTCCTCTCAGTGTAAGACATTGGGAGTGAGATCATTGTGGGACATCCAAGATCCCAATTAGGGGACAAGTCGGAAGGAATGGGGGGTTCCTTTTGTACTGGATTGCCACTTACATCCATTAAGTCTGCATATCAATGCACCAGATCCTAATCCTTTGCACTTGTGAAGGAAAAAAACAGAGATTTCCAGAGGTTCTCATCCAAACTTGGCATTCCTGTTTATAAAGTGAGAAGATCTTTTAATCTTCCATGATTCAAAGGTTCATCAATGTCTGGTCTTTATCAAACAGTACGTTTCTTCAAGACATTAGATAAACAAAGCTATTTGCCAATGTCATGCAAAATTGGTCCCCGATATGCAGACCAAATTTGGATGAAATGGTCCAAAAAATAGGAATCTCGGGTTTTGTTGACTTGAGCCAATTCTTACATTGTCCGTGCGCTATGCTAGAGAATAGAAAAGTTGTGCAACTTTAAGTTCAGTTTTCGTTTGGTTTCGTTTCCTGAATTGCAAATGAACCAACACATATTTCACTTCATCAAAAATTTCTTGGCAACTCAGATCGGTTTCTGGTTTATCACTCTCTATAACATTGTCCAAAACCAACTCACTGTGATTTCTTTTACAGCGGACAAGTTCAGTACAACATGACGAGCTGTCCCCCACTACCAAAGGGAAAGGGAACATAGTATTCAGAAAGATGATCGTAGTCGCTGCTAAATCAAACTGATTTGATCCTTTTAGCAAAGCCATTAACATTATACTTTTTTTCGCTGTTTCCTGTAAATTATTAGAAGGGGTTGCTTGTTGAAGCTGTCACAACTCGGAATCCTGCTTTTCTTGACAAAATATTCAAGGAGGATGAGTTGGATTGTCTTCTCTAACGTCTCTTTGGCAGCATGAACTAGAGATACGTGTCCACTTGCTTCCTGATGTCATTGAAGGCCCATTCTGTTTCCACAAGAAAAAAATTAAGATTCTCCTTGGATTTGACTATCCTTTTAAAGCAGACCACATTTAAAGTCCTTTAATTGACGACACCAGCTACGTTGATTTCTAAAGTAGTACTAACTGAGAAAGAAAGAGAGATTTCAAGTAATAATGAATTGTCTCGGTTGTGTTTCTGGCCGTGCCTGTGCTTCCCTCCATTTAACTCCATTCATTGTTCAGTCTCCATCTCAATTAAACTCCAATAAATTCTGCCGAAATTGAGTATCATTGGAGAGAAGTTTCACTTTCTATCAATTAACCAACCAAAGAGTAATACAGTTGGCAATCTCCAATATGAAAGACTTAAATTATAATAAATTAGAATTTAATGATACTTTCTTTCTGTAAAATTAGTGAAATATAATACTACCATTTACCTTGTCTACATATAAAAAAATTGTCACCTTACCGACAAGACTTCCTCCTCAACAGTCACAACCACAAGCATTGTGCTATTCTAGGCAATGCATCACATAAGCTGATTCATTAAATTCTCAGAGTAGTTATTGTCATTTTCTAATTAATATTTAATTATTAATTAGTGGTAATGTCATTATCTATTAATTATCAGTTAGAGGATAGTGGGTTGCACCCACGTTTACCTTTTTTTTTTAATTACATTAGGTATCCCGGTTTAGTTAGATTAATCTTAAATCTCTACGACCCCACTCCAAGAGTCTAGAGGATGTAAATTTAGAATTCTAAGATTCCTCAGGTTCTTACGTAGCTTGTACACTTCTGCGCATAAGGAGTCTTCACATACTTGATTGTTCAGCTGATGATTAATCATTGACTCCCCTCTGCTAATCTCTATGTTCACGGTTCGAAATCTAAAATCTAAATCGCCATATGTGCAAAACACCACCTTCTTAGTTCTTAAGAGCCCAAAACGAAAGTAAAGGGGGAAGAAAAAAGAATTAAACCTCCAAAATGATTGCTCCGAAACAACAATCTCGAGTCATACTCCTCTTCGTTAATCTCATCTCCATACCCAAACTCCACATCTTCTCTATATACCTATGTTCACTTCCGTAACCAAATTTAACAAGTGGAGTAGGGCGACAAAATGATGATGAAGGAGAGTGCCAGTGAAGACAGTAACAATAGTGTTCTAAAATTAAGTAAAATTTGAATTTTTTTCCAATTGACCTTTTTTTTCCTAATAGTTATGGTATGAGAGACTTTTACTCCACAATCCTTTTTTCCCTATTTTTTCAAAATAAAGCACTCGCTCATCCTTGACGCCATTTTCTACAATATATATATCTTAAAAACATCATAATAGACCTTGTGAATGACAATACCACCAAGAAGCTTATGATAGAAAGGCTTCAACTTAAGCAATAGTGCAAAGTCCTCCTCTATTGCCATTCGTAACATAAAGCTCGACATTGTTATTCCCAAGTGAAAGTGAGGCACGTGGAGATGCATCTAAAGATATGAAATGGCAAGGAACGGTATAAGCTCCACTTTATGACCTCTAATCTCAAACTTCACAGGTGAAAATTATCATTTATATAGTATTAAAATAAAATTCATCTTCAAGCCTCAAGAAATGTGAGGCATATTAGAAAATGGGTTTGGTGAACAAAATACATAGGAGCAACGGTTGAGAAAAATCAAAAGAAATATGTAAATGCTTTATTCTTCATTCAACATGCTCTTGATCATGAGATAATCCTTGTATTATAGTAGCTACCACTAACAACGAATAGGAGATCAAAAAACAAGAGTATTTATGAGACAAAAAGTAATTGATGTGAAAAATTGCAAACTCTATGACATGATTTTGAAATATTATGTATGAAGAATAATGAACCTGTGCAAGTTTATCTTTGTAGGGTTTCTACAATTGTAATCATACAATGAAAATATTAAAACTGAAATGATTGTGAGTAAGGTGCTAAGGAGTTTGACTCTAAAATTAGAGCATGTTGTTATTACCATTAAAGAAGCTAGAGATCTATCTGTTTATTATTTTGATAAAATAATGAGTTCCTTATTAGCTCATAAAGAAAGGCTAAAGAAATCCCGTGAAAAGAGTGAAGAGAAGGCATTTTAGGTGAATGGGAATTTTCTTTTAAGGGAAAGATAGAAAATTCAACAAGTCGTGGCCAAGGTAGAGGCTTCTATAATTGTAGTTATGGTTGTGGTAGAGGAAGAAATCAATCTAGTGATTACTAGCAAACAAAGGCAACATTCAATGATAAAATTACAAGAAATTTGGTCATAAAGAAGCTGATTATTAAAGTAAGTAAAGAAATGAACAAAGACAAGCTAACTTCATAGAACAAGTATAAGAGGAGAGTAAGTTATTTATGGCTCATTCTCTTATTGACGGCATGTTGAATGAAGTATGGTTCACAGAAAGTGAATGCTCCAATGATATGTTTGGATGAGATATAGAATTGAGGTTCAACTTGGAGACAATAAGCAAATTGAGGTTAAAGGAGAGGAACAATTACCATCAAAATCTCACAAGTTATTGTTAAAATTTTTTGTGATGTGCAATATACTCTTAGTTTGACTCATTTACATGTCAAATATTAGGCAATTGATGAAAATTAGATATTTAATTTTATTGAATAATGGTTCTTGTTTTGTTTATAAAAAATTCAATCAAATCATTGTTTATGTGCTTACGATACAAAATAATAAGTTTTAGCTTAAAGTTTTAAATATTGAGAAATGTGCCTTCATTATAAGAATAAATGATACAAAAATATGTCACTTACAATATATGTATTTGAATATAAAGGGGCCAACATTATTAAACTATGGTTATTAGACTGCCCAAAATTGATAATCTTGAATTATATAAGGGACGTATTTATGGGAAATAATGTAAGTTCATTTCTTCTAGATAATTCTTAAAGAGCCATTAGGTATCTTCAATTATTACATGTTGATTATGTAGAATAATAAGTTTTGAGTCTTATGATGGCAATTGATAATTTTTATTATTTACTGATGATTACATTTGCCTAAGTGGGATTTATTTCTTGAAGTATAAATCTGAAATATTTGAGAATTTTAAGAAATCCAAGCCATATATGCAAAAGCTAAGTGGATTCTTCATACATGTTCTTCGTTTAAAAAATGATGGTGAATTTATCTTTGATGAATTTAATAATCTTGAAAGGAAAATAGAATTCACATAATTGACCACACCTTACTTACCACAATAAAATAGGGTAGTTAAATGGAAGAATCGAATAATGGTTGAAATGTTAAGGAGTATGCTTAAAGCAAGCGGTCTTCCTGATCAAGTCTAGGCAAAAGATGTTGCTACAATAGTTTATTTTGTAAATATTTAACCAACAAATGCAGAAGTTAATCGAATACCATATGAAGCTAGAATAGGGTCAAAAACCATAGGTAAGCCACTTAAAGGTCCTTTTTTATAGTTTATGCTTTACTAAAATAATCATCATCTAGTCACAAACTTAAAAATTAGAAACATATATTTTTATTAGTTATAATGCTCGATCTAAAGCATATAGGTTATATAATCTCGCAAGGGGCAAGTCACTATAAACAGGGATATTTTATTTAATAAAAATGGGCACTAAACAATAACAATAACAACTTAGTAAAAAATCTCGTTGAAATGTAGGGTCTAGGGCGGTCTAATAGTACACAACTTTACTCCTAACTAGTAGATAGATTTTTTTTTTAAAAAAAGGCACTAAATATGGTGCAATTATAACGATACGACAACAAATATTCCAATAAATTGATGAGGCTCTTCAAACAAATACAATTGTAAGTCCACAATCAGCTTATGCTTTTGTTTTCTTCATCAAGCGACAATAACATCATTTACTCTAGCAAGTACTCTTTAATTTCTTCCAGTGAGATATCTTCTGAAGAGTTTAGGTCCTTACAAAATATTCATGAATCTTGTAATTTTGTTTTATATGTCTCAAATCTCATTTGTTGTGATGAAGTTATAGAAAGTCAAGAGTGGAAAATGTAATGAATGAGGAACTATTAGCCATTCATAAAAATAAAACATGAGATTTGGTTAATTTACCCGAATGGAAGAATGTTATTAAGCTCAAATGGGTGTTAAAACAACGTAACTTATTGATAGTAGTAAAAGTTCAAAGCTTGCTTAATTGCAAAATGTGTGCTCAACAACAAGACATTAATTTCAAAGAGACATTTTTTCATATTGATTGCTTTGAAATGGTGAAAACTTTCTTAATTGTAGTTGCTCAATTTTAATGACTAGTGTGCTAACTTGATGTTAAATTTACCTTTTAAAATAGTGAGCTAAAAGAAGAGATTTATGAAACTAAAGGCTTTGTCGTAAGTGGTGAAGACAGCAAAGTGCATATATTAGAAAAGACTTTATATGACCTAAAGCATGTTATATAAGTATGTTACAATATATAAGATTAATTCTTATTCTAAAGAGCATGGAAGAAAGAAGCAAAATTGTTTTTAGTATTATGTCTTTATGTCGATGATATAATATATCTAGGGCCTTCTAAATCTTTGATTGTTAAATTTTAGTCTTGCATTATGAGGAAATTTGAGATGTTAGAAGTAGATGTATTGTATTATTTTATTATACTTGAGAAGAAACATGGTATGCATGAATTTTTTATTTCTAAAAAAAAAATGTAATTGATCTTGTGAAAAGGTTCAATATGTTAAATTGCAAATCAAGACCTATACCTATGAGTGTGATTGAAAAGTTAACAAATGATGATGGTACAAGTATGGTAAATGCAATGTATTTCAAAAGCATAGTAAGTGGTTTGGATTATTTATCCATACTAGACCTGAAATAGCATTTTCCATAAGCATGATTTCTAGATTTATACAAAACCTAACGAGGTATTAACCTGAAACAGTAAATTGAATCTTGCGATATGTTCTTGCACCGATTAATTTTTGAATTTGGCATTCAAAAGTATCAATTTTTAAATTAGCTATAATGAAAGTGATTAGTTAAATTATTTGGATGATAGAAAGAGTACTTTGAGCAATATTTCTTCCTTAGTTCAAACACTATTTCTTGGAATTCATAAAAACAAAAGATATAAGTTTTGTCTATTGGTTTATACCTTACAATTAATTGGTTGGTTGTAGTTTGATGACAAAATAATTTAAAGACATTCTTTATCTTATACATATTTAGATGTATATGACAAAGTCTATAAGATAATTATACATTGCAAATAAAATTATAATGAGATTAAAATTATAATATTTATATTGCATTTATATATCATCTATAAATTGTTCCTAGTTATTATTCTATTAAGACTGGACTTTAATAAAACGTAAAAAGACTAGCACATGTTATTTTCTTCGTATAAAAAAAGTAGTCGACCTTATAGGCTAAAGTATGTGATACTTTAACAAACATGTGTGTGTTTATTAGAAAACAAGTTCATTAAACTGACCCCATATGAGAAATCCATTTGGAATATTACTTGTATGTCTATGAAAATTCTCATTGTGATGATTATATAAGTGATCATTTGATTTAAGATCTCCAAAGTTATCATGTATAAAGATTATTATGTTTTGATACTACTTATGATATGTTCTAATCAAGGATAGCTCAGTCGTAGTCATTAGATATAGCATGAATTATATGGAGATAGTTGAGTAATCAATATAAGATTCATCATCCTAAAGTAATTAGGGAGAACTTTTCGTGATTTTCGATTAGTATTGATTTTGGAAATCTTTAATCAAGGTTGAATGACACTTTATATAATAATTTACAAATGTTATTAATTGAATCAATTATTAATGAATGAGAAATAACATGATTAGACTCAAAATAGATTAGACATTAATTTCATGCTCTATATCTAATCGAAATATTGTATAATAAAAGGATTGAATTATACAAAAAAAAATCATACACAGAAAAGTTAGTCAAAACTACTTCGACATTCGTAAATATTTGGGAGATCATAATATGTTGTTAGACATCAATCTTAATCTATGCACATAAATTGTTTAATTAGAGAATTAATGATAACTTAAATAATTTTAATTTATTTAATCCTAAATATAATTTAGGGTTATAATTTATATCTATTGCTAACATATTTGAAAACCTAATTTGTCACACATAAAGGATGGGTTGAAGAGAAAAGAAAGTTTTAATCAAGTTGGACTTAATTGTAAAGTTTAAGAAACTTTATGATTAAATATGAGATATTTAATAAATATGGATTAATATGAGATATTGGATCTTATTTAAACATAATTGATAACTCTAATTATTTCTAATCATAATTAAAGTTTAATTGGAATTGGAAATTTAATTTCAATTAAATTATTATAATGTTTAAAACTTATTATAAATATGTTTAAACTCTAAGGAAGCTAGCACTTCTTATATAACTATCTTTAAAAAAGTTGTAGAATTCTTTTAACTCATTTTATGGATACCGTTAAAGGTTGGATACTTGTGTGGCTACGGTAGTTAAGATGAGTCGATTTGATAAATAATTTTAGGAATACGAAAAGAAAAAGATTAAACTTCGGAATAAAGTACAAATTACAATTTATGCTTTATTATGCTTTATAAGTTAATTATTTTATAGAGTTTTAAATGATATTGACTTTTAGAAAATAAAATACAAAAAAAATTCATAATTATTTTGTTGTCCGATTTCTTATCAGTCATCATCACAAGCAAAATATGTTGTAGCCACATCAATATTGTGTCAAGCAATTTGATTAAGGAGATTGCTAGTAGATTTTCAATAAGAACAAATTGATGTTATAAAATTTTTTTATGACAACATGAAATTAATTATTGTGAGTAAAAATCATATATTTCATAGTTGGACAAAACACATCCATATTTGCTATTAGTTCATTCATAATCTGGTTGCAAGTGAAACAATTATACTGAAACATTGTGAGACAAATGAACAAGTGGCCTATATTCTTATTAAATCACTTTCACATACGAATTATAATTTTCTCAAGTTGCAAATGAAAGGAGTCGACTTTAAAGCAAGGGGAATGTTGAAGATTAAGTTTTAAAAAAAAAGTCTTAGTTGAAATCAAAATTGTTATTGTTATTATGTTGTTAATTTTTAATCATTATCTTTCAATTATTAGTTAGCAAGCAGTGCCATTATGTTTAATTATTAGTTACTCCCTCCTATTCAAAATAAAAGTCGTTTCAGAGAGATTTTAATTATTTAAAATAAGTGTTGTTCATGACTTTTCATGCATGTTTATGATTTTACTTTCAAAATTACCCTCTAATTTCTTTCACATCTTAATCATACAGATTACACATATTATATTTTCAAGGCACTTCAACATGTAATTAATAAGGGTATATCAAACATTTCATTAACTTTCTTAATAAATGTGTACCTCTCTAAAATGACTTTTATTTTGGATAGGAGGGAGTATATGATTTCCAAAGCCTTCTACAAACTGAAATGATGGCTTTTCTAGCAATAGCTATGTAATTGAACTTTTAGGAAGATTATAAAATCGAGATTCTACTTAAAGACACTCTAGAGTGAAACATGCTATCACTCTATTAACAACGTTTCGTTGATGTTAGTGTTGTTTATAGTTCATATATTCACAAAGTGTGGAATGTTTTGAAGGGATATAATTAGTGATTTCAAATTTTGGATCAATTCTAAAATTTATTAGAATTATATTTAAATTAGGTTGAGTTTGGTAAAAAGATAAATTGTATGAGATTGTTTTAGAAGGAATTTTGTTAACTATACTAATGTAAACTTAGTCTATATAAAAAAAATATACAACCTCAGCAAGTGAGAGATTGGATAATATAGTAAAATCAGTTGCTCTTGGATCACAAAGATATAGGCACACCCAATTAGTCGAATATCGTTAAAAACTTTCTTGTTATTTTTTTAATATTACTATTTTTTATTGCATATTATTTTTCACCAAGTGATATTAGAGCATACATGAAGCAACAATGAATTTAGTTATAAGATTTGAAGTAAAGAAGTTCTATGAAACTAGAAACTTTGTCATGTGACAACAAAAATTGAAGAATTTGTTGGTGTAATAAGCACGTTGAAGAGATTGTGAGAGAGTAAATTGCTTACTTGGGAAGAGTTATAGGTGCCAGCATTTGGAACCATTTAGCTATGTCTAGTAGATGAGATCATGTATCACGTCATAGAGATTGCATCCCCTGTGGAGATAAAGAAGAAGTTGAAGAGTCAATATACATCAAATTCTCTCATAAATAAGTTGTATCTATAATATAAACTATAAAGGCTAGCAATGTTGTAAGGAATAGATCTTAAATATAATATCAAAGCATTTGATTAAATAGTCAATAATTTGCTAAGATTCAAGGTGATTATTACATATGAGAATAAAGCAATGCTTTTACTTTGTTCTTTACCTCTTCCTTATGAACATATAGTGACCAAAGGCAAAGAAATAGTTGATATAAAAAAATATTTGTTGGACCCAGAGGATGACCTCCTGCGATCCATGGACCCACGGGATGACCCCGTGCGGAATCCCCATTAATCAGTATTGTCCTTTTTGGTCACTGCGTGAGCCACTGCTCGAACACAGGACTTCAAGGTTTTGTAGCGTCAAGCGCGTTCGCCTCTTACCAATTGAGCTATAACAATGTTGGACCCCGTTTTTGAGGCCCAACATTCTCGGATCCATAAAGCATAGAGGACCCAAAACCGAAGACGTATTGACCACAAATAAGGGGAAACTAAATTAGAAAGGCTTGATTGGATTCCTATTTGAAAATATTCCCTCGGTTCTAACGATCCCAACGCCACTGGAATCGCTCAAATCGGATTAGAATTGAGGAAGTTACGACCTAACAACCTCGGGACTGTCCACTTCACCGAACTTCACTCCAAAATCCGAACATCTTAGGGGCTGA
>JANIHZ010000005.1:61874787-61885672 GCA_027478365.1 Erythroxylum rufum | reverse complement strand
TCGGTTATTCAGTTGAGTTCTGTAACTAACTCAAGCTGATGTGTCTTCTTGATTCTTCCGTCTGCTTTCCGCTTTCGTGTCTAGCGTCTGCTTTTCTTCCTTCTGCTTTTTCTTGCATCTGCATTGATTCCATCTGCTTTTGCTTCCGTCTATTTTTCACTTAAGCTTCCGTCTACTTTTGCTTGCGTCTGCTTTTTCTTCCGTCTGCTTTTCACTTAAGCTTCTGTTTGCTTTTTCTTGCGTCTGCTTTTGCTTGCGTCTGCTTTTCACTTAAGCTTCGTCTGCTTTTGCTTCCGTCTGCTTTTTCACTTAAGCTTCCGTCTGCTTTTGCTTGCGTCTATTTTTGCTTCCGTCTGCTTTTGCTTCCGTCTGCTTTTCACTTAAGCTTTCGTCTGCTTTTCCTTACGTCTGCTTTTGCTTCCATCTGTTTTTCACTTAAGCTTCCGTTCGTCTGTTTTTCTTATTTTGCTTTATTATTTGTTTTTCATCAAAATCGTTAATCGTAAAGTCATTTTGACTTAACAGCAGCGATCTTAGCACTTTCTTGACCAATTTCACATTTGAGTACTTCTTTCCCAATTGATGAGCTTGATTTGCAATATCTTTAAATTTTTCGTGAAAGTCTCTGATAGTCTCATGCTCATCCATCTTCAGCTCTTCAAACCACACAGTTAATATCTGTAGTTTTGAAGATATCATAGATTTAGACCCTTAATGAATAGTCTGCAACATGTCCCACGGTTCTTTTTCCATTTCACATGTTGAAATCATTGAGAAGCGTCCTTCGTCAACAACACTAAATATTGCATGTATTGCTTGTGAATTTCTCAGTGCGCTTTCTTCTTCCTGTCTAGTCCATTCAGATAGATCTTTCTGAATTGTCTCTCCTTTATCATCAACAATCACTGGATGAGTCCAACCATGTACAATTGAATGCCAGGCTCTTGTCCCCTCAGCTTGAATGAAGAATTTCCATGATGGATAATTCGATCCATCCAATAGTGGTGGTCTGGTGATTGATGCACCCTCTCTCGTAGCCATGTCTGCGAATCTAGGATCTGCACCAACTTGCTACCAAGTTCTGAATCGGTGACATGTCTCTGATACCAATTGAAAAACCGAAGGGGTTAATTATTTTGTAAACTATCCGCAAATTTCTTTGGCACCAATAAAATATAAAACAAGCTAAACCAAAATAATAAAAACACCAAAAATTTGGTAACGCAGTTCGGCATACCTTGCCTACGTCTGCGGGACCCTCACCTAGTTTAATCACTTTCACGAAAGTACAATAGATTTACCCAAGGCTTTACTGAGCCGACACCACTCAACCCTTGATACTATCACTCAACCTCACTTCCCGTGAAAGAATTTCACACCTAATAGTACGACCGCCTCGTACTAACCTCAACAGAGGATTTTCTCAATCAACTCAATATTGATAATAAAGATAAGAAATAAACAACTCAAGTGATAAATCAACTAAGAACAAAATAATAATACACTTGAGATAAAAAGAACAACTTCCCGATGAGTTCTGCTCTACTGAAATAGATCTGGAAGTTATCGCAATAACAATCAATCCAACTTCAACTGCAGTACTTGCAATCCCCCGATGACATATATGTGCAGCTGTATATTTTCAAATCTATATCGCACAACCCAGCAACTATTTCTTTTTGGCTTTAACAAGACTGTTGATGATTGTCGTGAAAGCAACTAACTCCTCCTCCTTATGTCCATTAACAGCTCCGAACCACGTGCTAGATGATATGTGAAGTAAGAATTCATAATTGCATGTCACCGTCAATCTTTGCACATCTTATCTCCATATTTTTCTCATGCAGATACACATAAGATATACTTCAAGTTGTTGTTGGCGCATGATTACACACAAGCACAAGGAGTCCCACTTTAACAACAATTACACATCACACGCTGCTAGGTTTTAGAATTAATCCTAGTCACACTTGGACTCTAAGATTCAGTCCAACAAAAAATCTGCATATATGGTATATATCTCCAAATCAAATTTCATACCATATCTAATACCAAAATTGCAAATTTCCCAAAACAAGAGCCCAATTCCAAAACAGAATCTCCAGTATATAATGTCCAATTTAAGTCAAATCTTCAAGACATATGGTAAATCCCAATTCCAATAAAAATGCCAAAAATAAAAATGAGATTTATTTAGAATAAATCCTAACAATTCTCTTCCACCGAAAGGAAGGCTTACATAGTTGTTTATGGAGGTGTCTTAATGTCTTGCATGCATATGCTTAAGTGGGGCTCTACAAACTTTGGCGAAGCTCCAATCTGGTACGCCTGCAGCTCTCTGTAAAAAAGCAAACAAAAGTGGCGCATCATTAGACTGTTATTAATTAGAAGTGTCGGGGCTTCAATAGGGCTGTTCACTCAGCTCTAAAACTTTTCCAAGTACTGAGATAAGTCACTCCACTCCTAACATGAGAAGTGTTGCATTTTCTTCTCCAGCTAATTGTTACATATGATCCAGTATGAATGTGAAAGGCAAACGAAGGCTCATCACTTCATATAAAGAACTTACACTACAAGTCTGGTGGCCAAGCCAAGGGAAAAAAACAATCACTGCTCACTTAACATAACAAATTCGTCCATATTTTGGATAGACCTTCTAGCATAATTATTCGTCTTCTTGTTACATATTATGAAGACAATGCAAAATCAAACAAACTGCAAAGGGTGATGAATTCATGGCCCAAATAGAAAAATTATCATACTGGTTCCCCAATTCATCTTACCATTTATAAGTGATTGAACAAAAATGTAAGAAAGGCTTAGCATAATAGTGAAAGAAGGACCCTCCGCAACTAAATAATGACTGAAAGACTCGAGCACAAAAGACATCTTAGGTATTAAGACAAACAACTCGACTCCAATGTCTTATTTCCAAATTTAGGGCTAGCTTTCTGTATTCTGCTTCTCCAGGAGCCAATTGTCTGTTAAGACCAAGTGATACAAAGTCCTTTACCACCACATTTCACTTGGTCTAGACTATGCTTAACCTTCCACCCTCTACTTGGACTAAAGATCGGACACAGTTTGTCTCAGATTCTACTATAAGTGTAATAGGGGAAAGTCACATGTTATTTGCATCTGTAATCAATGAAAATCGGTTATAGCAATTTACAAGAACATCTGGAGTCCCAATTACCTTATTGGCTTGAAATTGCAAGTTTTCCCTTTATCAAACTTGCTACATGTTGAGCAACCCATAATGAGCCAGCTTCAGTGCAAGAAAAGTGATGATTATGGCCTTCACTTTCAATCGCTAGAGAAATACCAGGGACCTGTTTTGAAATCTGTGTGCATAAAAAGATTATTAGAAAAATCAAGATATTACTCACAACATCTAAATATCATTCACAATAGAAAAATCTATATCTGTGTGCATAAAAAGATTGTTAAAAAAATCAAGATATTACTGACAATATCTAAATATTATTCACAACAGAAAAATCTATATATTATTCACAAAATATTTAAATAAAAATAAATAATTTATAATAAAAATAAATATTAGAATATTTAATAATTATAATAAATTAAAATGTGTGGCTTTAATGATCTATTGGCGTGTAAATACCAATACATCTTGATTTATGTATTAAAAACAAATTCAAGCATTCAAGAATAAACTTTGTAAGAATTTCACTTACAAGTTCACAAATATTAATTGTAGCTTACAATTAAAAAGTGTTTGTATTATAACTTATTTGTAACTTATAATTAACAAGTGTTTGTATTATAATCTTTTTACTCGTAATAATACTTCGAGTGCCCTATTTATTTCAATCTTAACCTTAAGTAATCATTTCAACAAATGGTCTCAAAGTCTAATTAAGGTACATATACCTACTTATTGCATACTCTGTAATTATAGTACATATACCTACTTATTGTATACTCTGTAATTATCACCATAAGTGGATCCTTCACATTAGAAATTAGATTAAATATTATTCAATCTTTGAAGGTATTAAATACTATTTACGTATACAATTATTGTTTACGTCAAATTGTAGGATATATTTCTCTTAACTCAAAAGTAGTTTGGGACAGAAGTAATTATAGTCAAATTTAAGATTGAGAAGTCAGAAAATAATTTCTCATTATCAAAATTAAAGATGAAAGTTACCGTCACAAAAGAAAATTGTCTTGCAATCATTAGTGGAACACTAGTGAATTTCATGAATGATGTCAAATGGAACGAGATGGACGCAAATACTTTGCGATTCTTCATCTAGCTTTAGTTGATGAACTTTTGTCAAATGTAGAGGAGAAGAAAACAACAAATAAGATATTAGATCATCTTACAAAGCTATACGAGGTCAAATTACTTTAAGATTGAGAAGTCAAAGAAAATAATTTCTCATTATCAAAATTAATGATAAAAGTTACCATCAAAAAGGATAATTGTCTCGCAACCATTAGTGGAACACCAGTGAATTTCATGAATGATGTCAAATGGAACGAGATGTACGCGAATACTTTGCAAAACTTCATCTAGCTTTAGTTGATGAAGTTTTGTCAAATGTAGAGGAGAAGAAAACAACAAATGAGATATGAGATCATCTCACAAAGTTATACGAGATCAAATTACTTTAAAACAATTTTAAAAGAGAAAACTTTATACTTTTCAAATATCATAATCCATTTCAATGACCGAGCACATTAATAATTTTGACTAATCTATTCTCTTAACTTACATCATTGATTATAAAATAGAGCTACATAAATTTATTGAACTTATTCAAAGTCTACTTGATTCATATAATTCAACTTATCATCAACTTAATTAGTAATTTTCTTACTGAATACCTAGTATTGAATAACATTGTAGCCATAATTTTGAAGGAAGAAAATTGACACAAGAATAAGGAAAACAAGCAATTTTGTTCACAAGAAGTTAAAACTTTGACAATAACAAGAAGGAGATCAATGAAACATGGCTTAAGTGGGAGTAAAAATCATGGTATATCAAAACAAAGTAAGAAGAATTTAAAATGTTAAAATTGTGGCAAGAAAGGTCATTTGAAAAAGGATTGTTGGAGTGTAAATAGAAGGATTTCATTAATTGAAAAAATTTTGCTAGTACTCAAAAATTTGGCAATGCTTTGTGATGTGAAACAGCAACAACAATTAAAATTAAAGAAGTCATTACTTGATGTATGACTCTTTGACTTCGGAGTTAATTTTCACATGACCTCTAAAAGAGAATAATTCTATTGTTACAAACCTTTCTCATGAGGCCATGTATTCAGTTATAACGATTATCCTTTAAACATTATTAGTATTGGAATCATCAAATTGAAGATATATGATGATATAATTCATCCTCTTACGAAAGTACGATATGTGGAGGGTTTGAAGAAGAATTTATTGTCTCTAAGACAACTAGATGATTCTGGGTACAAAACAAAAATTGTCAAGATTTTGAAGATAATTTAGGGTGCACTTATACATATAAAGGAGAAAAAATAGGTACAAATTTGTACAAGTTAAAGGAAAGACAATGCTAGAAGCAATAGCACTAGCAGCTTCAAGCAATCGTAGTAAAGGATCTTTAATATAATGATATAAAAAACTTACATATATCAAAATAAGGAATAAAGATTCATTGATCAAAAGTTAATTCCTAAATTAACAAAGATATTACTATCCTTTTGTAAGCATTGTGTTACTGATGAGTTAGGAGCTCAAAGAGTGAATAGAATAAGACTGTTGTATTGAAGTATGAAATTACAAAGTTTTCAAGCTCTGTCCCAGCATAATGCCGAAAGTGCTAAATGCAACAATGATTGAAAAACCGATTCCCTTCCCCTTATTTCCCATAGTAATATATAGCAGCTATTATGCCACTCAATTGCTAATCAGTTATAACCGTATACAATTGCTAATCAGTTATAACCGTAAAACTGTTTCTGCTACTCTTTCTCTCTCCTTCGCCTAGCATAAACCAATAGAGGTTTATTTCCTTCACCATGATGCTCATGCTTGCTAACATTGCCTCCCTCCAATGGACAAACCTTGTCCACAAGGTTTGATTCAGGAAATTGTCCACGAAAATTTGAGCAAGACATCCAAGTAGCCTCATCCACATGTTTGTCCTTCCATTGAACTAATAGCTGGTGACAAGGAGTCTGTCCTGCTGCTGAAGCTTGGACGGACTGAATGCTAACAGGAATAAATGGCACTTCATCAACCGCCAGATCTGGAGGTAGGCCACTTCGACTTGATGAGTTCCTGCTGCACGCTTCAGCTGTGAAATATGGAACACTGGGTGGATCCGTGAAGCTGGTGGCAGATCCAAACGATAAACCACTTGGCTGAGCTTCTTGTTGATGGTGAATGGTCCATAATATCTTGGACCTAATTTGCTATAAACTCTGGCAGCCAGAGAGTGCTGTCGGTGTGGTCGTACCTTAAGGAAAACAGATTCTCCTTCCTCAAATTCCACATGTCTTCGATGCTTGTTAGCAGCCTTAACCATCCGTTGCTATGCCTTAAGAAGGTTATATTGGAGTTGGCGGAGTATTTCTGCGCGATCCTGATGCTCTTCCCCTACAGCAACCACTTTGAATTCCCTAGGTAGAAACTGCAGTAGTGTAGGAGGTTTCCGCCCATATACTATTTCAAATGGAGACAAACATGCAGCCCCTTGGTAATTGGTATTATACCAATATTCCGCCCAATGCAACCACTTTCCCCATCCTTTAGGTTGCTCCGAAGAGAAACACCTGAGATAAGTCTCTAAACAGCGGTTCAATACCTCCGTCTGCCCATCAGTTTCGGGGTGGTAAGCCGTACTCATTTTCAGCTGAGTTCCCCATGCCTTAAAGAATTCCTGCCAAAAACAACTCATAAATAAGGGATCCCGATCGCTAACTATAGAACTTGGGACACCATGCAGCCTAACAATCTCTTTGGCAAACACTTTAGCAATTGTACGTGCAGTGTATGGGTTTCGTAACCCAATAAAATGCCCGTACTTGCTAAGTCTATCGATTACCACAAGAACACAATCAATCCCATGCGATTTTGGCAACCCCGTGATAAAATCCATCGATATATCCGCCCATACCTGGGTGGGGATGGGTAACGACTGTAAAAGTCCAGCCGGTGTCCTTGTGTCGTATTTATTTTTTTGGCACTCCAAACAGTCCGCCACAAACTTCTGCACATGCTTCATCATGCCCGGCCAGTACACATTGGTTGCTAATCTCCTATAGGTTCGGTAGGCACCTGAGTGTCCTCCTTGAGGGGTGGCATGGAACTCCTTAAGCAGTGTATTGATCCAAGAAGAGGTAGGCGGTAATACAATTCTCCCTTTATGGAATAATCGGCCATGGATAAGCTGATAATTAGGATAGTCCAAAGGATGCTGCTCTACCTGATCCTTCATCTCCTTATAAAAATGATCATGCTGACTTTCTTTGTCAAGATCCTCCCACTGCATCCAACTTGGCACTGAGAGGGCAGAACACTCCACCTCTTCCTCTCGTCGAGACAGTGAATCAGCAACTCTGTTCATCACTCCCGGTTTATATTCAATGCTGAAATCATACCCCAACAGTTTAGCCACCCAATGCTGCTATGCCGGAGTAGTAATTTTCTGTTGAAGAAGGTGTTTAAGGCTGCTATGGTCAGTCCGAACTTTGAATTTCTTCCCAATAAGATACGGTCTCCAGTGGCGGATGGCAAGCACTAAAGCCATTAATTCTTTCTCATATGCAACCTTTGACAAATTTTGTGGAGCAATCATCTTACTGAAATAAGCAAGTGGGCGGTTTTCTTGCATGAGGACAGCCCTAACTCCACATCCCGAAGCGTCACACTCAATCACAAACTCCTTAGAAAAATTTGTCAGAGCAAGAACCGGGGCTGTTGTCACTGCTGTCTT
The DNA here is from genome assembly GCA_027478365.1 of Erythroxylum rufum. Lineage (NCBI taxonomy): Eukaryota > Viridiplantae > Streptophyta > Magnoliopsida > Malpighiales > Erythroxylaceae > Erythroxylum > Erythroxylum rufum. The sequence goes on along the minus strand of JANIHZ010000005.1, from coordinate 61,877,727 downwards.
TAATTTCTCAAATGCGAGTTGAGCCGCCGGTGGCCAAGTCCACTTCAAAACAGCATCTTGTTTCAATAGATTAGTCAAGGGTTGAGCAATAAACCCATAGCCCTTAATGAATCGCCTGTAGTATCCAGTGAAGCCAAGGAAGGCACGCACCGCTCGGACTGATTTTGGTGGTGGCCACTGCAAAACACTTGCTATTTTTGCGGGATCCATGGCAACTCCTTGAGCTGACACCAAATGGCCTAAATATTCAACCACCGTTCTGCCAAAGCTGCTCTTCTTCTTATTGACGACAAAGCGATGCTATTCCAATCTTCCCAGCACACTAGCTACGTGTTGTAAATGTTCCTGCCAACACTTGCTAAAAATGAGAATATCATCAAAAAACACTAATACATACCGTCGCAGGAATGGTCGGAAGAGATCATTCATGGCTGCCTGGAATGTTGCAGGTGCATTAGTTAGGCCGAAGGGCATCACTCTAAATTCATAGTGGCCCGAATGTGTTCTAAAAGCCGTCTTAGGTATATCTTCCTCACGCACCCTGATTTGGTGGTACCCCGATCGAAGATCCACCTTCGAAAAGTATCTCGCCCCATGGAGCTCATCAAGAAGTTCTTGAATAATAGGAATTGGGTAACGGTCAGCTACTGTAACCCGATTAAGTTCCCTATAATCCACACAAAACCTCCAGCTTCCGTCCTTTTTCCTAACCAATAACACCGGGCTAGAGAATGGACTATAACTTGGTTGTATAATTCCCGAGGCAAGCATATCTGCCACCTGCCGCTCTATCTCATCCTTCTGGCTATGCCCATACCTATAAGGTCTAACATTCACAGCAGAGACTCCAGGGATCAATGGAATTTGATGATCGACCGCCCTACTTGGAGGTAACCCTGATGGTTCCTTGAACAAGCCTTCAAAACGAGCTAGCAACATTGCCAACTCCGTCGGCTGCTGCTCTTCCACAACCTTCTGTTGCTCCAAGGTTCCCAACACTGCCGTATGCCAGATCAACAACCCATAATCCAGATTATGCAATTTTCTCAAAGAACGAACAGAAATGGAGGAGTTCATCAATGACGGATCCCCCTCGATGCATATGTTTCTTCCCTCTACTAAAAATTCCATCCGCATTCTTCCCCAATTAACCTTAACATCCCCTAAGGTCTGCAACCAAGTTACCCCCAATATCAAATCCACACCCCCAAGAGGAAACAAGAAGCAATTTACGTACACCGTGATTCCTGGAAGCTCTAGTGGTACCGCAGCACAAAACCCCTCCGTCTCCTTGCGATTGCCATCACCCAGCTTCACACCAATTTTCCGAGTGGGTTCAATCGTTAACCCTAGGTGCTCCGCCATTCGTCTCGATAAGAAACAGTGACTGGCTCCGCTGTCCACCATCACTACCAGTGTTACATCTCCGACCTTTCCCCACAGCTTCATGGTTCTCCCCGAATGCGCTCCTCCCATGAAGAAATTAGAAGAATCCAGGTGGGTAAATTGCCCTTCATCAGGAACCGTATCGGCTGTTAGAGGTTCTTCAACGTCCTCCAGCTGGGTAGTACCCAGATACTCCCCTTCCTCTTCGTCAGCTCCCAAAATCAGAGTGCGGAGAGATTGATCCTTACACTGCTGTAGGGGATGATACGGCTGGTGACAACGAAAACATAACCCCTTGGCTCTTATATCATGAAATTCCTTTTGGGTATATCGCCTCATTCCCCGATTACCTCCTGAACCTTGGAAAGTTGATCTCCCATCTGTTCCCATGCTGCCCGAATTATCAATAGCCTTAGGATGAGTGGGTGGGTTAACTCTTGTGGGGTTAGAATGGGCTGTCCCCCCTTTGTGGATGAAGTGTGAGTCCCCTTTCCCACTAAAGCTAGGTGCTTCCCTTAGCCCAGCCCGATAACTTAGCCCAAATCCTTCAGTTGCCTGTGTCTTCCTCTTCGATAAAACTCCATTTCATATTCAATTTCTCTAGCCAACGTCATGGTGCGATACAGGTTGACAATCTCATGGGAACGAATATGCACCCGAATCTCTTCCTTCAACCCGTTCAGAAACTGACCGATGAACGCCTCTTCCGGCCATGTTGGGATTTGAGATGATTTAGACACAAAGTCCCGGATATACTCGTCCACAGTCCCTATTTGCTTGACAGCGGCGATCGCTTCGTATGGGTTAGAAGCGAGAGCATCACCGAAGCAAGTGAAGACCTCCTTCTTCACGTCCTCCCAGCATAAAAATGGTCGTCTATCTTGTAACCATGTCATCCAGTGAAGGGCATGCCCCTCCATGCAAACCAGAGCTAAGGACACCTTCAGATGGTCCGGCGTTTGTTGTATCTGGAAGTACTGTTCCGCCCGACGAACCCACGCCAAGGGCTCATGGCCATTAAAGTTGGGGAGCTCCACTCTCTTTGCCGAAATCTGGACGTCCTCCAAGTTGATGAAGCGATTTTGTGTGTTTCCACTACCAGTGGCTGGAACAGGCACAGTACCCGAATGGGCTGGGGTTACCGTCTCCACCAATACAGAAGGACTACCTGCCTCCTCACACGGCCCCTTACCCTTAAGAGCGGTAGTCAACAAATTTTTGAGTTCCTCCAACTGCTTGCGAGTTTCTTCCAGTTGGTGTCGATTCCCAGCAATTTCCGAAACTAGTCCTCCGACCTGCTGTTCTAAGGTCCCCAGGCTCCTCTCCATCGTGTCCACCCTGTTTTCCATGCATGTATTTGTCATCGGGGTTTGCGCCTCTCTTCGAATGAGTTCCACGCTCACCGCACCAAATTGATGAGTTAGGAGCTCAAAGAGTGAATAGAATAAGACTGTTGTATTGAAGTATGAAATTACAGAGTTTTCAAGCTCTGTCCCAGCATAATGCCGAAAGTGCTAAATGCAACAATGATTGAAAAACCGATTCCCTTCCCCT
>JANIHZ010000005.1:61694289-61705689 GCA_027478365.1 Erythroxylum rufum | reverse complement strand
CTCTTCCAGGATGTTTTATGAGTTAAGTTTGATGTGTTGATTGGTAGGTGTGAGTTGCTGGAATCAAACGTAGGTGCCGTCTATGATGGCAGATGTCAGGCAGAAACTTTGAGTCAACTTTTGACCCTTATATAGTTGGAATTGGGATCGGTGATCTTCATTAAAGTTGTAGATAATTCTTTAACCTTTCCATAGACACCAAGTTTTCTAAAATTAGAGTTCGGGGTCAAAAGTTATGGTGTTTATAATTCCTAGTACTGTTTGTGAGGAGCTGGTCGATCGGTCTTAGAGTAAAACTTTGGTCTCTTTGGTGTCCGAGCTTGTATTTAAGTCCTTCTCGAAAAATGTATATTTTTCTCCTATCTTTCCAACGCAACAAACCGCGCCTGATTTAAAGCTCGGAGTCAAAAGTTATGAGGGTTAGAAGTCAGGTAGGTCGGATTACAGACAGGTCGCCCAGGCGCGCGCGAGCGAGCGAGCGCCAGGGGCTCGCCCATGCGAGCGAGCGCCAGGAGCTCGCCCATGCGGGCAAGCGGCAGAAGCTCGCTGGTGAGCGAGCACCAGGAGCTCGCTGCTCGTTCGCCCATGCCGAGCTGCCGCGGGCTTTTGGGGTCGGTTTCTGGCTGACCGACCCCTCTTCCTTCTTTTGGCCATAGCTTTGTGTGTAGACCTCCGTTTGGCCCCATTTTTGAAGCGTTGGTTTTCTAAGAAAATTTCCTATCTTTCCCCCCCCTGTTTCATCAGTTTTTATTTTAAATTGAAAAAGGTGGTTTGAAAACAAAGTGTAACGATCGGTTGCCAAAGTCTGAACGTACTTTACAAATTTTTAAATATCCGGAGCTACGGAGCTCGAATCGAGGCGATTCTTGTTTTAAATTAAACTATAGTCGTAAATTCACAAGTCTTATAAAGGATCGATCACAAATTTTAGCCTCTAAGGTTTTCAAACTTTGACAGGAAGTCGGTGGAGAGTCCGTTTTCACTGTTTTCTTTAAGATAGTATTTTAACCATAACTTCTTCATTTCTAATCCAATTTGAGCGATTCCAGTGGCGTTGGAATTTTTAGAACCGAGGGAACATTTTTTTTATTAAAAATCCAACCCAAATTGTTTTAATTGAATTTTTCCCCTAGTTGTGGTCGTTGTGTGTTCGGTTTTGGGTCCTCTATGCTTTGTGGGTCCGAATGTTGGGCTTCGGAGACGGGGTCCAACATATGATTTTCTATGGGATGAGGGAACCAAACATACCCCACACAGATGACAAAGCAGAAGTACGCTATCTTACCACTTACAAAGAGAACTGTAATCAAGATTGTGCCTGACATTCAACCACGACCTTATATTGTTCGCAACGAGGTACAGGGGAAGAAGAAACTGTACCCTGAAGGGATAACAAGTGATCTGACAGAAGAACAGATCGATGCTGAAGTGAGAAACATTTATGAGGCGTGTTATACAGCTCATCACCGAGGAACTTATGTCTCTCATTACATTTTGAAGGCATCTGGAAGCATTTGTGGTCGTCGAACCACTGAAGAATCTTCTCAGGTAGTTGGAAGACTTACAGAAGGGCAGTGCAGATCCATTAGGATTGGAGATGTCAGCTACATAATAGAGATTCTTATGCACCTGATTTTTCACAATAGACCCTTAAGTACTGTGTTTTCAATTGGAGATGTCCTACACCTATTTGGAAGACAAGTTCCATGACTAACCAACCTTGATGACTCTGATCTCTCGGAACTGAACTTATCTGTCAAACCTCCTACCTTTACAATCACTGGACCAGGTGTCATATCTTCAGATGCATATACTACGACCGTTGGTCTTGAAGTAGTACAGCAGAAGCATGATGAAGACATTGAAGATAAAGTTGATGTTTTATGTGCTTCTGTGGGTGACTTGTATAAGGAAGTCGAGTATATTCGACAAGATCTCAAGTCACTCCACACTAAAATGAGAGAAATGTTTTCTAAAGTTATGAAACATCTGAGGTCATGATCTTTTTGATCAATAACAAATAGGGGGAGAAAGGAGAAAATGAGAAAGAGATGACAAAGATAGGGGGAGAAAGAAAAAGAAAAGAAAAAAGAGAAGACGAAACAGAAGAAGAAGATAGTGCTTACAATTTTTTCAAGTGTATAGAATCTTATAGTGTATATCGTCTTATAAATAATACTTTTTTTCTAAACAACTATGATTGATTATTTGTTATTATCAAAAAGGGGGAGATTGTTAAGTCAAAATGACTTTACGATTAATAATTTTGATGATGACCAAATAATAATAGAAGAAAGCAAGACGAAGCTGTGAAGCAGAAATATAAGATGAAGCAAGTAAGACGAAGCACAAAGACGCAAAAGTAAGATGAAGCGAATCAAGAAAATGAGATGGAAGCTGAAGCCGAAAATAAGACGAAGTGCGAAGAAGAAAGAAAATAAGACAAAGCGCGAAGACGAAAGAAAATAAGACGAAGGGCAGAGACAGAAAATAAGACAAAGCACGGAGACAGAAAATAAGACGAAGCGGAAAGTAAGACGTAAGAAACTAAGACGATAGAAAATAAGACGGAAGACGAAGAGGAAAGTAAGACGCAAGAAACTAAGACGAAGTGAAACTGAAAATGAGACAATAGAAAATAAGAGCAGAAATTAAGACGAAAACCCAATACCACGTCGGATGGTTAATCAGTCTGAGTTAGTTATAGAACTCAATTGAATAACTGTTTCTTTAAAGATCAAGAAACAAGAAGAAAGAAGCCGTTATCAAGAAGCAGTTGAAGACGAAGACTATAAATAAGAGTCGGAGTCGAAGACTGCAGAAGTTAGTGATTTAAAAAAATTAGCAAATTCAAAGAGATTGTGAATCATTGTATTCATTGTGCTAAACTCTAGAGCTATATTATCTGTAACAAAGCTCGAAACATCTTTCAGTAGAAAGAAGAAAAGCTGAAAGCCTGAAGAGGCTAAGTGAAAAGAATACTTGCTGTAAGAGACTTAAAGAGGCTCGGTAAAAAGAATACTTGTATTTTTTAGAAGTATAGTGAAATCTCAGAAAGGATTCTGAGGACTGGACGTAACCCACGATTTGGGGTGAACCAGTATAAATCTGTTGTGTCAATTTCTACTCTCAACTCTCAACTTTTGTTCATATTGCTTTATACAAGTACTTAGAAGTGAATTGCAATACTTTGTAAAACTGTTATTCAATGGTTCAGAAAAAGCAAGTTTTCAAAAGAATTTTTTAAAAAGGGGATTGTATTATAAAAAAGGATACACAATTCAACTCCCCTCTTGTGCGTTTTGTATATCGAATATTAAGTCTATAATAACGTGTGATTTACTTCAAGAAAAACTTGAAGGATGATGTTTGTAGTTAAATTTGTTTTGCTAAGTTGAAGCCATTGTCTCATTATTGCATATGAGTGTTTTGTGTTTTCTTAATTTGGTTGGTTGTTTTTGTTTGCTTGAGGACAAACAAGCGCTCAAGTGTGTGGATGTGATAAGTGTAAATTGCATCGTGTTTTAGGGCATAATTTGATATGTGTTTAGCCATTAATTCAATCATTCAGTATGTGTTTAGGTTGGAACTAATTATTTGTATTTTAAGTGTTTTATAGGATAGTACAAGCTTTTGAGCTTAGATAATATGTTTTTGAGGTACCTTGATATGTTTGCCAGTATTTTAGGGCCAGTATTGAAGACTGAAGGAGTTTTAGAAGATATTATGGGCGAAACAATGGCCCAGATCATAGTCTGATCATGACAGAAGGCTCAGATGTAGGCTTTATCTTAGCCTGCAGGGCTACGGTTGTGGCTTGCATCAGACAGATGCGCATACACTCATGAACTTCATGTTTCGAGAGATTTTTTGGACCTTTTGAGCCCTAGAAAAACTATAGGATTACCTAAAACATAAAAAGGGATAAAAAGAACTTAAAGAGGAGAAAAAGGAGGAGTCTTCTTGCATCAGCCACCATCACAAAACCCTAGAGAGAGTTCATCGAGAGAATGAGAAAGAGTCGAAGGAAGAGAGACGTGGAGAAGAAGCTTACACGAAGTGCTTCTCGAAATAGGAGGATTTCCGTCGTTGTTGCCTCCATCATCCATTCAGATCTATTTTCCAATGTATTTCCATTTTTATCTATGTATAGAATTGGAATAGCTATTGAGATAGGATTTATTAATGTTGAGGATTATTTAAACTCACCTTTAGGTTATTTTCATCTTTGATTCAATAAAAATCTAATTGTTTATGTGAATTGGATGCATTGTGATTGATTTCTGCATTTTCATAAATAGATAATAGACTGAGAAGGTGAACCAGTGAAAAATAATTAAATTTGGCTAACTAGAGTTAGGTAATTTAATAAGAATGAGAAATCAATCAAATTGGTAATTGTGTGACGAGAGATTTCATATAAGTTCTGGTAGTCTAGTGGAAAACTTCAGATCTAATTAGGGTTTCGAAAAATTGTGAATTGAGAAATTGCAATTTTCCATATTCTGATTAGGGTTTATAGTTTAGGGTTTTTGATTATAACTCGAGAGAGAGCAGCCAACCCTAGGATAGTCCAGGAACACTAATTTGACATTTCATAATTAATTAGGTTAGTGTTGCAGATAGGTAAAAATTTTCCCCTTTCTCTCAATTAGTAATTCCTTAGGTTGATTCTTGGTGTGTGCATTGCAATTTGCTGATTTGTTAATATTTCGTGATTTATTCTTGACTTAAATTGGTTAACTGAATTGATTGATTGAATTGCGTTATTGTTTTAGCTTAGTTACAGTTGAATTTCTATAATTTGTTTCAGCCTTAAAGTTTAGGATTAGATTAACCCTCCTTATGGGATCGACACCTTAGATATTACGCGAATGACCCGTACGTTTGCAGAATATCGAGGTTAATATTAAAATTATACATTTCAGAAAATCGCAATCATAGACCTATGTCATGTAATTTTGAGGGAATTAATAAAATAGGTGGGTTGTATGGAAAATGCAGAGTTATAGTGCCTCATTCTATAAGGAGGTTAAAAGAAAATGAAAATTTTCTTTTTTTTCATGTCTTGTCATGTAACCTAATATTATTTTATTTTATCTTTTCAATTAGGGTAGGTAGGCAACTTGATGAATCATGATAATGATTTCGGTTACACAAGATGATCAATACATAACCGCCAATATTATTCATAACCTAGTTAATCTCATAGAGAGAAATTAAAGAGTGGTCTTTTAAAATTTAGTTAATTCATATTCAAAAATAGTAAGATTCAATAACTGATTTTATTAAAGGGAAAACAATTTATACATAAGATATACAACTTTGATTAAAAAATCAAGGATATTATAAATCATAATTAAGAAAAAGTTAGGTAACTTTAAGCATGCAACAACTCCATTGAACATGCCATTTTAAGAAACAATACATAAATAAGCTTATTTTTATAAAAAATTAATGAAATTTTTTATAGCATTAGGGGCTACAGGTAAGGAAGAAGATTGACTGGAAAATTTATTATTGGATATCAAGTTGTGGCTACAACCGATGTCGGCCATATCCTTACATTGTGATAGCTAAGCAACTATGTCTAGAGCATATAGTAAAATTTATAATGGAAAATCTAGACATATAAGCCTTAGACATGAATATGTAAGACAATTGATTTTAGATGGTATTATTGCCATCGTATATGTCAAATCCTGTGATAACCTGGCGAATCCATTCACAAAGGGTCTCTCGAGAGATTTGATAAAGAGCACATCAACAGGTTTAGGATTGAGACATATAAATTAAATTTGCTTATAATGGAAACCCAGCTTTTCCTAGCACATCACTAGTCAAAAGTTCAATGGGTAACAACAAGTTATAAGCAAGGGACTAAGTGCTAAGTTTGATCCTAAAAGAGTCAAATGATTAGTATTAGAGGAGGTTGAGTATTAAGCACTCTTAATGAAGAGTTACGAAGGAATAAATTCTTAACGGTCTTCACCTATATGAACATAGAAGAGGTGTCGCTTCAACAAGGAATAGATCTTGTAAATGTTAATGAATTTTAGGAGGTAGTACAAGGCCATAAAGTGTGGTTATTCAATGAACTTCTAAAAAGAATGAAGGTTTCATGTGTATAGCATTTCCGATTCTAACACATAGGAATCTAGGTTCAAAGCTTCCATGCCACCTAAATTTCGTTAGAACTTTGATACTGAAAACTTTGATACTGAAAATAAGTCAACCATTAGAATTGGTACCATATGGTGCCTCTCAAGTTACTTTTAAAATGAATAGTAGTGGCATTATTATTGTCATGAACTTTCTTACACGACATAGCCCACCATTAACTTCTTTATCATATGATACATAAAGTCACGGAGTTGGTGCTATATCGCTTACCTAAACTAGGATAACCATTATACATCAATAGTTACGGAGCTAATTCTACAGTAATTACTCGCAACTGGTTAACTACTAGTTATGGAGCTAGTTCTACATCACTTGCCTACACTAGGTTAACTACTACATACTGGTATAATAATATGTATAAATCCTAATGGTATACCATAAGCTAAAAATCATTTCCTCTTTATAAACCAATAACATAATATCAATGTAAATTCAAATCGTATGAAATTCAGCTTTCAAACTTCAATTCATATATTGTTAAAACATAAACTTATACTAGTAATATTTACTTATAATGTATCATTCACATAAAATTCATAATCATACAATTTAAATCACATGTCATAAAATCTTTTGCAAATAATTTATTCATATAAACAATTAAAATACATTCACAACTTGCTAGTTTCCTTTCACTACTTCGAAATCCTTCAGTTGGCTTCGTTTCTAATACGAAAACCTAATGCAAATGCATTCAACTCCTTTACACATTTTTCAACCAAATTCACCATAAGCTATTTCAACTTTATTACTTTCTAGTTACACTCCATATACTAATTTTTTTCTCAAGTAATTACATAGCACTTCATTTAATAATTCCAACACCACAAATACACTTAATGACCATCCTTAATCACATTTACATGATCATTACATCATAACCATACTTTTATACCAAAAATGCCCTTAAGGCTAAACTTAACATATTTTACATTAAATTTTTCCAATTCAATCTCATTTGATTTATAGCACTTAAAACCAATCCCAATTCACTTCTATGACATTTTTAATGCACACATTTAAGTCATAAAGTCTCATTAACAAATTTTTACATAATCGTGCACCCTTGGCCAAACTTCAATCAAATCCAATTCTAAATTAGTTCTTTTTTCATTTCTTTACTTCATTAACATCAAAATCATGCTATGAACATCATACATCATCAAAATAAAATTTTGGATCATATCACATTAAAAACCCTAGCCATGGCTGAAATTTCCTCTAATCATTTCCATGGTTTTTCTTCCATTCTTTCAACATTAAACTAGCTTCCTAATGCCATTCATTAATCTTAAATCATTAAATGGCAAAATAAAACACTTTAGGCAATGGATCTTGCCTTCGACCAAATTTGACCAAGGTTTCACTCACTAGTTTTCTTGATTTTCTTTTCCTAATCACTTTCAATGCAATAAAACCTTTATATCATATCTTCAGGGTGCAATTCACACCATCAAAATCAAATCTAAACTATAACCCAACAAATCCAAATTTCTCAACAAAACTAGTAAGCTTACCAAACCATTTTCTTCTTCCTCTTTAGTTGGATGGCTATAGGATCCTGTTGGATGCTTGATTGGAGGTAATAAGAGCATGAAAAACTCTTTGGATCACTTCTTCAGGGCATAGCCGAAGCTACCTCTTCTCCTTTTTCTTTTCTTTTCTTTTTTTCTCTCTCTTCCTTCCTTTCTCCATCAATGGCCAGTCATACCTTGGTCACTCTTCTTTTTTTTTATTTTTGCTCTCTCACGGCTACTCTCACGTTCACTCACTAAAAGAAGGAACTTATGTCTTAATTCCTGCTTTTTACACTCTTTAATGCTTTTTTTTAATAAATCAGTAATATTGTAAATCAAGAAAATAAGGGTTTATGTACATGGCTAAAGATTGCTCAAAAACCAAATCTCATACCGAGATTAAGAACAAAACCAACCCACCCGTACAGACTTGATGTAACCTAAACTAAGTACAAGCACAACAGAGTATTACACAAGAATTAACATTTTAAAAGACCAAATACAATACTGCCTAGTACTGTCGTTCCTCCGATAATGGTTTGAGAAGATGGACTAACCCCCTCCTATCATTATATTTACTACCCCCTTGTAGCATCTCATCGTTCAAGATACTGATATGGCTTGCTTGAATCTCTCATTCACTGAAGCCAGCTTTTCCTTCAAAAGCACTGGACTTTTGTGTAATGCAGAATACACAAACCTATTCCTCTGATACTTGCAACCAATCTATCTCTACACCAATCTTCGTAGCCTTGAGGCTTTTGAAAAACCTTCCCAGAACCATCAACATTACTTACACAAACATACATCCAAAATAGAACCCGACATTGTTTTTGATGATAGGGTTCAACATTGTTATAAATTTGCAAAGAGGGAGAAGACTCCTCTTTACCTTAAATTCCTTAACCTGAAACCAAGCCAAAGAGAACACAAAACTCTACAATTACCTTCTCTCAGTGTTTGCATAAAGTTTTTCCATAACTTAGAAGATCACTCTAGTGATAATGCTCCCCACTTCCATGGCTGTGTCTCTGAAGGTTCTGAGGTTCCTTTCGGACCATAAGTTATACACAATAATAGATAGTAGAATGATAAATATGTTGGGATCAAATTTTCTGAAGTTTTGAAGCTTATTGAACTAATTTAGAATGGATTGGAGGCTTAACAAATTTGGAATGTATATCTAAAAGTGGTTGAGACATTGTAACCACACTGATTTTGAGAATGAACATTCAAAGAATAGGTGGTTGATAGACTCATTATCCAAGGAACATAGACAACAGTGATTTGGAACATAAGAATAACGAAGCTTATCCCTTGTTTGTAGCTTATCAAGAAAAGCTAACCATAAGATGAAAGAGTGCCTTGGGTTTGAACCTTTATACCACACTAGTTTATGCCAAGGCACACTCGGAATAGGAGGTCTCATAAATTTGTAAGTTGAAGCATTTGTGCATGCTTTTGAGTGGTTGACAATCCATTCCAATCTATCAAATCAAGAACAATATGGTAAATACATTAGTGGTTCTAACATACGAATGATCCTATTTGTGGCATCTTGCCAGCACCATCTATTGTCTCTGATATCATCGACTACTTTTGCATTCATCGAGAGGTCTAATCCATTGATCACTCTTTAATGCTTCACAGATGTCACTTTCCTATTGGTTATGTCTAATAACTCATCATACACATGTCATTCGCTCATTGGTCATCTCTAATGACTCATCACACACATGTCATTTTCTCATTGGTCATTAAGTGTGACTCATTAATCCATTAACATCATTTTTATACAAAAAGACCAAATTGCTCTTTAATGATTTTAATTCCCCTACTAATCAAATTAAATTTTGAAAATATTTCACAACCATCTTATCATTAATTTGACCGTGAAATATTCTAATTAGGGTCAATACTTGTTGATTTGATGTTTTAAAAATTTTCAAATGGGTTTAAAATCATCAATACCCATTATTTTCTAAAAATGGCATTTTAGTCTAATAATTTCATATTACCTTAATTCTGTTCAAACAAGCTCTATTTTGACCAATTTCAGTTCCTAAGGATTCCAATCCTAATTTAAGAGCTTTTCATCGTGTTTCAAAATTGTTAGGTAATTTTTTCAGTTGCCTGAAAGAATTTTCAAATTAAATCCGAAAATGACATAATGTCACTGAAATCATCTGTATTTCATTCAAAAGTGTCACCTAAATCCCCAAAGCAAAATTTGAGGCTTTTAAAGCTCATTTGGACCCATTTCTTAGCTTTTTAGAGTTTTCAGAAATATTCTGGAAAATTTCCGATCGAGTCTAGAACCATTTTCGGTCTATTTATGATCTCCATTATAACCTCAATAATACATTTAAATGCTTAAATTACTATAGTATACCATAAATAGAGCATACTCTATAAAATGCATGTACAACACATTACATAACACCATAATCGAAATAGTATGTTACACTCTAGCTCCTCTCGATGCTGTTGGGTTGTTGTGGATTTCAATTTGTCTGTAGATATCGTCCGTTGGTCCCCTCCGTTTACTCATCATATGCCTATGCTTCACTATGTCTAAGTTTAGTGCTACCATGGTGCCCACTGGATGCATTAGTAGAAATTGGTTGAAGACTCCCATCTGTTGTGCAGGTCTAGTCACATAAGGCCCCATGTATATTGTACTAGCCTTTTTCTCTTTTCTTTGATGCCGAATAAATTGGGTTAATGCATGCCCCAAGTAGATTGGCGACCATTCACTCATGCTCCATAAATAAAAAACATACAAGTTCCCTACAACGTTGTGGTAGTCACCTTGTCCGCTCAATGTGTGGATCAGAACTTAATGAATATATTGGAGTGTCAGGCGTCATAGCGATGATGCCTTGTATTTGCTCAGGTGGTTAAACTTAGCGAGCTGCTCTCGAGTTTCTAGATGATCCTTTCCTTAGTTATCGCTTCCTAGGTTCTTCTTTCTCGTGTCGTGGTCTTATCATTGTACCTAAAACTGTAAATAAGTATGAGAAATTCACAGATAAATTATAAGAATACCTTTTCTCGTAATTATTTCTTTCTTATGCTTACTAAATTATTAAGCGTGAAAACGAATTAACTACGAAAGTTGAAACACATAAAAATAAAAAATAAATTAACACAAATGAACAAATAAACAATAAAATAAAATAAAATAAAATAATTAGAACATTAATCAACAACCTAATTAATCACAAAATTAATATTAAAATATTGTAATTAAGAAATAAAACTAACCGAATTGTTAATTTATCAATTTAACCCCTAAAATTGAAAATTAAAAAACCCTATTTCAATAATTATGCAAAATAAATGAAATTAAACATCATATTCATGCAAAAGTCAAAATTGACATGAATTCAATAATAAATCAACTTCAATTAACTATGGTGTTGGATCCCGTTACCGGAACCCAACCTAACACCATAGACATGACACGTGATCATGATTATCTTACCTTGAGGGGTTATTCCATTAAACCCTGATTATGCCGGCAAATTTTTTTTTTGAACCCTTATTTGACATCATTGACACATATTCAATCTTATAACATCCCAAAATTCACTTTCAATTTCTTCAATGCCAAGCCCATGCTAACTAATCACCATGCTTGAGCTCATTTATCCTGTGTGTGAACAGAATTTGGAAATCATCAAATCCGAATTTCAAT
>JANIHZ010000005.1:61658374-61669537 GCA_027478365.1 Erythroxylum rufum | reverse complement strand
AACCATTATAAATATGTGTACATATGCTTTTTAAAAGTGTAACACACCTAATCAAGGTTTTTTTTTTCTATTATTCTTTCAACCTTTTTTGTTTCTGAAAAATTATAATTTTTAATAATAAGGCAACAATTATTTTTTGTAAGCACAAACATAAAATAGACAACCTTAATTTTTTGAATTATTTTTAGAGATTATCGGATAACTATCGATACTATGTCGACCATAAAACCCTATTCAATTAGTGGAACATATGGTTCCTCTGCAAGCTTCATCCACAGAGAGGTGAATTCTCTAATATAAGTCCAGGATAACACAACTGCACTGAAGAAAAGAATAGAAAAGCATATGACTTAGCTAGAGGAGTATGAAGAGAATTCACAACTTCCATCAATGTGAGTTGTGACATATTGTTGGACTCCTTTAAGAATAAGATTTTGGCTTCAATCTCTCAGGAACATGTATAAGGACTTTATTAATAACTCTTTTATCTTTCAAATCTTCCCTAAGTAGCCTTAATTAATTTACAATCTTCATGAGTATGTCACTAAAATCTTTAATATACTCATGTTCTTGCAACTTCAATAACTCAAACACCCTCCGAAGGATTTCTAGTTGTCTGATCCATCAAAACCCTTCCTTTATCTTGTCCTAAGCTTCTTTTTCAGTCTCAAAATTCATAGTTCTTACAAAAATGACTTTTGAAATTAAAACATGAATGGATTCAAGTGCTTATATTTCTTTGCTTTCTCCTAATTATAGTTCTTCAATTGATTAACTATTGGGTTATATGGAAGTGGAGGAGGTTCAACAATTATTTCCACCATTTCCTAAAGGTCACATGACCTCAAATAAGCTTTCAACTTGACAACCCATATAGAATAGTCACTATTAAACATAGTAGGAGAAGTTATAACTTTTTGAAGTCATTGTTATAGTAGATATAGACACTCTTGGTTTTGTTATATATTTAAGAAAGGTTGACATTCTCTCTTAGTTTTTACTCACACAAATCTATAAGATCCTTAAAGCTCTAATACTACGTTAAAAAATATGGGTTATATATTTGGAATTCAATTGGAAGTAAAGGAAGAATATAAAAAAACAATAGAAGAACAAATTTGATAGTAAAATGAATTTAGGGTCAAAGACTTGGTTTTTCATTACACAAATATACATATATACACAAAAGAGATATGACACATATTTGGTCAGCCTCTTGTCACATACAACACTAATTTTAGTCAAATAAATAAGCAAAAGCAACCTATGTGATTTTTTTGTCTTAACAACAGATAAGGTTTATCTAACCCCACTAATTGTAATTAAGTTTTTAATTTTAGTGGTTACAACAACTTAGACTATCATATAGACAAGTTACAATTTAACTAAATTAATTTATTCAAACTCAATGTGACATAATCTACTTTGATTTCTCTAAGTCATTATAACAAATGCAAAAAAAATTATTATTATCATAGTTAGGGTCAGTCCTAACATTTTATAGGCCCCAAAAAAGTAAAAAGAATGCCTGAATGAATTGACAATATGCAAATATGTGTTATCTAAAGAAAACACAAGATTCAATTCTCTTATAGGACTTTTTTTAATTAAAATGTTCCTTATTTTATTGTCAAGATTATCCTATTTTCTATAATCATAAATATTCAATAGAAGGATTGGCTGCTCATCTACTTTTAAATTTTCTAAATTGGATGCATTTCATATATTTTTTATACTTATTCAAATTGCTAAAATTCTCATAAATATGAATCTCATCATTTAAATTTTCATTAGGTTCTTCAAAACTATCTCCACATATTTCTCATAATTCTCACCAGAAGAGCTACTCTTTTAACAAATTTATTAATAACTCCCTTTTAGAATATTAACTAATCTACTTGTTTTCTTTTCTTTCTTTTTTTTTGTTTTCACTTCTGGACGAATGCTTTTTAGACAGCATCATATAGAATAATCATAACACAATTAAACTAGAAAAAGAACAAAAGCACATGTAGGGAATTGGAAAGAGTAGGTAAATGCAACAAAATAATAATAATTTGACCATTTATCATAAAGATATATCAACCATATTATATATCTACAACAAAGAAAAAAACAAAAAAGTCAAATTCAATATCCTATATTAAAGGTGAAAAAAAAAACAAAGAGTAAACTATATTAAAAATGAAAAAACAAAGATTAAACTTTTATTATAAAAGCTATCATACTCAAAATTCATTTTTGATTTTTCAAGTAATTCTAAAACATAAAAAACTAATAGTGATCTATTTTCACCAAAGACACTAGAGATTAACAATAATATCTATATTATAGAAATATTGAAATTAAATTTCATCAATAATTCACAAAATTAAATTTATACATATGAAATCAGTCGAATCCTTAGATAAGAAAATACTAAGTATGAATTAATAAATGAAATAAGGTAAATTGCAGTTAAAGAAGAAAATAAGAGATCAACATCATCAACTATGATATATGTGAAATGAAAGAGAAAAATTACCAAAATAAACTTCAATTCAAATTAAAATTATACCTAGAATTGCAATTAACAAATATTATACATAATCAAATTGACAATTTTCAACTTATCTGAATAAATTTCAATTAAAATAGAAAATGAAAGAATGATACAGTATACCCCAATTTAAATTTGAGTTTCAATTTAAAAATAAAAAATTCAACCTAGATTGAAAAATTATTTTACTCATAATCAAATTTCAAAATTTTACCCAATTTTTATATAAAAAATAAGTTACTTAGAAAATTTAAAATTAAAAAATAAAAAGAAGACTTAAGAGGATAAATGAGATGCATTTCTTGCCTAGATAAGAATGACGTTGACGGAGGCAAGACCAAAGAGAAATTATTGAATTTAAGACATTCTCTTCCTGAATTTCAACTATAAATTTTGGAAGTCACCTTGTTTATTAAGCGGTGAGTGATATGTACGGAATTATGTGCTTGTTAACACCACTGACGTAACCATGCCGATCCATGATGTTTGTCTAAACCACATGAACCCCTTTTTCACAATCTGCAAATGGTAAAGAATTGTCAAACCAGGGGAGCCTCTTGCTAAATTGCATTATAGTCGGTCTGCTGTTAACCAAATCAGAATGGCAAAATCACTTAGTACATATCTTCGCAAACTCCATTAAAACCACAAGGACCATTATCAGGTAAGACAAAAATATGGTAATCACATTCTCAATCTCTTTGCCATGTGATTCCATCTTGTTTCCGAACATCAGATGGATTAACACGATAGAACACAGGTACAACAAACATTTTTGGGGTCTCGTCGCGTTCAATATTACTCTTAAAAAGTTCAACTGAACACCAAGTGGAAGGCCCATAGGTTTATGTCTTGCCCTTTACGAAAGTCGAAAGAGCATTGTAAACATAGAAAAAGTTATAATGAGTGTCTTCACCTGTGAAGCTGATAAGCAGGTAGTACTTCCGCTGTCGGGTGGCCATGGGGATGAACTGAAGCTACCAGTTTTTGAGTTTTGTAATTTTATGAAGTGATTAGTACGCTCTGTTGGTTCAAAATGTAGATAAATAACTGTGACAGAACAATTTATGGTTTCAGGCCAGCAATACAGAAAACCACAATAAAACAATCCCAAATAGAGTATAATTTCATACCATAATTTACGAGTACATATCTGTTCTTGAATAAGCTATTAGAATGCGATAGGAAGAAATCCAAGTCCTATCAACTATCCTCCCTCCTATAGATGTAGGATTGAGCAAATGACAAAAAGGCAATGAATCCAATTACACTAAATCCAGCAAGTAACCAGTAAAAGTAATCAAGATGTGCCCGATTGACGTTGTCAGCAAACCAGCTCTCTCTGCCATCCACACATGTTGCCTTGTCAATGGCAGATACAAGAAAGCTGCTCAGAAACGAACCAACACCAGTAAAACTGAGGTAGACTGAGATGCCTACACTCTTCAACTCTTTTGGAAACTGATCGTAGAAAAATTCTTGAAGACCAATAAGGCTAAATACGAAAGTAGCACCAAACAAGAAATATTGAGGTACTAGCCACCAAAAGCTCATTGGAACTGTAGCATTTGGCATGTCAACAATCCTATAACTCTTGGCAGTTTCAAGTCTTTTCCTCTCAACTAAAGCTGCATTTACCATGCAAATAATGGAGAAAAAGAGACCAACTCCCACTCTTTGAAGAACTGTAATTCCATTTGGATTCCCGGTCAATGATCGTGCTATAGGGATGAATAATCTGTCATATACAGGAACGAAGAGGATGATGCCAACTCCAATAAAGCATTGAAGTGAAGCAGCTGGAATTTTGAAACCTGAGAGAATGGTTCTGTCCATTGCGGCTCCTTGTTTTGTGAAAAAAGTTGTGGTTTGTGCAATGAGAACTGCATAAACTAAGCACGTGGTCCATATTGGAATAAGCCTAAACAATGCCCTTGTGTCTTCCACATCCTTAACACTGCACAGCTTTTGGCTGTCTGTTAAACTGTTTGGTAGATATAGCGCTTTGTTGAGGAACCTTCCATTGGATTAAAGATGCAAAAATTGCTGCGTTAGCTGAATTCGTATCTAGATTATGACACGTTAAGGAGTATCTATGTACTATATGCAATAAATTTCCATGAAGATGAAGATTCTACTTCATGTGACTCTCTTGTCTAAAATGTCCAAAGATAATAACTAATAAAGGAAGCATCTGCCTTACTTGTATTGTTGAGAACTTTGATGAACTAAGTAAGCTTCCACTTCATCACTTTCCATAACTGGACTACTGGCCCTGTTCCTGAAAGCTCTTACAATCACCAAACCAATTCTCAAGAAAGGATTTTTATCCTTCTTTCTAACACTATACCTATAAGTTCTGTTTCCAAGAAGAAAGAAGCTTAATGCAGCCACCAAGATGATACATGGAATTCCGAACCCAATGCTCCAATCTAAGTTATCTTGAATGTAAACTAAGGTTAAGATGGTTAGGATAATGCCGACAAAATAGCTAAAGCAATACCAATTGAAAAATGAGCTTTTCCCTTCACTCTCCTTGGGATTCTGACTATCAAATTGATCAGCTCCGAAAGCTTGTATGCAGGGCTTGTGTCCAGCCTGAGCAATTGCCACCAGGTATAAAGAGAAGAAGAAAAATAGGTTTTGAAAGACAGAGGGTGTGCATGAGTGGCTTGTTGTGGTGGCTTGACAATTCGAAGCTTGAAGAGAAGTTAGAGCAGCAGATGTGGTCAATAGTCCTAGACCCTGTGACAGTGGTAAATCAGATAAAATATATGCAGAAACCTCTTTTTATAAAAATAATATATATTGAGGTTACATATATTTATATTAAATGAAGCCAAGTGACTAGAGTTAATCCAATATGTTAAATGTAGCAGAGATACATTAACAGCAATTACATACCAAGATGTAAAGGATAGAGGAGAGGACAATAGTTGAGTAACATCCGAGGAAAGAATCTGCAACGAGTGCTCCCAAAACTGGAAGCAACATGGCCGTGCCTCCCCATGTATTCACGTTGGCTGCTGCAGTCGCTGTGGACTGACCAAGCGGACCCATCATGTACATTATCAGATTTGCGGATATCCCATAAAAGGCTGACATTTCTGCCACTACCGCACCTACGTATACATAACACGATGGTTAGTTATAACTTCTATTATAACTAACTGTTATAACTTCTATTCATTACCTATCACAAAACGCGATGCTCTCCATCTACCAGAGCTGCTTCTACGAGCAGGTTCACCTTTGTGGTCAGTGTATCCATCAACAATGTCTTCTACTAGGGGGCATTCGGTACCAGAAAGTTTATCCATCACCCTTAACACTATGTCTTCTCAAACTTCACTAGACTGTACATTTGCTTCAACTACATATGCTTCTTTTCTATATATACTGCTGTACATGATATAAGAATGAATCTAAACTGAAGTTTGACTTCTGTCCTTCTTTGAGAAAGTAATAATTACCGTCAAATCTATTCTATGTGACTACCAAAATAGAGATTGCTTTCTGTCCTATTTAATCTGGAAATAATAAGTATGTCAGATTTATTTCTTACTTTCAGTTTTGTCCATAACTTTCAATACATATTAAGAGGTTTAGAAAAGACTAAGAGCAGAGCATCCAAAACTTTAAACACTTCATGCGTCTTACGGAATAAAAATCCTCCAAAGACTGCACTAAGAAATTCAAAGGTTTGAGTTTCGTACTATATCGTCCGGTACCGATTGAAAGATACCGTACCGGCCGAAAAACGTTACGAAACTTGCTTTAATGGTACCGGTTGTCGGTACTGGTTGATACCGACGATTTCGGATAATACCGGCCGGTATCGACATACCAACAAGTACCATAAGCTTAAAAATTTGAAGGGTATTTTTGTAAAAAAAAAAACTAACGATCTCTCTCCCTCTCCTCTCTACCCACCCAGATTCATCTCCACTCTCTCTACACTCTCGCCTCGTTGCCACCTACAGTAGTCACCATTTTAGTGCAACACCAAAAGAAAAGATTACAGAGGAAGACAAAAAAAAAAAAGATTGCAGAGCAACACCTAGATTCATCTCCACTCTTCAAGAGAATGACAGCCAAAGAAGACAAAGAACAGAGTTTATTTTCCAAACAACAAACAAAGTAAACAATCTGTCACACTAAAAGGGCAAAACAGAAACAGAAAATAAGAAAGAAGAAGAACGTAAAATTTGAAACGATGCAAAGTGGATGTGAGTTTTAGTTTCTTAAAAGAGAGAAACGGTAGAGTTTTGAGAGTTGAGTAATCTTGAGAAATGAGAAGCATTGATAAAGTGAGAACTGAGCAATGATGTGATTACACGGTGCATAAAAAGCATTTACAAGTTATAACGAGAACAATCAATTTTTTAAAATAAAAAAGTCAAAATAGTCAATTTTTAAACAAGTAATTGATGTTTCTTTTTTATTTTATTTTTAAGTAATTAATGATGTATTATTTTTTATCATTTTGTTAGTATTATTTGATAATTCTAAAAAAAAAGCATAGTATTTTTAATTTATGAATTAGGAATTATAATTATGAGTTATTTTAAATTAATTATAATATATAATTTTTGAACGTATAGTTGTCGTAAAATTATAAATTATAATCCAACTCAATATAACGAAAGATTATTTTGTAATTTTAAAAAAATTTAAAGACTATTTTATCAAATTTAAAAATTATCTAAAACAAGACCCAATATTAACTGATACTGATATAGTACCGTACTAAAATCAAATCTATTCATCACATTGCTAAGAATTTATATAGCCTGACTTTGATGAAGAATAGCCAAATTGCATCAAAAGTACGGGTACAATTCGTAATTTGATGAGTTTGCTGAATAATTAAATGACTTTACTTCCACTTCATTAATTCATTAAGAAAAGAAAATGAAAGGTAAACATAATCATCAAAGCTCGACTAGAACTTCCCACCACTAATCAATTTGGATAGGCGGGTCATCGTAAATGCAACACAAATAGCTAATTACAAGCGACGGATTGCTAATCAGAATCCTCATTTCCTCTGCTGCTCCTTTTAGTGTGGTGGATAAGGCTCCAAATAATATTATTTCACAGTGCAATTGCTTGTGTAGTGCAGCTACCAAAGGCCGGAATGTTAATTTACTTCTCCATGAATGCAGACAGCTTCTCTCGCTTAACTTCAAGTTGGTGCCTTGATGGTGTGCAATGCAGAAGAAAACGATCATGACGGCATAGAATTTTTGCGTTGACAAACTATCTCCCAAGCCCTGCCATCTCAATAAGGCTCTTAGCTAATTAAGGTGAATCATATCCCTTGAGTTGGATCGATCCTTCAAGAATATTTTATACCTTAACATTAACTGTCTGACCTTTCTTCTCTATCAGTGGCAGCACGCAAGGCCTTCCACACAGGGACCAATATCTTCAAGGGAGGACGTAATTTCTGAACAATGATATTGAAAACATATAAATATGAGTAACCCATGAATTGTCATCCTTCGAACATTATAAGGCCAGATTTAAAATCCCACATACAATTTTTGACCTTTGTCATGCTCCTAAATCCATAATTCAGCCAAAATTTCCCATGTTTCCAAGTATACTTTATACCTTAAAAACCAATATCTGGTCTTCTTCCCCGCACAGAATTAGTGACAAGCTCCAGTAACAAGTAACTGGAGTGACACATTCTACCAGTATTGGTTTCAAAATCTTGCTGATTGGGATGAACCGATGAACAATTCTTCCGCTGCATAGAATGATAGAAGGTTTTACGTAAGGAAAACAAGACAGATAAATTAAACAAGAAGCTGCATCTATCTACATGTATGCTTTCTTAAATAATTTAAGCTTGAACAATAAATGGAAGGAAAAATGATAAGAAGGAACCTTCTGTAATGTGTTTGGAGTTGAACACCAAAAGATGGCATGACCAACATGGATTCTGAGTCATTAAGAGATGAACTAAGAAACAGAATAAATTAAGAATTTCCCAAATTCTGTGGGTAATGTGTAGCCCCTTGAATTTGGATGCTAAATTAGGACTACAACAAAGACTCAAAGCCCAAACTAGGTGGACTACGAAGCAAATTATCACCTTTGATAATAGATCTCCAAATCATAACTTTGACAAGGGTTGCACCAAGCAGAAAGCTCAAAAAAAAAATGATTATTGATCCACCCTGTTGATCAGCTTTCCATATCTCAGCTACCATGACAAAGGAATCAAGTACTAATGCAACAATGAATATTGCATAAAGGGAAGGCATGCAAACAGGTAAATTAAAAAGTCAAGAATAGAATAGAATTGCTATTCCAACATAACAATAACAATTAAAATAGTGCTATAGGCTTTCCAAGGAAGCAGGAGGATGTAAGCACTCCAACACCATCAAATAATCTGGAGCAAGGTTTTAAATAGCAGAATGTGGGCAAAATTCATAGCAGATTATCGCAATTATAAAGGACCGCAGCAGGGCCAAATAGCGGTTGCAGTGGTTTCAAAAACTGAGCACCTCAAAATTTAAAACCTTGGGTAGGGGGTTTTACTCTACACTTGGATGGGTTAGGTCTGGCGTAGTTCTATACTTTCCATTATACCAAAAAACAATCAAGTTAAGCCTCAGCATATACTTAAAAGTAACCATAGTTCGACTTTGGTAGAATACAGAATTCATAAGAAACATAAGCTAAGCCATACCTTGTTGAAGAGGATCAGATAGAATGCGTTTGTTACAAGAATCAGAACAAAGAAGCGCAGAAAGAAACCCTTTAAATTGCTCTTACGAACTACAACATGGTGCACATCAAATGATTGGCAGGGATACTTGTGATCATGCAGATAAATGTACCTCTTATCTACAATTTGAAATTCAACCATATTCACTTATACCTGCAGTCACGAAAGAACAATCAGCCAACACATAAAAAGCAAGTAATGCACTTAAGAGATTCCTAATTTCCACCAAACATCCTCACATTTACATTGCACTCAGAAAAGTTCCAGGCCTCCGTTAACTTAATGAAATATTAAATTCAAGTAATTGACCTCAATATATGTCCTATCTAAAACAAATAATATCAGCTAACATAAAATAATAATTACCAGCCCGAGGCCCGATTGGGTCTGGACAGGCAACCCAAAGCTTGATCAAGCCTGGATAGGCAACCCAAAGCCCAATTAGGCAATTCATTGTTTACGTGAGTTCCTGATTCATGACTAATCCACCTGTAATCTACTTTAATTTCTCAGGAATTTATTAGATTTGTATGCGAAATTTTGAAAAGATCAATGTCAACCAAAGTTGGACACTGCAAATTATGTCAGAGGCCACCAACTGAAGAGAAGAGGAATAAACTTTCAGTTTCTAGTAAGCAGACATGAATAAACTAGTGAACGTGAATAATAAACATACATGAGTAATAAGCAGACTCAAGTAACAAGTGAAAAGGACCATTTTAACATAAGGTGAACACAGCAATGACTAAAACAAGAACAATGCCATCGCAATAAATGTACATGCATGAACTTAAAATTGAATAAGCTAAAACAAAGAAAAACACAACTCAGAAGAAATTGGAAATCAATGGAATATGAAACCTAGAACAAAAACAATAAATTAAATAATAAAAATAAAACAGAAACATAGTAACTAAGAGAAGAAGAAACAGAGGACAAACCCAAGAGCCAGATGATGCAATTCACACCTTAATTAAGTGAATTCGCGTTTTTATGACTGAACATTAAAATTATACATGTACTGTCTGCAACTTTAACTCAACATCAACCTAGAAAGGATTGGAAAGAGAACCAGCGAGCAGGCAATGACTTTCAGCAATCACACAACCAGGCGAGCAGCGACCGACTATCAGTGACCAGGCAACCAGTCGAACGGTGAAGAGATGACAGTTGCAGATGTGCCTTAGGACGAAGGAGAAACGTATGACACACAAGTGTCTTAAGTTCTTATACATTGAATGACACCGTTTTATTACTTTAAGAAATTTAAATTTATATGACAAAATCCAAACACAATCCCGACTCAAAACTCTTAAAATATTAAGAAATTTTCAAATTTAACTCAAAGCTCAATTAATTTCATCAAATTCATTAATTTCAAACTGAATCAAATCATTTATAATAAGAAGAAAAAGAATAATAAAGAAATTGATAAAAATAAAGACATTAGTGTATTTTAGATGACTTTTAAAAGATTTTATCATCATCATCATCACCCAGTCCGAAATTTCGCAATGAAGCGAGGTTTGGGGAGGTCCGATAGTACGCAGCCTTACCCTTACATAATAGAAAAGTTGTTTCCGGTAGACCCACGTGCAAATGAGACAATATAAAAATGATGCAGGTTACCGAGAAAAGTAAAAACTGCGACAGAAAATTTCTATGGACCTGAAATTACAATAAAAACTTAAAATAAAATAAATGCAAATAGAAATAATAAAAGTGCTAAATAGAAATAATAATAAAAATACCAAAAACTTAAGATAGAAATAAAATAAATGCAAATAATACTAATACTACTAATACTCAAAAGTGCGAGTGATACAAATAATAAATCTAATACAAATACGAGAAGACAATCAAATAAAAATAAAAG
>JANIHZ010000005.1:61637531-61654033 GCA_027478365.1 Erythroxylum rufum | reverse complement strand
TGAGGGGGAAAGGCTATTAGGTTCCGGGTGTACGGGGTAAGCCTGTTGGCTTGGGTTAGTTTTCTTTGTCTTCCCTGCCTTTGTCTGTTTTTTGCGCTAATGTTGATTTTATTAAAAAAAAATGTTTGACGCCAATTATCTCAATATTGAAGACATTTTTAAAACCCTATTCCAAAGAAACATGGTGAAATGTTATTGCACTTGGTGAATGTCTATAAATGAATGTAATAAAAAGAAATTAAAACTCAATAACATAATTTTACCTTTTTTGGATCAGAAATGAAAGCTCACTTATGATCCTTATAGGGTCATATGTCCTATTGTAAACATTCAATAAATTATTTCCACTGAGACGTAATTCTTATTTTTAACTACAATCTATATGATTGAAAATATATTATTATTTGCATCTAGACCAATGGTTGATAGCAATTTCCTTTATGCTTTCCTTTTAAGTGCCAAACATTGACATATGTTACAAACCTATAACTAACCAAAAAACCCTTTTAATGAGCATACAAGCATGTATACATGGAAATAGGCAGTTTACCCTTCCTAAAAGCAGACCGTTGACCCTTTATAGCATTATATTAACCTTATTTTCCTTTCCGATAATGTAAATTGTTTTTTTTAGTAAAACCAAAATTGATAATGAAGAAAGGCTACAAATCTAACCCAAGCCAACAGGCTTACCCCATACACCCGAATCCTATGAGCCTTTTCCTATCATCAATATTACAAAAGGACTGATCAAGCAATAAAATAGAATGTAAGGAAGAAGGACTAGTGTCCCAACTATGATGATGTGCATGAAATAAGGCTACCCTTGCTAAGGAATAAGCCGCCTTATTAGCATTCCTACGCGTCCATTGGAAGGACAAATGAAAGAATTGTCGCTTAAGCATTTGACAATCAAACGCCAACAATCCGATCTCTGAATAACTAGAAGAAGAAGAATTAATAGCTTGAATCGCAAGCAAGCAGTCCGATTCCATAATGACATGGTCAATCTGTTTGTCTTTCAACCACAAAAGTGCTTCCTGTATCGCCATTAATTCGGCTATGACTGGATCAAATAAAGAAGGGTAATACCCTGAAGAAGCAGCTATAAATCGACCCCTTGCGTCCCTAAGTACAGCAGCAAAACCCGTAGCATTCTGGTCCTTAAACATGGACGCAACCACATTACATTTCACAAAATCATCTGGAGGTAGACGCCAGCCCGAACCACTAGGATAGAGAGTGTGCTCTGTTACTCTGATCCTCTCAAAACATCTTCGAGCTACCTGTCAGTCTTGCAGAAAATTATCAGCAAAATGAACGATCATATTAGAGGGAACTATCTTACCTTGCCATACTCGAAGGTTGCGGTGATACCAAATGCTCCATGATATCGTTAATGCACGCGATATCAGATGTTTAGGCATGTTTTCTATAATATGCCCCAATAGATTGTCGATTCCCATAGGCTGAAATCGCATATTCGCTAACGCCCAGCATTCTTTAACTATAGGACACTCAAACAACGCATGGTTCAAATCTTCTTCATACCCGCAAACGTCACATTTGAAGGGGAGCATGACTCCCTTCCTTCATAGGTGAACTTTACTAAGAACGAAGTCCCGACAACATCTCCATATAAAATCTTTTATTTTTGGAAGGATAGGCAAATTCCACAGTTGGGTCCAAGGTTTTTCCATAATGAAATTAGCACTACCGCTACACAATCTGAGAGCTAATTTATAACCTGACTTTACCGAATACGAACCATCCCTATTATAGTGCCAAATTAACTGCTCAGGGGGTTTTGTAATCGTAATGGGGATTTTGGAAATCCGTTCGACATTATACGGCGTGAACAATCCTTCTAGCAACTATTCATCCCACCCCGAACCCGACTCATTAAAAAGCTCCCGCACTTTCATGTTACTCGAAAATTGAATTGGAAGGGAAGTGATGAAGAAATTATCAGAATCATTTATCCACGGGTCCTTGAAAACATTAATCGAAGACCCATCGCCCACCCTCCACCGAACCCCTTGAACCAGAATATCCTTTGCGGCATAAATACTTCTCCAAATAAAACTCACATTGGCTCGATCCTTCGCTTCTAGAAAACTACCAGTAGGAAAGTATCGCGCTTTAAAAATTCTACTCGGAAGTGAATCTAGATAGGCAATGAACCTCCAGGCCTGTTTGCATAGCATGGCAAGATTGAAACTATGGAGATCCCGAAAACCCATACCCCCATATTTTTTTGGTACACAGAGGTGCTCCCAGCTCACCCAATGTATTCTTTTCCTGTCAGTCGAGCCTGATCCCCACCAGAAGGACGTCATCAGTTTTTGTAGTTCATCACAAGTTCCTCGAGGGAGAAGAAAAATGCTCATGCAGTAAGCTGGCAACGCTTGGGCAACAGTCTTAATGACTACCTCTTTCCCTGCTCTAGATAACAATTTGTTCTTCCAGCTCATGATTCGTTTACTTAGCCAATCTTTTATAAAAGCAAAAACCTGTTTTTTCTGTCTCCCAATTAAAGATGGTAGTCCTAAATACCTTCCATGATCCAACTGGGTACTTACGCCCAGGATAGACTTAACCACATTCCTATCAAATTGTGTAGTGTTAGAGCTGAACATGATACCTGACTTTTGATAGTTAATCGCCTGTCCCGACGCTGCTTCATATAAAGAAAGAATCCTTTTGATATTTTGGCCTTCTCTCTCAGTTGCCCGAAAAAACAGAAAACTATCATCTGCAAAAAAGAGATGCAAGACACTAGGACTCCCTGTACAGATTCTAGCTCCATGAATATCCCCTCGCACCTCACTTCTCCGAAGTAAAGCTGATAAACCTTCTGCACACAGAATGAAAAGATACAGGGATAGCAGGTTGCCCTGCCTCAACCCACGTTTAGGAATAATAGGGCCAATTTCAAAACCATTGAAAGTCATTGAATATCGGACTGTGGTAACACACATCATAACAAGATCCACCCACTTTCGATCAAACCCCAGCTTTAACAAGATGAACCGTAAATAATCCCAATCAACTCTATCATAAACCTTACTGATGTCGATCTTAAGCGTTGCTTCGCCGACTTTACCTTTACCTTTGTTTCACATGTAGTGTATTATGATCTAGAAGTCAATCATTTGATAGTTGTACTCTAACAGTTATATTCATGAATTGAATGGTTTATATCATTTTGTTTCATAAGTTTTCATTATTTATAGATTATTCGAGTTGAGGACTTGGATTGTAGAACTCTGCAATGGAAAATAATGAATACTTTGAAATGTCGCTAATATTGGTAATTAACATAGAATATTAATTGACCACTAAAAGATTAGTATGTGGATTAAATGATAGTGATGTTCTATAAAATATTCGATAAGGAGTTATTGGTTTAATCACACAGATACATAATGGAGATTATGGTATTCGACAGACCCTAAATGAAACACTATTAGGATTGTGTTTATGTCATTAATGTTTCATACGTGTCTTGAATTCTATGATATGATATGTTCATTTTCTTATATGAGAAATTTGTATTTGTTGGCATTGTTCAACGCTAACCGTAATAGGTGGCTGTACAGATAATGCCACAGTATGTGTGACTTATATAAAGGATAAATGTTCATTAAGAATATTGTTGGCCCTTATATATGATATGAGTGATAATGTCTATAGGCCCTTGATAAATTAATATTGTGTGCATGTAATACGATTAAGGAGTTAATCATATTTACGATTTACTTTGGAAATCAAGAAAGAATAAATTGGTAAGAATGACGTATTCCAATCTTGCATTTATGTGAGATATTTTGAGACAAGAGAATTGACGTGAGCAATTATTGCTTTGGGATCGTGATTTGTGTACAATACTTATCATCTTTGTTATTTAAGTAATTATAATGTATTTTGCTGGATACCACTTATGATGTATAGAATTAAAAGGGGTTTTAATTCTACTGTCAACATGACAGATCTCAATGGGTCACACTAGAAAAGATTTGATTAGAAAAAAGGGAAATTATTCTAGTATATCATATGGAGATATGAATAACGATAAAATTAATTATAAGTGTTATAATTATTTTGGTCGTTACATGGTATTAGAATAAATGTTATTAGATAACAAATTAATCATAGATAAATTTATTTGATATATATGACATGTCATATAAATTTAATGCTCAACAAAGTAATGCATATAATTATATGGTATAGTTCTATGGCAATTAGGTCAAATGTTTAATTATTTTGAAACAAGAGATAAATGGCAAAGTGACTAGTCAAATGAAAATTTGCATACCCAACCTTGTAAGAACATTAGTTGTCCATGAAATTAACGTAAAGATGTGTTTAAAGCCTCATGACTAAGTTACCCTTTCACTTTGTTTCTTGGCTTAATTTACATAAGGGCATTTTAGACAATAAAAGAGGATTTTAATTAACCCTAATTTGTCTGAAAAGGGAGAAGACTTTCGTCATTTTTGGTGTGGTTTTCCAGTTGCTATTGTTTTTTCATCTTCTTCTTTCCCACAGTTTTAGTTTTTTCCTTTCTGTTTTGTCTTCCTCTAAGCTGTCGATTTTCTTCATCCTTCTTATAAGATCGAAAAGCTTTGCCATTCAGCTCATGTGTTGAGCAATCAATCACCCATTCTTTTGTTTATTTTGGGAATTTTCTAGGATCAAAGATAAGCCATTGAAGTACCATTTAGCATTGGGAAACATTGGGCTTTCCAATTAATCTTTGGTAGAAACCTTATAGTGCCTCTCATTTGGTGCAAAGGAGGTGAAGCCTTGAGCAAGGAGCTGAAGTCGTGAGCAAGGAGGTGAAGCCGTGAGATCTTCTATTTGGTTTGGAAACCAAGTTCAAGGTATAATGGTTTATATGCTTTAATTTGTGCTATTTTGATTTATGATTTGGTTGCAAGACAAAATCATTGGGTTCTTGTTGGTTTAAAATTTTGTTTTAACCCACTTCAGCCATCACAAAACCAACAGTGGTACCAGAGCATAGGCTCTATTTTGTGACCATTTTTGACTGAATTAGTGCAAGGTTTTACATGATAAGTTGGTTAATTGATTGCTTGTCTTGAAGGTTAGTTATTTTGTGTGTTAATAATTCTGTTTTAAAACCTTTTTCCTATAAATGATTTGGTGCTTTTCTAGGTTTCAAACACTGATTTGATTGTGTTTAATGAACTAGGAATAATTAATTTTAATTGTTACAATTAATTGAAAGCAAGGAATGTTAAGGATTAGAATACTGGAAAAATTTTCCAGCATTTTAGTTTGCACTTGGGTGCATGTTTTTCATCCAATTGTTTTGGGATATTCCTAAACCAAGTTAATAGGATTGTTATTTAGGTTATATAGGTTAAGTCTATATGATAGATTAATTTTTATAAGCCTTTACAATATATACTTTATTTTCGGATTTATTAATGCCTTTAATTGACAAAATGTGTTTCTAATTTCATAAAATGGTTTTTTGGTGACAAATTGCCATGTTTAAATATTCTTTTTGACATCCAATGGAATATATGTTCTGTTTTGTATTTTTTTAGGCTACAAATTTGCAATTTATACATGTATTGGTGAATGAATTGTTCATATAGGAAAATGCAAATGTTGCTTTTGTTTTGGAATTAACTTGTTTTTGTAGGGATGAAGTGAGTTTTGTATGGCTAAGATGTAAATGCCTTGTGTGTTGTATTGCTTCTTTTTGAATAAGTGTAATGCGAACTTTGGTGCCCCTTAAAGTTAATTAATTAGATTAATTAAGCAAGTACGTTAACTTGTTTTTGATGTAATTCATTCTTTTGAGGCTTGCATGCCTATTACATTTGGAATGGGAATTCAACAATGTAATTTTTATTTCGTTCTTACAATAGTTCTACTTTGGAATGGGAATTTAAATTTTGATGTTTTTTATTCGCCCAAGAGATGGTGAAGAAAACAACAAGATGCAGGAAAAGTTTCTAAAAAAGCTGTACAAAACTCGCAACATATGTCTGATATCATTTGCGATGCTATGAATTTCATAGGCTAGGTATGAATGTATGTTAACATGACCACCATGGAAAAGATAACTCGAGGTGTACTATTAACATGATTGCCATAAATAAACTATATAAAAAAATTGGGATTAACAATTTCTTGAGTTATATGGAATAATTCAAAATTGTAATTAATATGATTAACAAGTTGTGTAACAATTTGATCCTTAAAATTTTTTTAGAAATGTCCCATATAATATTAAGTCATTTTCCTTTCCTACTCTATTAGCATCAAATTATTGATCGTTAGATGACGGGACCCACTCAACGGACGTCACTTTCTATCTTTAGGAGTCGTGGGGTATGTCGGACATATCAAACCAAATAGAGCGAGGTTCACTTGACAAGGAGCCAAAACAGTTTTCGACCTTGAGGAAAGGTTTTTGTTAACATTAGATGTTAACAATCCAAGAGTCACATATGATGTGATTAGCAAAGAGTTGCTTACCTAAAATAACTAAGTTCAAGTTTCATGTCATCGTTGGCTTGTTCTTGGTAAAGATAAGGATTTTGGATCTACTACAAAAGGGAATAAATTTAAAAGTTATAGTGGATGTTTTATTTTGGAAATAAAATGTTTACATGAACTTAACTCATTTTTTTAATGTTGTAGATCATGTCAAATCAATCTCTCTCATTGTGTTTTATATTGGATAAGGACAAAATGAAATCCAATGGCTTAAATTTTATGGATTGGCACCGAAACCTGAGACTTGTTCTTAGGCAGGAGCAAAAGGAATATGTCTTGAATTCTCCCCTTCGTAAACCACCCCTTACAGAAGCCACTAAGGAATTGGTTGTCGTGTACAACAAGCACTCATATGATGAGTTTGATGTATAGTGCCTTATGATAGCGACGATGCCACTCGAGTTGCAAAGGCGATTCGAGCTGAACACGTCTTATTATATCATGGAGCAGCTCAAGAAAATGTTTCTTGAGCAAGCCTTTGTTGAGAGGTACAAAGTGACCAAGTCTCTTATGGTTGTTAAAATGTTAGATGGTATCAACATTCACTTGCTCAAGGTAATAAGTCTTTTGGAGCGGTTGGATAGGCTAGGTCTCTCATTGGACCTATGGTTGTCCATTGACATTGTCCTCAACTCTTTGCCTCTATGCTATTCTTCGTTCATCATGAACTACCATATGCATAGGATGGAGAAGAGTTTGGAGGAACTCTATGGGATGCTTAAGACTACTAAGTACGATATGAAGGAAGGAGTTTCTCATTTCTTGGTGGTTCAGGAGGGAAGGAAGAAAATAAAGAAAGGTAGGAACAAGCGCAAAGTTAAGAAAAAGGGCAAAGATGGCAAAGGGAAGGCTTAAGTGGTGACTTCAAGTACTCCCAAGGCCAGAACCCCTTTCGATGTCGAGTTCTTTTATCGTAAAGGAAAAGGACATTGGAAGAGGAATTGTCACAAATACCTCAAGGACTTGAAGAGTGGAAAGATTCCACCTCTATTTCTGATTGGGTATTGGATATTAGATCTTGTTCACATGTTTGTTCAAATATGCAGGCGTTAAAGGATAGGAGGATTCTTGGAAAAGTTGAAGTGCAGCTGCATGTTGAGAAAGGTGCAAGTGTTGCAGTTGTTGCTGTTGGGTGTGTTGAGTTGCAATTGCCCAGCGAGCTTGTAATGGAACTTAAATGTGTATATTTTGTTATGTCCATCTCTCGAAACATTACCTCCATTTCTTGTTTGGAAAATGATGGTTTCTCCTTTACCATCTCAAATGAAGCTTGTTTGTTTTTATAGAGATGGTTTATTTTATGGATCTTCTTATGTTAAGAATGGTGTATACTTGCTTGAGATGGATAAACAGGTCCTTAATGTTAATAAAAAGGACTCAAGACTTGTCATGAGACTATTACTCTCATATGGCATTGTCGCCTAGGTCATATAAATGAGAAATGCATCAAGAAATTGCAAAAAGTAGGACTTCTTGGTCAATTCGATTTGGAATCGACTGGGAGATGCGAATCTTGTCTACTTAGCAAAATGACAAAGATACCCTTCACCAAGAAAGGTGAGAGGGTAAGTGATTTATTATGTCTAATACATAGTGATGTATATGAACCAATGAGTACCAATGTCCGAGGTGGTTTTCCATACTTTAACATGTTTACTGATGATTTCAGTAGCTATGGTTATGTCTATTTAATGAGACATAAGTCTGAATCTTTTGAAAAGTTCAAAGAATTTAAGAATGAAGTTGAGAACCAACTCGACAAGAAGATTAAAGTCTTGCAATCAGATCGTGGAGGCGAATACTTGAGTCATGAGTTTGGAGCTTATCTTAGAAAGTGTGGGATTGTCTCACAACTTTCCCCTTTTAGAACGCCACTATAGAATGGTGTTTCTAAGAGGCAAAATCGAACGTTTTTAGACATGGTTTGATCTATGATGAGTCAAACCTAACTTCTAATCTCATTTTGAGAATATGCGCTTGAAACGACTGCATTCACACTAAACAGGGTTCCATTAAAGTCTATATAAAGGACGCCTTTGAGATATGGTTTGGCAAAGTGTCTAGCATGTCTTTTCTAAAAATTTAGGGTTGCGAGGCATAATTCAAACATTTAACATCTGACAAGCTTAGCCCTACATCATACAAGTCAGAGAACAAAGTATTTATTGCTCGATATGGTGTGTTCTTGAAGAAAGAGTTTTTTGTAAGAGGAAGTAGTGGGAGTAATGTTAGACTTGAAGAAATTCAGGAAACACTATAAGATAATGAGGCTAATAGGAGCCATATTGTCCCACTCCTAGATGCTTCTGTTAGTAGGAGTTAGGTACAACCAACTCCACAAATAGTTGTGGAAGAGGCTTATGACCAGCTTCCAATTGAATCGATGCAACTCGAAGTTAAACTTGAGCCACAAGGAGTTATAAAGGAAGGTCAACCAGAAGCATTTCTACTGCAAAGGTCAATTAGGGTAGTCCATGCACTGAGAGGTATATAGGATTACACGAGGTGATAGTGTTGGACACTGAAGATCCATTAACCTATAAGGAAGTGATGGAAAGGCCAGACTCCAATGAATGGCTTAGAGCCATGAAATTGAAGATACAGTCCATACATGACAACCAAGTTTGGAACTTGGTTGATCTTCCTATTGGGGTAAAACCCATTTAAAACAAGTGGGTTTTCAAAACGAAGACAAACATAGGTGGAAATTTGACTAATTACAAAGCACGAATTGTAACATCTCATTCCCATACTAAGGGTTAGAGCCCTAAAATGTACATGTGAGATCAATGAGAGATTAAGAAAAATGCATTTCATGCTCATGCATAATGTTAGCATACATGCCTGTGAATTTGAATTTTTGCACACATTAAAATGACTGTACGTGAATTCATTGATATTCCAGGTATAATTGATTATTAATGTGTTTATATTGAGAATTGTGAATTATTTGTATTGAAAACTGAATTGGAGAAGTATAAATAGTTGGATTAGAATTTTGGTGAATTTTAGGAGAAATTTCCAAAAAAACGTTGGGTATTACTGGACCAAGTGCCAAGTAAATTGATGGATGGAAATGGAAATAAGAAACAAATGATATTGGAGAAATTTTTTTAAAAGTGACTTTAGAAATTATTGAGAAAATGACTTTGAAAATTTTGGGATGACTTTAGAATTTGTGAAATAAGATGATATTAAAAATTTTAAAGATAATTGGAATGAAAAGATGGAGTTATGGGACTAGTTCAGTAAGAACTAGTTAGTTGGGAAACTAACTAAGGTCTTAGAAATTGGACAAGTTTCCAATTCTAAAGTCACGTTTTCTTAACTTTGGAAGACCAAGTTAAGTGTTTTTATTATTGCTTTCTTCATCTTCTTCGTGGCTTTCTTTTCTTCTTCTTCTCTATTTTCGTTTCTTCACTCGCTCTCACCTCATCAACATTACACCTTGCTTCCATCTATCAATTGCTACTTCCATTTTGATGTTTCTTCCAATTGCCATAAGAAAAACCTAGCCTATCCACCTTTAAGATGAAGATCGTGTGATGCTTGGGAGCTAGGGCTAAGTGTTATTTTTAAAGATTTGGAGCTAAATCAAGTAAGTAAATTGTTAATCTTCATGGGTAATGTAAAACGAAGAATTTATGATGATAGTTATAAGTTAAATGACATAAAATGGTGTTTTATGTATGATGAACATGAGTGATGAAAACTTTAAGTAAATGTCTTGTTTTTGGATATGTATGATGAGTAATAATTCATATATTGTTATAGATATGTTTTTGAGGTAGAATGATCATCATAATGGTGTTAGGATGAGTGCAGAAAATTGATAATGAATAGCATATGCACATGTTATGTTTTGAGTTAATGATCAAATATAGATCATGAATTGGTTTGTGAATGATATTGAGTTGAAATGGAGTTGAGAATGAAGAGTAATGACGTAGAAAAAGTGATATTTGTACAAGTTGTGTTAGTTGTAAATCTGGAAAATTAGAAGATGAGTCATGTTTCCTGCTTTCTGTGAAAGTTCATCGTAGCTAACTCCTTGTTTTGTCGTGGCCAACCTGCAGGATTTTATGAGGATTCCTCTCGGGAAAAGTTTGTCGCGACCAACTTTCCTGCACAGTTTTGAAGATTGATGAATGGAGTATTTTCATTAAACATGCTTCGGTATTTTGGCAATATATTGATCTGTAGTTATCCAAATGGAATGATTTTTAACTTAGATTAAACTAGAGACATAGGGCTATAATTTTTCTGAAGAAATCGAATTTTAATTTTGTCTCTAGGATTCCAGAATCTGACTTAAAGTTTGGTATATTGGAGTATAACTTTTGGAGTACTGAATCAAATTGTATGATCTTGGTGTCATTATAAACTTAAGAGATAGGAGAACAATTTTCTAGAAGAAAATGTTCTCAAATTACTCCTTTTCCATTGTCTGAATGATCAAGAATAGTAGACCAGAAAGTCAATTTTTGGAAAAATCTGAAATGAGCAATTGAGTTATGAAATTAGATTCAAGTGGTTTTATTAAGGTGTAAACCCTAAGTACAAATTATACTTAGGTGAGTTTTGATATATGATTGATAATGTGACGAGAATAATGGAAAGATACCTGGGATTGTCATTGAGCATGCATTGTACATATTCCATATACACATTTGTGCATAAAAGAATACTTATAATTGTGCAATTATTAATGTGTGCGCAATGTGTGTATTGCATAA
Organism: Erythroxylum rufum; assembly: GCA_027478365.1. Lineage (NCBI taxonomy): Eukaryota > Viridiplantae > Streptophyta > Magnoliopsida > Malpighiales > Erythroxylaceae > Erythroxylum > Erythroxylum rufum. The sequence goes on along the minus strand of JANIHZ010000005.1, from coordinate 61,642,754 downwards.
TTTGGATGTGTAGGATAAACGTCCGCATTCAGACGTTCCCAGATCATGGAAGCTAATGTTAATCTGGAGCGTACTGTGAGTCGACTTAGATGGTCTTACTTATTGATTACTCTATTCATATTATGTTTTGAATTATCTTATAAATGTGACTTTGAATGTGCTGATTCTGGACACTGAAGGTTCAATGATTTTAATGCATGAATGTGATATTGAAGTACTCCTTGTATGTGAATTTGATGAAATATGTGATACCTAACTTGATTGTTAAATTCTAAAGAAACATGAAAATATGCATATGATTGAAAAAGTGTTTCTCAACATTTAGGTTAAATGTCGGACCACGGTCTAATGATAAATGTATTTTGAATGTGAATATGACATGTGAAAGTAACTGATTGATCATATAAGAATGTGAAGCATTCCATTACATGAATGCATGAAAGATAAAGGCAGTTGTAATCGAAATAGCCACCGAAAAAAGCTTAAAGCTCAGAATATGAAAAAGAGCTTAAAGCTCAAAAAGTGATTAAGAGTCAAAGGCTCACTATGTAAAATGAGCCCGGTATCCCCAACGGATATGAGACAGTTATCAATAAGCCCGATATCCACAATGGATACGAGACAGTTATAGGCACTCGGTCACAACAAAGTAATAAATGAAAGTGAGTCACATGAGCATTGTATATTCATTTAATATGTATGTTTGAATGATTGCAATATCCTTTTAACTTGTAATTGAATGAGAATGTGAATGTTGTGAACAAAGTGATATGTGATTATATGAACTGTATGTGTATGTGATTGAGTAAGCCATCGAGGATGGTCACTCACTGAGTTTGCAAAACTCACCCAAAATTTGCAATATTTTTCAGGCTCAGAAGAGTTACCCCGTTAGACTAACGGGAGTATAGCCACTGCATTCAAGTAAGAGATAGAGGTCGGGATCAGTTTGCCCGTCTGCATTTGTATTTTTTATTTTTGTTTATAATAACTTTCCAAATGGGAAATGTTTGAAAATGATTTTGTAATGTAATAAAAATTATGAATTTAAGTGTTTTGCATATGTAATGGGCCCTAGTGACTAATGAAATTCGGATAATTTGTGAAATGATTGTAACCTTTGTGATTGAAAAAGTTTATTAATAAAGTGGGCCCAATTGATTATTGATTTCCACATACGCTTGTGCTATTTTTGAAAATTTTGTACTGAGTTTCAAGTGTTTGACTGTTCTAATATGCCACCCTTGTGGGGTACGCACTCGGACGTCACTCAGGATATCGAGTACGTGTCTTGCGAATGTGAGGTGCTACACGAATGGTTGCGAAAGGTTTTAGACAGATTCAAGGAGTTGATGAGACCTTCTCCCCTGTGGCTATGTTTAAGTTAATTCAGATCCTTCTAGCAATTGTTGCTTTTCATGATTATGAAATATGACAAATGGATGTCAAAACTGCCTTTCTAAATGGGGATTTAGAAGAGGATGTGTATATGTCACAAGGAGAAGGTTTTGTTGATCCAAAAGTTGCGAAGAATGTGTGCAAGCTTCAAAGATCCATTTATGTATTGAACAAGCATCACGAAGTTAGAACAAGCACTTTGATAAAGAGATCAAAAAGTTTGATTCTATCAAGTGAGAGGAAGAATATTGTGTGTACAAAAGGATTAGAAGGAATGCAATAATCTTCCTAGTATTGCAAGTGGATGACATGCTTCTCATTGGAAATGAAATTCCTTTATTGGAGTTCATCAAGTCCTCATTGATGAAGGTATTCTCAATGAAGGATTTGGGTGAGGCTGCCTATATCTTAGGCATTAAGATCTATAGAGATAGATCTAAAAGGCTCATTAGATTGAGTCAAAGTACATATATTGACAAAGTGTCGAAGAGGTTCAACATCCAGGATGCCAAGAAAGGTTTCTTGCCCATGTCACATGGTATCCATCTTGGCAAAGATAAGTGTCCTTCGACACCTAATGAGTTGGATGTGATGAGTAGAGTTCCATAGGCTTTGAAAATTAGCTCTATCATATACACCCTGATATGCACTCGCCCTGATGTATCATACGCTCTGAGTGTGACTAGCATATATCAGGCTACTCCAATCTTAGTGCATTGGAATGCAGTCAAAAATATCCTCAGGTACCTAAAAAGGTCTAAAGATATGTTCATTGTCTATGGCAAGGATTCTGAGCTCGTTGTAAGGGGTTACACTGATGCTAGTTTCTAGATTGATCATAATGATATGAGATCGCAATCAGGATATGTGTTCATCCTCAATAAAGGAGCAGTGAGCTGGAAAAGTTCCAAACAAGAGACCACAACTGATTCCACCATCAAGGTCGAATACATAGTTTCTTTTGAAGCAATCAAAGAGGGATGTTGGATCAAAAAGTTCATCCCCAAACTTGATACTGTTCCTAGTGTTGCTGGACTAATTGAGCTCTATTGTGATAATAATGGAGCTATTGCTCAAGCGAAGGAACCTAAGTCACACCAAAGGTCCAAGCATGTTTTATGACAATATCACCTAATATGAGAGATCGTAGAGAAGGGTGATGTAAAGGTTTGCAAAGTTGATTCAGTAGGGAACACAACTGACGTGCTAACAAAACCTCTTTCTCAAGCCAAACATTTAGTTCACACTGCATCAATGGGTATTAGATACATTGGTGATTGGCTTTGAGTATACTTTTCTTTATGCATAAAGATGTATTTTGTTTATGAAGCAACACTTGTTTAGAGCTTTTATGCATAAAGATGTATTGGGATTGACTTTAGTTTAAGTGGGAGATTGTTAATGTTATGATCTAGAAGCCAATCCTTAGATAGTTGTATTATAACAGTTATGTTCATGAGTTGGGTGGTTTATATCATTTTGTTCCATGAGTTTTCATTATTTATGGATTATTCGAGTTGAGGACTCGGATTGTAGAACTCTATAATGGAAAATAATGATTACTTTGAAATGTCGCTAATATTGGTAATTAACATGGAATATTAATTAACCACTAAAAGATTAGTACGTGGATTAAATGATGGTGATGTTCTACAAACCATTCAATAAGGAGTTATCAGTTTAATCACACATATACATAATGGAGATTATGGTATTCGACAGACCTTAAATGAAAAATTATTAGGATTGTGTTTATATCATTAATGTTTCATACGTGCCTTGAATTATATGGTATGAGATGTTTATTTTCTTACATGATAAATGTGTGTCTGTTGGCATTGTCCAACACTAACTGTAGTAGGTAGCTATATAGATAATGCCACAGTATGCGTGACTTATGTAGATGATAAATGTTCATCAAGAATACTATTGTCCCTCATATATGATATGAGTGATAATGTCTATAAGCCCTTGATAAAGTAATATTGTATGCATGCAATATGATTAAGGAGTTAATCATATTTATGATTTACATTGGAAAATCAAGAAAGAATAAATTGGTAAGAATGACATATTCTAGTCTTACATTTATTCAGGATATTATAAGACAAGAGAATTGACATGAGCAATTATTACTTCAGGATTGTGGTTTGTGTACGATACTTATCATCTGTGCAATTTGAGTAATTATAATTTATTTTGCTAGATATTACTTATGATGTATAGAATTAAAAGGGGTTTTTAATTCTATTGTCAACGTGACATAGATCCCAATGGGTCACACTAGAAAAGATTTAATTAGAAAAGGGAAATTATTCTAGTATATCATATGGAGATATGAATATGAAGATAAAATTAATTATAAGTGTTGTAATTATTTTAGTCGTTATATTGTATTAGAATAAATGTTATTAGCTAACAAATTTAATCCTAGATAAATTTATTTGATATGTATGACATGTCATATAAATTTAATGCTCAACAAAATAATGCATATAATCATATGGTATATTTAAATGGAAATTGGGTCAAATGTTTAATTATTTTGAAACATAAGATAAATAGCAAAATGACTATTTAAATGAAAATTTACATGGCCTATTTCCATGAAGTTAACGTAAAGATGTGTTTAAAGCCTCATGACTAAGTTATCCTTTCATTTTTTTTGGGCTTTATTTACACAAAGGCATTTTAGACAATTAAAGAGGCTTTTAATTAACCCTAATTTGTCCAAAAGGGAGAGGACTTTACGAAATTTGGATGTAGTTTTCCGGCTGCTGCAGTTTTTCATCTTCTTCTTTCCCACAATTTTAAGTTTTTTCTTTTCTCTTATGTCTTCCTCCAAGTTATCAATTTTCTTCATCCTTCTTACAAGACTAAAAAAGCTTTGTCATTTAGCTCAAGTGTTGAGCAATTAATCATCCATCCTTTTTTTATTTTAGGGATTTTCTAGGATCAAAGATAAGCCATTTAAGTATCATTTAGAATTGGGAAACATTGGGCTTTCTAATCAATCTTTGGTAGAAACTTTGGAGTGCATCTCATTTGGTGCACAGGAGGTGAAGCCATAAGCAAGGATCTGAAGTCGTGAGTAAGGAGGTGAAACTGTGAGATCTTTTATTTGGTTTGGAGACCAAGTTCAAGGTATAATGGTTTATATGCTTTGATTTGTGCTATTTTCGTTTATGAATTGGTTGCAAGACAAAATCATTGGGTTCTTTTTTGTTTTAAATTTTTTTGTTTAACCCACTTCAGCTCTCACAAAACCTACATAATATGTCTTTTAAAGGGATATTAGTTAACCACATCATCATATTGATTGACCAATGTATCAACAAACACTTTAGTTAGACATTTAACTTACATTGGTTGACCACTAATCTATATTGGTCAACTAATGGTCCAAAAAATACGATTTTAATGACTTCAAATGCTTAAACTTGACATTTTTAATGCAATTATGTTTAAAATAACTTCTAAAATTTCAATTATTTTTTATATAATTATATTAATTCTAATTGTTTTTAATTAAAATTAATTAATCTAATCTATTTTAATAAACCTAAAATCCAACTTACTCAAGATTTGACCCTAAATTTATCCCAATTGCTTTACCCTCTTCATCCTATCCCCCATCCCAATTTACTTTCTAGATAATAAAGTTTATGAAGCAAATGATTCATATCATGAATGTTATTATGGTCTTTATTGTTAGGGATCCTATCCCCAGATTGGAAATTCCGGTACATGCATCACATGCATGCGGTGCGGAATAACAACAAAAATTATTCCGGGACCTTCCCTGAACCCAGGATCTTGTGTCGG
>JANIHZ010000005.1:61618158-61634278 GCA_027478365.1 Erythroxylum rufum | reverse complement strand
AGTAAAACTGAATATGATTTTAATTTGATGAAGAAAAAAAAAAAGGGCAAAGTCGAGAGACCTCTGGTCTTATATTTTCTACTTATCCTGTGACTGACCATTTCTCCACCTTAAACTTGACAAACATTTCTCACTCTGCTCTGAGATGGCGTGGTCAGCTGCCTCCGTTGCTCTCATCTCCCCAATCCCCACCAAAGCTATAGCCCCTCCCATCTCCAGATTCTCACCACCAACAACCCCATCTCTTCGCTCTTCCTTCTTCGGTCGCCGGAAGCCTCTTCTCCTCCAATCCATGCCCGCCTCGCGCTCTATTTCCTCCAAGAGTTTCATTATTAAAGCCGCTGTATGTATCTCTGTATCTCTACTTCCGTGTGTATTTCTTGAACTCGCTTTGTTGTTCTCTGATTTGGGTGAGCTTTTTTAATTAGTGCGGTGAACTGCCTCTTGTTGGGAACACAGCACCGGATTTCGAGGCGGAGGCTGTTTTTGACCAGGAGTTCATTAAGGTAGTTTTTTTGGACAAGCAATGTGCTTTGTTCTTTTGTTCATGTTACTTAAATTAAACTGCCACCATAGATACTGCCATTTACTCGAAAGTAATCGGATACTGAATGGCAATGTTGAAAGCATATACTGCTTATGCTAAAAATTTAATTTATGTGTATATATTTGTGTATGTCAGTGAGACATTACATATAGGTCTAGATCTTTTATTGCCGTTGTATATATTTGTGTATGTCAGTGAGACATTACATATAGGTCTAGATCTTTTATTGCCGTCTTTCTTTCTGTATATATAAGCCTAGTATTCAAACATCTACAGGAAAGATATTATTGTCTTAGATTGTTGTGATGAATATGCTGAATAGTCCCCAAGTTCACCACTGCTTTGCATGGAAACAATAGCTCGAAAGAAATTAAGGTCAATATTCACTATAAACAAAGGTGAAGATTACAAGATAATAGGTCATGATTGAAAGGGGGAAAAAAAAAAGGAAATGATGGTTAAAAATGGAATGTGAGAACCATGGGACATTGGGACATAAAAGCAGTGGATTTCTATGTTTGAATTGTTAGTGGAACATGCTTGGATTTCATCAGAACACTCTGTTTAAAATTTGAGTTTTATTTAACTGGAAAAGATAAGCAACTTGTAATGTTCAAGGTTAAGATTGAAGCCCAAGTTAATGAATCCATAAGCGTTTTGTTCATTCATCAGCTTGGACTTCGATGAATTCCTTGAGAAACATCACGGTTGCTTAGCTCCGCCAATTAGATGAAACTCCAGTGTAAAATTCTCTTCACTACCTTTGTGTCCCCTAATATACCTACTCTCAATAGCATTATTATGATTTTCTTCTTTTCTTGGTCTCATAATTAGTTATCTTGGTAATCTTCATCTTGATCTTTGGAGCATTTGGGTAGTTAGTTTTGCGGTTTTTAACAAAAGCATCTCCCCCTTCAAATGAATGGAGACAATGGGACCATCCATGTGGATATTTGAACACTATATTTTCTACACCATACTATTTGAGCCGCAACAAAAAGACATTTGCTTTGATGGTGATGGACATGAAACTTAGCAAAAGAGGTTTACATGTAGCGTAAAGAACTCAATGTATTCATAACATTGCGGCATTAACTGGAAGCTAAAATGTTATTGTGTTATTATATTAGGTGATCAGAATAGTCTAAATTAAAAACCAGATGGGGCCTTCTAATTCTGCGAGTTCTTCCATTAGATTTAATATCAGTTAAACCAAATAAGCCAGTCTATTGCTTCCTCAAAAAGTGTTATCCTGGGCAGATTACATGCCATTGGCTCCTCACTGCTGTTGTCTTGACTGGTTCACTTATGTTGCAGGTTAAACTCTCTGAATATATTGGGAAGAAGTATGTAATTCTCTTTTTCTATCCATTGGACTTCACATTCGTTTGTCCAACAGGTTTGTTTGCCCTTGAACAGATAAATTTTGACTTTTGGGTGAGTGTGGATTCTAAGTGTCTAAATGTGTTTTCCTGCTTAAATTTGTGCACAGAGATTACTGCTTTTAGTGACCGCTATGGAGAGTTTGAGAAGCTAAATACAGAAGTATTGGGTGTTTCAGTTGACAGTGTGGTAAGTTCTAACTCATAAATACAACAACTGCTAGGAGCAATATGAAATTCCGTTGCAATCTTAATGCTTTATATTTTCCAATTTGAATCTAGTGCCTCAGCATCAATTGGGTGCTCTTTTCATCGTGAAAGAATTTGACTCTACATTATTTATATAAACTATGAGATTTGAGTTGTAAGCCTATGTAATAAGAGAGGCAAATTAGAACCAAGATTGTTTGTTTTCAAGTGCGACAGATAATTATTGGAGGGGGAGCTGAGTAAGACATGATTAATGTGACCAAAGGGTTTGAATTGAGGCATATTTCAGACCAGTTGACCTCTTGAAAATGGATTTATAATTCCATATTTGCGGTATATGTTTGTTGAAATAACTAATAAATCTCCCATTAGAAGTGAACAAAGAAATAAAATGGTTTATATATTAGAAAGGATTCATAACCCATATCCTTAAGGTTTTGGGTTAAGGTATGAGTCACTTTATATATAAACCGCTTCTCCTCTTAACATAAAATATAATTATGGAAGTTTTTTTGAAATCACCTGTCTACGTAGTAAGAGATGACAAATTGGAATAAAGAGTGTTGACTCTCATAATGTGGTAACCTTTAGTAATTTTGTTTTCTGGGAGTTACCCCTTGCAAAATCTTAATGTTCCATTAGTTAATGTTATGTTGTTGTTGAGCTACGATTCTATCTATAAGCAATTGTAAGATTAGTGTTAATGATTATCCCAGTTAAAGGAAGATTTTAATTAATAATTGGCATGCGATTATTTCATATGTTTAAGAAATGGATTGTTTTAACTTGATGGATCCGTTAACTTCTGCATTTGCCTCTTGCTATTTCCTGTCTAGTTCTCGCACCTTGCATGGGTCCAAACAGATAGAAAGTCAGGCGGACTCGGGGATCTGAACTACCCTTTAATTTCTGATGTCACCAAGTCAATATCCAAATCCTATGGAGTGCTGATCCCTGATCAGGTATAAGATATACTCATATTTGCAGTCCCATACTTGCTTGGAGAATGTTCTCCTTTCTTTTTCAACGTAATTCTTCCTATCTTGGATGTGCATGCATGTGGCTCATCATCATAAACGTCTGTGATAAGTCATTAAATTTATGTTCTCTCGCAGTAATTGCAATTGTTCATCAATTACTTAATGCTATCTTTATAATCTGCACTTGTGCTTTTTCTCTGAGGTGATTTTGTTTAACATCAGGGCATTGCATTGAGAGGACTTTTCATTATTGATAAGGAAGGTGTCATCCAACATTCCACAATTAACAACCTGGCCATTGGACGGAGTGTTGACGAGACATTGAGAACACTCCAGGTGATTGTTATCGAGAACCGGGTTATGTTTGAAACATATAGATGGCATTTAGTCCACAGTTGTGGTTATATATATATATATTTGTATCTGTTGCAGGCCTTACGGTATGTGCAAGAGAACCCAGATGAAGTTTGCCCAGCTGGGTGGAAGCCTGGTGAGAGGTCCATGAAGCCAGACCCAAAGCTGAGCAAGGAGTACTTTGCAGCAATATAGAGGGAATCTGCATTGACAAAAAGAAGCCAATTTTTTTGTCACTGCCAAATGCCAATCGGGGGTTGTATGATTTTTCGTTCTTAACGTGATGTCTTTTGAGACTGGAGTTTCTGGAATAAGTGCAAAACACCGAGATTGTGGCTGTTGTGTTTCAGATAATCTTTTCTATACTTGTCATATATATGTTTAAAACTGCAATCAGTCAATGTTACTACCCTTTTGCAAGATAATGGACTTCAAATTGTCATCTAAAGCGACATTCTTGTTGTACTATAAGCCGCGTGAATCAAAACCAAAAGCATTTAGTAGCCGAACTAAGTAGCTCTTTTTTATATACATTTTACAAAGTAATTTGTTACCTGTTCTTAATTTTTATTCCAAGTACAAGTAATATTAAAAAAACATTACTTGTACATATACATATGACATTTAACTGTTTGTTTGGTTTCAATTCTTTATCTTTATAAAATTGTGGTGCTCAATTGTTGCTTCAGTTTTTTTTTTTTAATCTACCAAAAATCAATCCGTTGACCAAAATTTGATTTATCAACCAATGTAATCAAATGGGTATCAACTTTGGCAAAAATATATTGGATCATGTGGCTCACTTGTGCCGACCTAATTGTTACAAACAATTATTCTCAGAGCCTGCCTTTTCCATCTCTGTTTTGGATTTCGCAACTTATTTTCATTGAAGAGGTATTTGATCGCCAAGATCTTGAATAATTCTCTCTTTGATTGTACGGCTCATACCAAAACATCTTTAGTAATCTGACGAAGTGGAGCAAATTGAATTGCCAACCCGCCTATTTGATCATTTGGACGAAACCATCGAGTTCGGAGATCATAATGTGGACGAGAGGAGTTGGTTTAGAATTCCTCTTATAATATACAAACGTAGCCAGTCTACTGGCAAAGTTGGTTTCGAACCCAAAAAGGACAAAAATACGATAAGTGAAAAAGGAGATTCCCATCCCATGTTTTTTAATAATCTGAAAAAGAAAATAGTCTAAGACTTGATAGAAGCGAAGTGATACTTTATTTGTATGTTTTCACCTGAGGTCAATGAACCATCAATACTTCAGTTTGGAAGTCGGAATCCGTAATCGTCACTTTGAAAAAATGGGGGCACTTGAATCATGCTGCCCGGTTGACCTTATCATGTTTCTGTTTTTCTAATAATCAAAAGTTACTCTTTTGCCGACATTTTTATTTCAGTATGTTACACCTCAACTTGGACTTCGGAGAGGTTATCAAATAACGAATGATCTTACAAAGGATAAATCTTCTCAGCCTCGATCTTTGTCTCTCTTTCCTTCTCAACAACATCTTTTTTCCTTACTTTGCAAGACTAAAACCATACCCAGACCATCTTGCATTCTGTCTTCACCTACTTTAAGCACACCAATTTCAAAGTAGATGACATATATATATATTTATAGAAGCAGAAAAGCTTTCGATTGATTTCCTTTCCATACTTGACAGCTTTTTCAACCAAAAAAAAAGGAAGGGTAAAGTTACAATATTTTTTTTCTTTCTTGGTGTATATTTGTGACATTGTGCTGGCCCAGCTGCAAAAAGGATAAACCCTACATGTCCCTGTCGCTGAAGACGTCTATGTACCAAGTAGTCAAAAAAAAACCCCCCAAAAAAGGACACTTCCACGATTTTACCCGTTCAAGTTGCAACTCCTGATGTTTCAGGCACATAATTCAGTCTATCAACCTCTTCCCACTCCAACTTGGACACTATTTCATCGCATTCAGGTACGTACTCCTGTCAAAACATTTTTACAGGGAAACCAACAAAGTCTAGTGACTCTCAACATCACCAAGTAAAAGACTATTACTAGTCTAATATACTTAAAAGTTATTTTCAAGAGTAGTAGCCAGCGCACCACCTTAAAGATAAATTCTAAACCTCAAAAGGTATTATTTACCTCAAGTTGTCTGACCAATTCCTTTGCAGTTGGTGCAGAGACGATTATACGACGTGCAATTGGAGATATAAAGCCTTCATCAACGGCCTTATCTATGAAGGACAACAATGAATTGTAGTACCCTTCTACGTTCAGTAGACCCACCTGCAACGCAGTGTAGAATAATGAATAAACCATGGAATCAAACTCAACCATCATCGTTTTGACCAATAAACGAGTATCTTTCTCCCGTTCAAACGGAGATACTTGCAATCAAACAATCCACCAAATCATTATATAGTACGATCCCCATCTTTCCATGTAAATCCTTTGAACTGATTCGGTTTGTCACCTTTAGCCATCTATCAAACGAAACTGATCGGTTTTCATGGCACGTATTTAGTTGCAATCCCTTTCGAAGAAAACAGCCGTGTACTCCAGAAACAAAACACATCCAGTGATAGATTAAAGTATTTTAGCATGTCAACTGAAGTATTCTAATCGGAGTTTTAGACCGAAACATAACATCACGTAAATCCACTCATATCGGCCTATAAAAGATAAGTGTATTGCTTGATTTGAAGAAAAGAATAAAAAATTCAGTTCCAAAAATCAATTAATTACAACATGTTATTGTTATTAATTCACATCTTTTAGGCATATAGGTTCTAGTTTTTAATTTTAAAAGGCAAAGGAACAAAATAATACTTGGAAAAACAACGGATCAAGGGGAATGATTCTTACAGGTTTGCGATGGATACCGAGCTGAGCCCATGTGATAACTTCCAGCAATTCTTCAAGGGTGCCATAACCCCCTAACAGTGATTTAAGTCGCATGTGAGGTGGTGATAGAATTATTCAGAATCATACGAAATATATATATGCATCTCTAAAGATTCTCATGCCCTGAAATACGGATCTAATCTTTTTATTGAGAGAAAATCCACAGATTAAATCCTAACCTGGTAGTGCGATGAAGGCATCAGCTTGACGAGCCATCTCCGCTTTCCTTTGATGCATATTAGACACAGCTCTTACTTCTCCAACAGTTTCACCAGTTATCTGCATGCACCTTAGGTGTTACAACTAATTTTTTAAGCAACTAATGGCATTCGGAGATGCCCCAGTTATAGAAAAAGAAAATAAAGTGTACCTCTCTAGGCATCAGACTCCTAGGTATAACTCTGCAATGCAAACAAGCCACCATAAACAAAGCTATTATTTGATAAAATATTTTAGTTCCATGCATTAGATGGAATAAACAAGTAATTAACCTTCAATCAAACAGAAAATACAAAATAAAGGATACTTTACTAAAAGCCTGAACCACTTAACACATAAAAGCAGCAAGATAAAATTTTTATTTCAATAATAACTAGAAGTCAACTTAGTTATCAAAACCATTTTAAGTTAGTAACTAGTCATCCGATATTTAATGTGATACACATTTCAAATCTAAGTAAATAAATAATTTCTGATCCTGTCCTCTGTTGGAGTATAGTTGACATAGTTGAAAGCATGTACTGAAGCAAAACTAAAGTTGTTGATTATATAATTTGAAAATTGAGACTCTGCTATTTTAAATTTACATTCTAATTTAGTAAAGAAAGAAAAAGCGGAAGGTATAAAGGACAAGGATGGCCCGATTTGAGTTGTCCCATGTAAGTAAAGACTAAAGAGCATGGAACACCAGGTACTCGGCATTCCATGTCCGGCCTGGAAACTACAACAGTACTGTCAGATGGGTAACTGGTGTCCCTTAGACAATCTAAAGTGGCTCAACTTTCCATTCATGAAAAAGAAAAGGGTCGCTGAACCAGTAATCACTATCCTTGTAAAGCTAACTAGCTTTCCATCAAGCTTTTTCACCGTATCAGTATTTGGAATGATGGTGTTAGACTGACATTGAAAGGACCTAAATGGATTCACTTTTATCCACCTGACAAAACCTGCAAAATATTGGCTAAGTCACACTGTTGGATTGTACTGTAGGAACTACACTTCATAAGCACCGCCTATCAACACATGACTCCCATGTTCAGAAACATGTTCAGACTCTCTATAAGATTAAAAAGAGGCCACTTTCTGTGCCGAAGGAATTACAAATATTCCCCGTTCATCTGCTCGGACCAGCATTTGATCCAATGATGTCTGCCTTTGGGCAGGTATTAGTAATGAGAATTCCGATCCATAGAAAACTGCGAACTTGCACGGTTCAAGAAGTAAAATAACCTTTATTTTCATTTCAAAGAAGGTAACCACCATGAGAACAAATGATTCTTGTCTCTAGAAACAAACTTCTTGAGAGAGAGAGAGAGAGAGACCAACCCTAGAACATGGCGCCCACCATCATGAACTGCTTGAGACACAAGACCCATCAATCCCACGCTTCCACCTCCATAGACCAAATCAATCCTTCTCTCAACCTTCAAATGCATTGAAAACCGAACCCATTAAGATGTGTCATAATTCAGATTTCAGAACGTTCATTATACAATGTGTAGTTATCATTCACTGGGAAAGAACAAATGAAAATACTAAGAAAGAGAGAAGCGAGGCTACTAAAATAAATAATATATATTTAAAAAAATCGTCAAGTTTATGGTTATTGAAGAAGCTTGAGAGAGTCATGATACCAAGGCAGCACGTTTGGTTTCCCGTGGAACAGCATGAAATTTCTACATCCCAGTTGCAAAACAAAACTAAAAAGATGGGATGAGATTTTTAATGGTAAAATTTTAAAAAAAAAAACTGAAAAACATATACATAAATAGTTATCATGCAAGCAAGCTGCTATCAACTGACAGGCAGGTTACAGCTAGCAGTGTTTCATGCCAAACATAAACCCTAAACCTGCTCTCTCCTTTGTTAATCATAAGCCCACGTTGAAGCCTAGCTTGGTTGTTGCAACTTGCCACACCCACTTGTCAAGAGAGAGAATGTGAACAACCAAGCAAATTCATGGAAATCGGAGAAAAAATATCAGACGGCAAAACTACCATAAACACAACTACTTCTATTGTCATTAAAAGAGGAAGGTGTCTTAAACTTAAAAAGAAAATTGAAGGCCTTGGAATAAAAAAATCTAACGGACTCTCCAAAAAGCGGTGAAAACAATTCAGAACAGAATCCGAGTCAAATACAGCAACATTGGATTCAAAGGGCAACCCCCTTGAAAAGACAGGCTTGTTAAGCTAGAACTGATCCTGGGTTAGGTTCAGATTTCATGGCTCAACACATTATATCCTGAAAAGCTTACGTAAAGAAACAATACCAATTCTTTGCCCAATTCAATGGCAGCTTCCTGGTAGCTAGCTTTCTTGCCTGAACTGCTACCACAGAACACACATATTCTCTGAAATCTCGACTTCGATTGCTCCATATATTTGTTCTTTTTCAATGGCCGTCGACGATGATCGTATGTAATAGTATATTATGAGAGTTGAGAAACGAGAACAAAGTGAGGTACTTGTTTACACTTATAACTCGGTACTTATAAAGGCCTCGGTTTGATTATTTTAATGCCAAAAACGTCTTTTTTTTATTATTTAAATACGATCTCTGTGCATCCCAGTGGGATATAATGAAATGTTGGAAAGAAAATGAATAATGGAGTTCTGATTCGCTGCTTCGCGCCTGTTTAGGGGAACGCATGCTTGTGATTCAACATATCTAACTTAAACCAATAATTGTGTTCCACGGGCCATACGCGGTCTCAACAAATGTGTGCCTATTGGAGTGAAATGAGTCAACTTGTTCCCAATCGTAAGATCGTAAAGCATTTGATGGAGATCTTTTCTGTTCTGATTCTTTCACTTTTGGAATAAATTATAAATGGCGAATTTTTTAATTTATTTACATAGATATCAAGTCAAGACACGCACTTGTTTGAAGTATAATTTTCTTTGGCATACGAGTGTGGGTTAGATCAATAGTTTTTGTTACTCTTTTTTTGCTATATTTTATGAGCAGCATTTATTTATTTTTATAGATCTTATTTACGGTTCGATAAATGCTTATAAAATTAGATAAGGACAGAGTAATAAAAATAGGTCATTATTCTAGTGTTATTTCTTATTAACTAGTTGAATTAGATGATGATTGAGATTAATAAAAGGCTTGATCTTATCATCGATTCGAATTTCTTTTAAATGCATTATTGTAGCTTAAAATAATAACAAAATTATTATAAAAGTTCATTTTTAATTATATTATCTTAATATAAATTATTATAAAATCCAGTATATAGTTTGTAATATTTGTTTAAAAAGTTTTTAATATTTTTGAAATACAATGTTGCAGTTGAACAAGTTCAAAACCACGGTAAAGTGAACAAATAGAAAATTACTAATCTCATACCAACAAATTCGAGATCTTGACATTACTAAGTGATATGGAAATTATTAAATTTATTTATTTCCTTAATCAATATATGATACTAGCATTCAATTTTAAGATTCTTGCCTTTGCATAAAGGAGACTAGAAGTGTTAAGAAACTTTGCAAAGGTTATGCTCATTTTTTGCAAGTTGGGCATCAAGTCACTACACACAACTCATTGGTGTGTGAAAAACCCGAAGGTTAGAGAAGTTACACAAAATTCTTGTTACGCCACAGTTGCTTCAAACTGATATTTATTATTGCTTATCATAAAATAACTCAGTCAACAACTATAATTTTTTAAAATTTGATCACAGGTAGAAAAATTAAGTGTGTAGTAAATAAATCAACACATGAAATTTCTTAACGTAGTTTGACACACACCCCTACATCTGTCGAGCTCTCACGTAGATTAATCAACTTTTTTTGAAGTACAATAGGCTTACACAAGGCTTTCACAGAGCCGACACTACTCAGCTCTTGACGTTATCCACTTGTACTCACACCCTTAAAAGTTATCTTACCCCCAAGAACATGACCACCTTATTTAGGAGTTTTTCACGTAAAATCTGTGTGTCTAGTTTATCTTCAATATTTTTAGTTTCAATATAGCTGCGACTCAGCTCTATTCAAGTCCTAATTGTTCCTAACAAGTGGTATCAAACCCTACTTTGGGTGCGTATATCTGCTTATTGTATGCTCTATGGTTGTCACTAAGTGTGAATCCTCCACATCAAAAGATAAGTTAGAATATTATTCACCCTGTCAAAGGCACTATTCATAAAACGGTTGTGATAGAAGTAATATTGACAAAGTACAAGATTAAAAATTTCAACGGGAGCAATTTTTCATTGTGAAAGCTGAAGATAAAGGCAATCTTAAGGAAAGATAATTGTCTAGCGAGCATTAGTGAACGACCAGCTGGAGTCACATATGAAAAGTGGAATGAGACGAATGAGCATGTTGTAGCCAATCTTCACCTCCCTTTAGTTAATAGAGTATTATCCAGTATAGAGGAAAAGAAGATTACGAAGAAAATATGAGACCACGTCACAAAATTATAGAGGCCAAATCACTCCACACAAAAAAATTCTGAAGAGGAAGCTATACACTTTACGCATGGTGGAATCCACTTCGGTGACGGAGCACTTAAATTCTTTAAATAGTATATTTTCCCAACTCACATCATTGGGGCACACAATAAAGATAAATGAATGTGCAGAACTTCAACTCCAGATTCATATGATCAACTTGTCATCAATTTAACAAACAACACAGACACTCTAGTCTTCGACAATATTGCAGTTGCTATTATGGAAGAAGAGAGTCGACACAAAAGTAAGGAAGGCAGGCTGACAAATTCGCAACAAGCGGAGGCCTTGACGGTGACGAGAGGAAGATCAATGGAACATGACCCAAGTAGGAGTCATAGTCATGGTAGATCAAAATCTATGACTAAAAAGAATTTCAAGTGTTATAATTGTGGCAAGAATGGGCACCTAAAGAATGATTGTTGGAATCTGAATAAAAAAGATTATATTTCTCAAAGAAATGCGACAAATACTTCATATGATGGAGGTGCAATGGTCTGTGAAGCGGCAACAACTATTGGAGGCAAGAGAAGATTTGTTGATGTATGACTTCTTGATTCAGCAGCTACTTTTCATGTGACCTCCCGAAGAGAATGGTTCCATCAGTATGAATTTGTCTCTGGGGGATCTGTGTACAGTTGTAATGATCAAGCTCTGAAGATCATTAGTATCGGCACCATCAAATTAAAGATGTATGATGGGATAACTCAGACTATTAAAAAAGTGCGACACGTGGAGGTCTTGAAGAAAAATTTGTTGTCTGTAGGGAAACTAGATGATCTCGGTTTCAGATTTGAGATTCAGAACAAGATCATGAAGGTGATTAAAGGAGCGCTTGTATTTATGAAAGCATAGAATATAACTGCAAATTTGTACATGCTGAAGGGAGAAACTTTGCAAGAAGGAGAAGCATCAGTTGCCGTGACAAGTCCAAGTGAAAAATCTGCAATGACATGGCATAAAAGGCTTGAACATATGTCTGAACAAGGAATGAAGATACTTGCAGAGAAGAATCTACTTCCAGGTCTTAGAAAGGTATCACTACCCTTCTGTGAGCATTGCATTGTGAGCAAGCAGCATCGATTGAAGTTCAACACATCACAATTCAAAAGCAAGGAAATTTATAATTGATTCACTCTGATGTATGGCAAGTACTAGTGATGTCCCTGGGATGAGCAAATTTCTTTGTATCATTCATTAATTATTATTCGAGGAGATGTTGGGGTGTTTCCTATCAAGAGGAAGGCAGATGTACTTCCAATTTTCAAATTTTACAAAACACGGGTGGAACTCGAATTTGGTAAGAAGATCAAATGTTTGCGCTCAGATAATAGAGGTGAATATACTGGTAAAGAATTTGATGAATTTTGCAACAAAGAAGGCATCAAAAGATAGTTCAGAACGGCATACACTCCTTAACAAAATAGAGTGACGAAGCGAATGAACAGAACGCTATTGGAAAGAACAAGATCGATGATGAAAACTGCGGGCTTAGACAAGAAATTCTGGGCAGAAGCAGTCAATTCTGCTTGTTATGGGGTGAATCAGGCTCCATCAACTACAATCGAGTTGAAGGCACCGATGGAGATGTGGACTGATAGACCAGTGGATTATTCAAACCTTCATATATTTGGAAGTCCTGCCTATTTGGAAGTCTTGCCTATGTAATGTCCAACGCCCAAGAAACTACGAAGTTGAATCCAAAATCCAGAAGATGTATTTTCTTGGGATATGCTGAAGGAGTAAAGGGTTATCGTCTATGGGATCTCATTGCCCACAAGATTGTTATCATCAGAGCTGTTATTTTCTTAGAAGATAATGATCAAGAACAAACAGAAGATGTTAACACTTTAAAAGAGAATTCAGAGACTACAACGGTACATGTGGAAAGGGAATTTGATCAAAATGATTCTTCTAAAGCTGCACCAGAGCATAAGGAGTAAGAACTAGTCGAATCTGATGTTTCAGATACTCGGAGATTAACTCGTACAAGAAAAGCACCGAGTTGGCACACAGATTATATTATGCAATATTGCATATTGTATTTTAACTGAGGACGGAGAGTCATCAACTCTTTAAGAAGCAATGAATAGTTCAGATGCATCTTATTGGATGACAACAATGCAGGAAGAAATTGAAGCTCTACATAAGAATAAGACATTGAAGCTGGTATCTCTACCACAAGGAAGAAAGCCTATTGGCAATAAATGGGTTTACAAGATCAAGTGGAGTGGTGACGATCAAGTAGAGCGATATCTTGCTAAATTGGTGGTAAAAGGATATACTCAGAAGGAAGGAACTGACTTCAATGAAATATTTTCTCCTGTGGTTCGACTCACTACAATTCGAGTAGTCCTGGTGATATGTGCTACATTTGACTTGCATCTTGAGCAGTTAGATGTGAAAACTACATTTCTTTATGGAGATCTTGAAGAAGAAATTTATATGCTCCAGCCAGATGGTTTTGAAGAACAAGGAAAAGAGAACTTGGTTTACAGGTTAAACAAATCTCTGTACAGTGTAAAGCAGGCACCGAGGTGTTTGTATAAGATATTTGATTCCTTCATTATAAGTCTTGGATATAGCAGACTGAATGCAGATCCTTGTGCATATTTCAAGAGGTTTGATAAAGATGGTTTTATAGTTTTGCTATTAACGTGGATGACATGTTGGTTGTAGGCTCCAATAATGATCGTATCAAAGAATTGAAGGCACAGTTGGCTAGGAAATTTGAAATGAAGGACTTGGGGCCAGTAAACATGATACTAGGGATGCAAATTCACCAAGATAGAAATAATAGGAAGATTTGGCTTTCTCAGAAGAATTATTTAAAGATCTTGCAACGTTTCAATATACAAGATTGTAAGTCAATTTCTATCCCTCTTCCTGTTAATTTCAAGTGATCCTCAAGTATGAGTCCTAGCAATCAAGAAGAGAGGATGGAGATGTCTCGAGTACCGTATGCATCAGCAGTGAGAAGCTTAATGTTCGCTATGATTTGTACAAGACTAGACATTGCATATGCAATGGGAGTAGTTAGTCGATACATGGCAACTCTTGGTCGAGAGCATTAGAATACTGTTAAAAGGATTCTTAGATATATCAAGGGAACCTCATATGTTGCATTATGTTGTGGAAGATTAGATTTTATTGTTAGAGTATATGTTGATGCTAATTATGCAGGTGATCTTGACAAAAGTAAATCCACTACTGGATATGTGTTCATATTAGCTGGAGGGGCTGTGAACTAGGTTTCAAAACTGTAGTCAGTTGTGGCTACATCAACAACAAAAGCATAATATGTAGCAGCTACACAAGCTAGTAAAGAAGCAGTGTGGTTAAACTTGATGTTGGAAGAACTCGAATGCAAACAAGAGAATATTACTCAATTTTATGATAACCAAAGTGCTTCGCATCTTGCAAGGAATCCAACATTTCATTCAAAGACAAAACACATTCAAGTTCAATGCTACTTCGTTCGTGAGAAAGTGGAAGAAGAAACGGTGGATATTCAAAAAATTCATACTATGGACAACCTGGCAGATTTTATGACAAAAGCAATCAATGTTGACAAGTTTATATAGTGTCAATCTTTATGTGGCCTGATAGAAACATAAGCAACATGAAGTGACAAGGTAGAAAAGAATGGTGTGAAGATATGATTGATTATTAATCAAATCTTCAATTGGAAGAATTGTCAACAATTGTGGCTAGTAGGCACTGAATTCGGTGCCTACCATGCCTAGTAAGGACAAAATGGCTGACCATTTTGTCAGCCATTCATATAAGGCACTCTTGCTTATAAAAAGGCATGAGTAGCATAAAGAAACACACAACAAGCAGAAAAAAGAGACACGTGAGGTGAGGGAGAGACAAAAATATTATGTGTATTTTTGTGGGTCTAATTTTTCTCCTTATAATCCTCCAGTTTTTTCAGTAGTAAAATTCTTCTCCAGTTTTTTCAATAGTAGAATTCTTCTGTCCTTGTGGTTTTTATCTTAATTTAGAAGTTTTTTCACGTAAAATCTGTGTATCTATTTTATCTTCAATATTTTCAATTTCAATATAGTTGTGACCCAGCTCCATCCAAGTCCTAATTGTTCCTAACACATGGAATGCACGTTAATATGCTATAAGTTCTTCCCCTTTTAGAATTCCATTTTTTTTAGGATTCCTTCCGAAAATAAAATATCTGTCAGTGTGTCATAATTCTTGAATGAACATTTATAGGGTTGGTCTTTATTTACGATTTTAGTTTTTTTTTTTGGGAGTGTTTCAAAAATATAAATTCTTGTTTGTTAAAATGTCAAATTTCTTGCAAGATATTACTTGAAATATGTAGGATCAAACCATGTCTAACTGAGTCCGTTGGCTTTTGGTTTCTTATAACCTTGTATATAAATACAGTAGACTAATATCCAAAGTAGATTTACGCATGTAATACACATTTGTTTAGCCTGGTATCAAATAGATTATGTTTAGTTCAGCTAATTCACTTCATATCCAGTTTGATCCTGAGAAAGCTTTTGGCATGTATGTTTGTACTTTGTTTATTAGAAAGACTTCACGATTTGAGAAGTTTCTTAACTAACTTTTATTTCCTTGTATTTTAACTTAGATTTAAGCCTAATGTTGAACGTCTTTAATTAGGCCTTCTACCTGATTATCTGGTTGATATTGCATATCTTACTTCACCTAAGATCCCAATAAACAAAAAATGGAAGATCTCTACCATTATCACATACAAATATATAAATCTGGCGTAGAAATAAATAATTAACCAGAATTTATTAATACATTACGGGTAGGATTTAAGAAACAAATATTCATCGCTACATGTTGTGATCAAAACAAGAGAGAATATAATAAGTATAAAGTTTTGATAAAATGATAATAAAAACAAAAAGACTTGTAATTAGAGGAAAATAATCATGGTCATTTTTGTCATATATTAAAAACTTAAGAGATTTGAAGAGTTTTAACACTTTACTTTAATTATGAAAGCTTATCAGTAATTAAGGAATCATTTGGTTCCTTTCTTTAATGTATTTTTTTTCATTTGTT
>JANIHZ010000005.1:61597073-61615182 GCA_027478365.1 Erythroxylum rufum | reverse complement strand
ATTAAATATAAAAATTTAAGTAATTATCTTTGACACGCCAAAACATAATAAAAGAATTTGTGGTTTTATCCTTGCATCAATTAATATTGAGGAAAACAAAAGGTGTAAAAATTTTGATTGAAATATCCCCTTCTCTTCCTCTATAGTAACATTAGTATATGCCCAATTCTTATAGGTTCCTCTTTCTAGTTTTCGTGTTAATCGTTACTTTTCCAAACCTTGTTTTAAGTTTATTTATTTATGTAGTACTAACTAATAATATTTGCATTGAATATTGTTTTTTTAAAATTTTAAAATAAGATGCAAGAGTTGTTGCAAACATTAATGTTTAAGGAAACTGAAACAAAGTAGATGATATTTGCAACAAGGTACTTGGTACACGATTTGGATATATCAAAGGTCCAACTATCTTATCCTCATCAAGATCAACATACGTTCAACATTTTGAAGAGCAAAACAAGACCTTAAGATTGAATTACAACAAACTAAAAAAAGTTAGTCAAGCATGGTATGTATCTCAAAAAAATACTCTACCCAAATTATGAAAGCAATGATGATAAAATCGAGACTGAGTGATTTGCATTATATTTTGTAAACTAATCTTTGTTTTTTTTTAATATTTTGTATATAATTATTTTTGAAGTTGTAATTAAAATTTTGTAAACTATCAAATTCAATGATATTTTATTTTTATATAAAATCTTGTAAACTATCAAATTCAACGATATATTATTTTGATAAACAATGCGTCAAATTATTAATTATTTTGTATTATATTTTATATAATAAATTAACAAAAAGATCTAAATATTATATATAACAATTAGCTACATTTTTGAAAATGTAGCTTATAATCTTTAGCTACGAAAACTAAGCGTAGCCAAAAAGTATTGACGACGAATTCTCAAAACATCGCTAATAATTTTTTGCTATGAAGATAAAGTGTAGGAAAAAATTAGTGACGATTAGGGAAAAATGTCACTTATAATTTTTAGTTATGACAATTTGGTGACTTTTTCGGCAATAAATATAAATCGTCGCTAATAACTATTAGTGACGATTTTGAGACTTTTAATGATGACTTCTTGTGTTACAAATACCGTTTCTGTTGTAATATATAGCCTTGTTTATTGGAATGGCAATTTGACAGGTACTCTCGTGGCGGAAAGAATAGAAAAAAGTTAAAATTTAAGCAAGTGATAAAGTGCAAAATTCATGTGAGACAATAAACAACGGCAGAATCACGTACAATTGTCCTTGTAGTAACTTGGAGGTAACATTGTGGACCATGATAGAGTGCCCCCTCCTCCTTATTGTGGTACTTCGTAGCCTCTTTCAATTTTCACCCACCATTGATCATAAAGAAAAAAAAGAGTAACCGAGCGTTAGGTATTCTTGTAGGAGACTCAATTAAGATTTCTATTCCTACATATTCCAATTTAATACTAAATTTTCTAAATCCCTAATCACATACTTAAATTTGATTACATAATGATACTTACATTTGGGAACATATAATATTGTAGCTCATAATTGAAAAGTTGTAGTTCAAAATTAGTGGGAGGGAAGAAAATCTTCTTTAGTAGAAATACAGTAAGAACAATTGTGGTAATCGGTATGGTTGGATAATAAGAGGCGCTTATGCTATAAGGTGGTACAAATGTGTGGGCAGTTCTGAGGGTAGTCATGTGGGAGTCCTGCCAGTTGTTGATTCATGTGATGAGGGGAAATGTTTGTTCCAGAAAACATCCGAGGCTGATGCCAGTGTTGTCCCTGTAGCTTTAGCTCATCAAATCATTTAAGGAGTAGGACGACGACGAAAAGTTAACCTGTGATGCAGCTAATGACTGATATTTAAGAAATAATTATCACCTTTTCTCATGTACCAAGTCAATGAATAGAATGATTTGAAGTAAATAAAAGAGGGTGACAGAGGAAAATCACTAAGAATCTTCGTGAAAGAGTCTGCCAGTTGCTGAGATGATGAAATCTTTTTCGGCGAAATGAAGCCTACCTTATACTGTTCCCTCACGATGTGACAGTCTATATCCAAATGCTTTGTTCTTTCATGGAAAACTGGATTGGCTGTAATGTGCAACGCAGCCTGATTGTCACAGTGAAGAGGTATAGGAGTAGATATTGGGATTTGGAAATCTCTCAGGATATATGAGATCCATTGCAATTCACATACTGTCGATGCCATGGACCTGTATTCCGCTTCGGCTGAGGACTTCGACACCGTTGTTTGCTTCTTCGTTTTCCAGCTAACAAGTGAATTGCCTAGAAAAATGCAGTACCCTGTTAATGACTTTCTGCTATCAATACAAGAGCCCCAATCTGCATCACAAAAGGCTTCTAGTTTCAATGAATTGTTTGCTGGAAAATACAGTCCTAAGGAGGGACTGTTCTTAAGGTATCTCAAAACATGCAGAGCATTTTTCAAATGAAGCTGTCTAGGATCATGTACGTATTGGCTAAGTTGTTGTGTAGCATGAGCCAAATCAGGTCTTGTGTATCCCAAATAGAGCAACCTTCCTACTAACTGTCGGTATGAATAAGGATCTTCTAATTTTGGACCATCATCAACGCTCATCTTGTGTCCTTTCATTAACGGTGTAGCAGTAGGTTTGCTTCCCATCAGCCCTGCATCTTGAATCAAATCTAAAGCATATTTCCTTTGGTTGACATAAATACCATCCTTTGATCGTGTGATTTCTAAGCCAAGGAAATATTTAGCATGGTGAAGATCCTTGGTAGTAAACTTATCATTCAAAAAACACTTCACTGCTGCAATCTCCTATTTGGAATTCCCTGTAATCAGCACATCATCGACATATACTAGCAAAGCTAGAAATATATTGGACTTAGAGAGAATAAAAAGGCAATTATCATGACATGACTGTGTAAAACCATACTCCTGCAATTTTGACGTCATTTCTGTGTTCCATTGCCTAGAGGCTTGTCGAAGTCCATACAACGACTTTCTTAGTTTGCAAACTTGAGTTGGTTTAGCCTTGTCATATCCTTCGGGTAACTCCATAAAAACTTCCTCATCCAAATGACCATGCAAGAATGCATTGTTAATGTCAAGTTGGTGTAGATTCCATGACTTGGATGCAGCAACAGCAAAAAAAATCCTAACAGTCACTACCTTAGCCACAGGCGAAAAACTCTCATGAAAGTCTATTCCTTCAACTTGATTGTAACCCTTTGCTACCAACCTTGCCTTGAATCTGTCAATTTTCCCATCTTCCTTCAATTTCACTTTGAATACCCACTTGCATCCTATAGGCTTCTTTCCCGCTGGTAATTCAGTGATTTCCCATGTTTCGTTCCTCTCTAAAGCCTCAATCT
Organism: Erythroxylum rufum; assembly: GCA_027478365.1. Lineage (NCBI taxonomy): Eukaryota > Viridiplantae > Streptophyta > Magnoliopsida > Malpighiales > Erythroxylaceae > Erythroxylum > Erythroxylum rufum. Next base: position 61,611,828 of record JANIHZ010000005.1, on the reverse strand, counting down.
CTTCATGCATAGCTTTCACCCATTCTGGATTGACCCTTGCCTCCTGGTACGTTTTTGGCTCCTGCACTTCAGATAAATTGGCAATAAAACATATATGTGCGTTTGACAAATGTTTCGGTACAGTGTAGGGGCAGGTAGAAGGAGTGTATTTGGTTAGGTTATTGATATATAGGGGTTTTTGGTAGCTTGATGTATCATGTTCAACACTTGACACATTGTCATTTATCCAACTTGGAGGTCTTCTCAATCTTGTACTATGTCTAATGGGTATTGTTTCAGGTGTGGGTGAAGGTAGGGGAGAGATACTAGTTTGCAGCTGATTATCATCATTTTCATGTTCTGTATGTGTATGTTCAACAGGATTATCACCTACAACAACCTCCTCCATGAAACCATTTGACGTATCAGTTATGATGGGCAAAGGAATTTGGCTATTTGGAACCATAACAACATAATCTTCCTTAGTGGTGAAAGGATAAACATCTTCATGGAATGTAACATCTCGGGAAACAATCATCTTATTATTATCTAGATCATAAAGCTTGAAACCCTTTTGCCCTGGTGAATACCCCAAGAAAACACTCCTAAAAGCCCTTGGAGAAAACTTATCCTTGTGTGGTAAGGTATTTGTTGCAAAACATAAACATCCAAAGCATTTAAGGTTATCATAAGAAGGCTCTTTTTTGTGTAGAATCTCATAAGGAGTCTTCCAGTGTAATGTAGCCGTAGGTAGTCTGTTCAACAAAAAAGTGGCATGTAAAATAGCTTCCCCCAAGAATTTTATTGGAATTTTAGATTGAAACATTAAGGATCTTGCTAGTTGGAGTATAGATCTATGTCTTCTTTCTACTTTCCCATTTTGCTGAGGTGTGTAGATACAGGTTTTTTCATGCATAACCTCAAACTCCTTGAGAATCTGTTGACATTTTTCCCCCACAAACTCCAAACCATTATCGGTTCTAACTTTCTTTATCGACTTCTCAAATTGGTTCTTAGCCATCATGACAAAATTCCTCAAAACAGATGCAGTTTGACTCTTATTTTTCATCAAAAATGTCCATGTACATCTACTTAGATCATCTACCACAGTGAGGAAATAATGTTCTCCTGTCATGCTAGGATGTTTATATGGTCCCCATATGTCAACATTAATTAATTCAAAAATGTCATTAGCATTACTATTGCTTTGTGAAAAGGGCAATATGGTTTGTTTAGCTAGAGGACAAATGTGGCAATCAACTGAAATATCAACCTCTTTCATGAAAGGCAAATGTTTAAGTACAATGTTTGAAGGATGTCCCAATCTTTGATGCCATGTACGAACACTGACATCAGTTACATTATTCAGCCAACAAACATTTGCTCTACTAGGTATAAGATTGAGAAAATTGCAGTATCTATGGATAACTTCTGGTGTGTATGAACTTGGATCAAGTATGTATAGGTTTCCCCTCAACTTCCCTACTCCAAGGACTCTATTAGTCTTCAGGTCCTGAAAAATGCAAAACTTCGGGTAAACACTACAGCACAAGGATTCTGTTTCAGCCAATTTACTTACTGATAGAAGATTGTGTTTAAAACTAGGAATGTATAAGACATTCTTCAACGTGATACTATCATGTAAAACCACATTACCACACAACTTGACTTGTTTAACAGTCCCCTCAGGTAAGTGAACAAGAATGTTTCAGGTTAAGGTTTTTTGTGAGGTGAGCAAGTGTTTAAATGCACATATATGGTTAGTTGCACCAGTATCCACAATCCATTCATCCTTAAGTTCATTAAATACAGGTTTCAGGACATAGTTACCTGCAAAATCTGAGATTTGGGCAAAATTCATTTGTTCTGTTGTTGTCACCTGCTTCCCCTTCAGAATCTTGGCAATCTCCTGCTGAACTATCTCTGCAACAGCAGGTGACCACTGTTTCATTGAATCTTTTACGTCATCACTGGCATCATCCTCAAAAGGACTATTAACCATGCTGATTCTTCCTTTTCCAGCTGCACCTCTATCCTTCTTCAATTGTTTATACCAATCTGGATATCCATGAAGTTTGAAACATGTATCCCTGGTGTGTCCTCCTCCTTTGCAGTAGTCGCAACTTCTATCATCTTTCTTCTGCAGTTCCTTTTTCTTATAAGCAGTATTTCTATTAATATCAGCTCCAGATCGCACTCCTTTAACTACCATAGCACTCATTTCAGCATTATCTGAAAAACTTGCTTGTACATTCTTCTGTTTTTCTACTCTCAGAATCATTGAGTAAGCCTTATTAACTGACGGCATAGGTTCCAAGACCAAAATCTGATTCCTAACATTATTGTAACTTTCATTTAAACCAAATAAGAAATTGTATGAGTTTAGTCTGAGACATAATGTCTAAAACATCTCCAGCAGCGTTACAAGTGCAACCTCTCATAGCACCACAAGAACATTGGGGAATAGGTTGTAGAACATTCAGTTCTTCCCACAATTTTTTCATTTTACTGTAATATATAGCAACTGAAGAGTTACCTTGCTCCATAGAAGAAATCTGTCTCTGAATCTGATAAATCTGTGGACCATTGCTTTCACCAAATTGTTCCTCTAGTTCTTGCCAAAGTGTTCTAGCAGAGGTAGAGTAGATGAAGGTTTCTGCTATTTCCTTTTGCATGGAACTAATTATCCATGAGCTAACCATTTCATCCACCCTTCTCCATTTCGAGTGAGCTGCTTCATCTGTTGGCTCCACTAGGCTGCCATTAATAAAACCCAATTTGTTTTTAGCCGCTAGAGCTCTCTTCATGGATCTGCTCCATGTCAGAAAATTGTTGTCATTGAGCGGTACAGTCACGAGGGCCATTCCAGGATTGTCAGATCCTTGCAAAAACAGAGGGTCGTCCACATTTTGAATTAAGTTTGTAGCTCTATTTACAGGGTCAACAACTTCATCATTTGTCACCATAATGAAACAATAAAGAGAAGAATGGTATTAGGTTTAAATCGGGGTAAGTAGAAAATCGCAGATTCAAGAGGTAGGCTTTGATACCATGTGCATATTACATGTAGGTAGATAATGGACAGATTTAATGCTCTGTTATCGTAGAGGAAAACAGAGTAGAACAGAGTATAAGAATGGAACAGTAATATTGGAAAAGTTTTCTTCACTGTGTAAAGGAATACAAAGAGTTAATATATACAAAAGACAAGCACGAGGTTCCTGTGCTTTGCTAAGAAAAGAAAAACAAAAAAACATTCGTTATTTACACCTCATCATAAGAACCATCTAGAATATGTACACCTAAAAATAAAGAATCGCAATCATAACTATTATGGGAGAAAACGACAAGAAAGGACTGATGTGTAACAGACAGACGAAGGCTTCATATTTCAACAAACTCGCAAAGAAAATTAGACATGAATGGTCACATCTTTGTATATTTTGATATTAAAATTGTCGTGGTCCAGATTCATTTTATGAATGTTTCTTTCTTTTTGGCCAATCATTTTATGAATGTTTACTTAGATTAATTCTATTAAATTTGAATTTTGGAGGTTTTAACAATCTTATTGGATTAAAATGAGTATACATTATAGATTTTATCTTCTTGAAGATTTGAATCGGATCAAACAAGAATACTTAACAACCGATAACATGTGATTACAACTATATTTGGTTTGGGTGAGCCCGCACCGCTTAAGTTTTGTCCCCTTTGGTGGCAGCGAGTTGAACTACAACCGTTTACCTCTGTGGGTATTTGGGGCTCGAACTCGAGACCTCAGGGTTTTGATGCTCACCCAAACCAATATTATTTTCTGATATCCATCAAATGCCCATCTTGCTCTTAGCTACCATATCGCTCGTACACTTTGACTTGGACTTGCAAATCAATTCATGCAACAATCAACTTCCCAACACTCTCTTCTTCATCGTCGACTCTATATAGTGACAAAAGGCTCCAATGCCATCACTAGTTTCCTTTCTCTTATCTTGACAGCTGCAGACAAGTCAACGACCATTAGTGACAAGAGGAAGAAAATCGATCTCTCTCACATCAAACCTACTCTTTGGTTTGATAACTTTTATGCTATTTTGCTTGCTTCTGATCTAGTCTCTCATGCTCTCACAAAGCATATTGAGATTGACAATCACTTTGTTCAAGATTTAGTAGCAATCAAATCCCTTTACATCTGACATTTCCCATCTATTGAGTAGATTGTTGATATTCTGACAAAATCCCTCGCTTAGACCATATTCTAACATCTTTGAGACAAACTTATGATTACACGTCCTTCTTTGAGGGAGGCTAATAACATGTGATTCTAACTATGTTATTTTCTGATAACATTTGTTATTATAGGTAGATCTTATTTGTAATTTGTAGATAGTTCTTATCTGTAATATGTTTTCAATCTTTTCTCTTTATATCTTCTCTTATCACATGTATCTATACTGATGTACATAAATGTTCTAAAACCTTGTAAAGTACACAAGAAATACAACACAGTTATTCATTAATTTTGCTCAACTACAATTTTATTAAAATTTGATTTATAGAATTTATTTAAGAGTAGTATTGGTATGTGTATGTGTGTGTGTGTGTGTGTATTAATTTGCACTCAATTCTAGAAGTAGTTAGTAGAAGTATTTTGAGAGAGCTTTAGAGAAAGCTAAAAGAGCTAGATTAGTTATAGTTGTCTTATGAGATATTCTTAAGCGAGAGAGCTTGAAACCTTTATCTTTCGTATCCTACCATTTGATTTAGTAGATTTATTATTGATTTGCCTCATAAATTTTACCTCTATATTGGAGAGTTTTCTATTTTAAAATCATGTGTTTGTAATTTTTCAATCAACTTTATCGTGTGAGTAGTTTGTTATTGATTTAGTAATCTTTGAGATCTTATGAGTGTTTAGAGCCCTAACAAGTGGCAACCTAAGCCTTAGGTTTGGAGAGTGGCAATAGCTCTATAATAAAGTTAACGTGATCAACTACTCGATATAGAGACCTATAATGGAAGATCTTCTGAATTGTAATGATCTCAATGATTCAAATGATGTGGATAAATGTATAAATGACGATGTCCCGTCTAAGTGGCAGAAGATAAAGCAAAAGACCTTAGGAGCTTTTACAGTAGATTGATATCAACATATTCAACCATGTATCCCAAGAGACTGATCCTTTCAAGATGTGAAAGAAGCTAGAGGGTTTTTATATAAGGAAGATCACTTACAATAAGGCCTCCTTGATTAAAAGACTTGTGAACTTGAAGTTGAAGGCTGAGGATCAGTGTTGGAGTATCTTAGTGATTTTTAAGGCATCATCAACAAGTTAACTATGATGAAGATCGTCCTCAATGATGAATTACAATTTTTGTTCTTGTTTAGCTTTTTGTTAAATAGTTGAGAAATTTTAGTTATGACTATAAGCAACTCCGCTTTAAATGATGTGCTTTCTTCGGGTGTGATTAAAGAGAGCATGTTCAATGAAGAGATTATGAGAAAAGAGATCGATGTCAATAACTTGCAGGTTCTTGTGGTAGAAAAAAAGGAAGAAGTAAGAGCAGAGGTCCCAAAGGACAAGTCAAGTCAAAGAACAAGTTAAAGTGAAGAGGTGGTGTACCAAACTTAGTCACAGAAAGAAGTTATGCTATAAGTGGAAGAAGTACAAAAAGAACCAAGACAACCAAAAGGATGGAGATGACAAAAACACTACAGCAATGATAACCAACACAAATGATAAAATGTCATTAATTTATGTGACCAGTAAGTGTCCCCATATTAGTAACTCAGATTTGAAGTGGTTTGTTAATACAAGAGTGTCTTATCATTATGTTCCAAAGAGGGAATACTTCACCAATTATAAGAGTAGTGATTTTGGAAGTATGACGATGGACAATCAAAGCTCCATTAGCACTATCAGTACAAGAGACATTCGAGTTCAAACTGAAGTTAAATATATGTTGACCTTAAAAGATGTACGATTCATTCTAGACATGTGGTTTAATTTATTATCTATGAATGTGCTTGAACAACAGGGATATCATCACATATTTGAGAATGGAAAGTAGAAGTTGCCTAAAGAAGCATTGAGATTGCTCGTGGTGGATTGTGCTGCACCTTATATAAGACATACTTGAAGGTGTGCAATGGAGAATTACATGCAATTCAAGAAAACACTTCACTGGATTTGTGACTTTAGAGATTGGGACACGTCAGTAAGAAGGAGATCAAGTTGCTGACTAATAAATCACTTATACATGCGAAGACTATGATTTCTCTCAACCCCTTGTAATTATTACATGGTTGAAAAGCAATATTGAGTGTATTTCTATAAGAAGTCTATAAGGAGGAAGAAGAAGTTGCAGTTAGAGCACTATAACGTATTGTCATACAAAGGAAGAGTCCTTGGGTGGTAATAAGTACTTTATTATCTTTATCGATAACGCTACACAAACGAGTTGGGCCTTTATGTTGAAAACAAAAAAATTAGGTAATAGAAACCTCTAAGAGATTTCATGCAATGGTGGAGAGGGAGATGGAGAGGAAATTAAAGGGTCATTGAATTGATAATGGAGGCAAGTATACCTCCAACAAGTTCGAAGAGTATTGTGCGAGACATGACATAAGACATAAGAAGATAAAACTTGATACCCCACAATATAATGGTATTGATAAAGAGAATGAATAAAACTAGAGAAGGTTCAGTATATACTCCGAATATGGAAACTATCAAAGTCCTTTTATGGTGGGGGGATAAAAAATGTTGTATACATGATCAACATAACTTCTTCAATCCCTTTGGAGCTTGACATTATCGAGAGAGTATGAAAAGGGAAGGATCTAACTTATTGGCATTTGAAAGCGTTCAGATGCAAGGTCAACTACTAGCATACCATAGAAGTCTCCATGGTCCATTTAATTAACAAACAATTGCATGATAAAAGATCAATCTGTTAAGGTTTTAGGAGAATTCGAGCCTAAATACTAATTTATGATAATGATAGTTTTCTAATTAAATTCCATTATCTCTGTGTTCATTATTGTTTCCTATTTTATTTTATTTGTTCTAGTTTTATCTTCTTTTCATTAAAAATATAAATTCAATCATTAGGCTAGATAATATAGGAATGGTAAGTACTAGTATTCATAATCTTCGCGGGATGGGCCCGTACTTATCGGTACTAGCTACAACTATGTCACGCACTTGCGTTTATTACAATAGTGACTAACACACTCTAGGTTAATCAATAATGATCAGAGGCAACCTGAAGGATATGAGGCATATGGGCCACATCATGTGGATGATGAAGGAGGGGTTAATAAGCAACATGAGCAGAGGAAGCAACCCAATCAAGTGATGGAAGATGTTTAACTTCAAAGGTGAACAAAAAAAAAGAGCATTTGAGAAGATATCTTAATTTGAAATATCTCCTAGTCACTACTCAGGGAGAGCTAAAGAGTTTCCGAAAAGTGCAATTAGCCAAAGATAAAGATTATTGACTCAAGGCAATGAAAGAGAAAATGGACTCAATGAAGAAGAATGAGACCTAAGAATTAGTGAAGCTTCCCAAAAGACAGAAAACTTTGGAGAATAGATGGGTGTTTAAGATTAAGAAAGATGGTGACAAACTAGTGAAGTGTAAGTTGAGGTTGTGGTAAAGGGTTATAATCAAAATAAGAGTATTGATTTCAATGAGATTTTTTCACTAGTGTTCAAGATAATGTCGGCATGCACTATATTGGGCTTAGTTGCTAGTTTAGATCTTGAACTTGAACAACTTGATGTAAAAACTGCTTTCTTACATCTCGATTTAATAAGGAGATTTACATGGAGCTATCAAAAGAGTTTAAAGTAAAAGAAAAATATGACTTCGTATGTAAGTTGAAGAGTTTTTATTGGCTCAAACAAGCACCAAGGTGATAGTATAAGAAGTTTGATTCATTTATAATAAGCAGTGGTTATAAGCAAACGTTAGTTGATCCTTGTGTCTATTTTATAAAATTCCCTAGTAGTAACTTTATCATCCTTCCATCTGATTTACCAAAAAAAAAACTTTATCATCCTTCTCATATGTGTGGATGATATGTTAATAGTTAGACAAGATGCTAACGTGATTTGCAGATTGGAAGAGGACTTGTCCAAGTCCTTTGACATAAAAGATTTGAATTCTACAAAACAAATTTTATGTATAAAGATTACTTATGACAGGAAGGCTAGAAGCTGTGGTTACTACAAGAGAAATATATTGGACGAGTGCTTAAGACGTTCAATATAAAGAACGTTAAACCAGTGAGTACACCCTTAGTTGCTTATTTCAAGCTAAGCAATAAAGTTAATTCTACCACAAAAAAGATGAAATAATGTATATCCTCTATTCTGTACTCCTTAGTTGTCAGTTCTTTAATATATTCCATAGTGTGCACTAAACCAGATATTACACACGTTGTTGGATTGATGAGTAGATTTTTATTCAATTTGGTAAAGGTGCATTGGGAAGCAGTGGAGTTGATTTCAAGTATTTACAAGGCACTTCTAGATTGCATTTGAGTTTTGAAGTGTTAAGCCAGTTTTAGAAGGGTACCAGTTGCCAACATGGCTAACGTTTTCAATAATAGAAAGTCGACCTTAAGATATTTGTTCAAATTTGAAGGAGGAACTATTTCTTGTTAGTCTAAGTTGTAAAAGTTATAGCTTCGTTCACTACTGAGGTAGAATATATTGTAGCCATAGAACTTGGATTTGAGTAAGAATTCCATGTATCATTCTCACACTAAGCATATTACTACGAGGAACCATTGGTTATAATATGTGGTTGAAAAGCAACTAATGAAATTAAGGAAGATTCACTTGACAAAGATGATTCTCAAGAGCAAGCTTAAGCTTGTAGTAAGCTTACCAGGATGATGTACAGGTGATTCATAGGGTGGCATATTTCTCCCTCAAAATGGGTTAGAGAGAGATTGTTATAGATTCAACCTCATTTTATAGATATTCACTTGACCAATTCCGCTAAATCTAAATTTCAAAGGTCTTAATTATCTTATTGGATCAAAAGGAGTGTATGCTATAAATCTTCTCCTGTTGAAAATTTGAAGACAAGTTTAAAGCCACACTTGATTCAAATAACTTGATTTAACTATAGTTTTATTAAAGTTTGACTTTAAAAATTTGTTTAGGAAGAGTACCAATGTGTGTACACGCGTGTGTGTGTGTGTGTTTATACTCAATAGTAAAAGTGGTTAATGAAATCTTTTGAGAAAATTTTAAAGAAAGCTAAAATAATTAGATTAGCTGAAATTATTTTGTAGAGTGTCCATAAGTGAGAAAACTTGAAACTTTTATTAATTTGTACTCGATTGGAAAGATGGTTAGCAAAAGTCTTTTGAGTTAATAAATTTTATTGCTAGTCTCTTTAGCGATTTTTACTTCTACACTAAATAGCTTTTTACGTTAAAATTTTGTATTTGTACATTTTTAATTATCTCTGTTATGTAAGGAATTTGTTATTAGAAGAGTAATCTCAGCATTACCACCCTAATAAGTGATGTCAAAACCCAACAAATAGAATTTGAGTAACATACAAAACTAGCAAATTCAGAATGGCTAGGGCCATTTTGGTCATCTTCTGGCCTTATCCTCAGGGAAAGCTGTGTAGACATATTTCTATTCCACTGCGGCTATCACTTTATAGAGCATCGAGGACACCTGTGCACCGTCGGATCGTCTTTAGTCAATTTAAAAAGTTTGTGGGACCAAAATAATTATTCTGTGGCAGTAGACGCACGTGTGATCAGCCGCCGGCGAAAAAATCGACGTGACCAGAAAGCGGCAATGTGTGTCATGTTTTGCCTCTCTTTCACACAAGTCATGGAGAAACTTGTGTGAAAGAGCACTTGAAGTGGGAAGTGGGACGTGTCAGTGGGGGTTATGTCTGTCAGCTGTACACACACGTCATGGAAAAACCTTTTGACCGTTTGCCATTGTCTCGAGATCTTCAATAACCATGTTCACTGATGTTGTCCTAATTTCTTTTTCTTGCATTTTCCGGGATTCTACTAGTTGAGCCTGGAGGCCTCAGCTTCTTGCTCATTTAATGTTAGGTTCTGATATGATTAGCCTAATTTTTGCTCTCTAATCAGTAATCACCCATTGTCAGTTGAATTACGAGTCTGTTGTTGCTTAAACACAAGTGTCCAATTGCTTAAAGGTGTAAAGTGTATTACCCGAAATCGCACGGCATTACTCTTCCAAATTGCATGTGACGTTAATTAAGATTTCACAACTATATATAATTTTATTTTCTGTTTTTGCGGTTTTACGTTTCACAAAAACAATTTCACGAGAGTTTGATGCGGGTTATTTGTTGTCTTAATTCTTTCTGACGAGTTGTATTTGAATAGAAAGCATTAGGAATAAATAACACACTTGATTCACGTTATACAGTACACGAGTGTCCGGCCCAACCTAAACACATCAGAAGATCTCGGTCTTGAATCTAAATATTGTATACGACCGCAGGACTTGTTTAGTGTTGGAAAATTAGTACGCCACAGAAAGAAGAAAGAGATTTAGGATAGCCGTACGTTACGAAGGTTCGGTGAGAAGGTGCTCCTGAAAAAGCTTCACATAAGTTGGGATTTTGGTGACACGTCAAGATTCTGAATCGGCCTTTCTCATGAAGAACGTGGTTCGCAGATCACTATATATGAATAGACGCGAACAAATCCGAGTGACAGTTGTTTCAGATTCTTGATTTGTGTTTCAAGCAAAAGAGATGCCTGCAGATTTCTCTGGTATAGTAATGAGATTAAGACCCATGATCGCGTTTTAGTGGATTTTCATATTACATTATACTATTGTCTCTGATTTATGGTTCGTATTTCAACTACACGAGATACTGTCAAGATTTTTTCTGGTGCAGCAAGGAGACCAATAGTCTCATTTCAGATCAAGATACGCACTAGATGGAGTGCATGATCTTAAGCTTAATTTTGCTATCAAGCATTCGTGTAATTTTCTCATGTATCAAAAGGGATTTCATATTAATGTCACATGAACCGCATGTGGGATCTTATTTTAGAGCACAATCTCTAATTTCTTAATGAGGATTGTTAAATTTAAAGTTATTTTAGTGAAACTACAACTTGAGAGGTAAGAAGCAAGAAACTCTGACAAACACACAATTTACCATCATGGAATTATGAGAATAATAATCTATAATTTGATATTTGAATCATGCTAGAATTTTTAAAATTCTAATTGGATAATTATTAACTACAAATTTTTATAAAATTAAGATTAAAAGATTAAATTTAATTCCAATAAAAGATAATAAAGAAGCATAATAAAAAATCTAGTTAAATATGTTGAAGTTTAGTAAGAAAAATATCATTATCTATTAGACATGTAACGAGAAAGTCCAATAAAATTACTATAAATAGCTGATAAAAAATCCTTTAAGGCCATGTATTAATAAAGATACAAAAAGATGCTAATCACAAAAAATTATACATCTTTCGTTAATGTTAATAATAGATTTCAACAGCTTGTTCATATGTCGAGTAGTTTGTTCATCGAAAAATTAATTATAAAATGGATAATTTTTCACTCTTTTCATATAATTAAGATTCATATTATTTTTAATAAATTCCTTTATTGCAGTAGATAATGCAAGAACTAACTCAAAAATCGCAAAAGAACCAAATTTTATAAGTCCAGACAATATATTTCTTGAAGCGTCTTTAAGAGCTCAAGGAGAATTTCACTTTGTCCCTTAATTCTGAGACATGGAAGGGCACTGCAATTGGAAATGTTATCCGAATAAATGTAAGAAGGGAAGGATCAAGGATGTAAATATGTAAAAGAAAAACGAACAAAGTTTCGATTAGTTATTTTGTTTCTCATATATATTTACGTCTGAGATTGTAAGCCCGATAAAGTGATGTAAAAACCACACAAAAATAAAGTGCATAAAATTTAAAGGACCCAGAATATGGTATCGCTGTTTAGATATCAAAAGATACCCTACATCAGCGGGGCCTTGCCCAGTTTCAAGGTTTTCAATATGAACTCCAGAAAGAATACATAAAGGTAAAGTTGTGCTTCTAGTATCCTAAGTAGTATTCTGACAACTCTATAGTTTTCCAGACTGCCTCATACACAGAAGGCAGATTTTCTTCTCACCAATCTCTAAACACTCCTCACACAAGCTGCCTAAAACACGTAAGGCAATAATTCAAACTCTTTTTCCACAAATCTAAATCACCTCACACAGATGATGAAACTCCTAACACCCAGAAGAACGAAACCACAAACAACTCATGTAGACGTTAACCCCTCTCCCATGCGAACGTTAACAACTCTCTGTTTATGTCTCGCTCGTATTTGTCTCCTCTGTTTCTGCTGCTGTGACTTCTTCCTTTTATAGAGCTAGGTTGTAGAGTCCTTCTTTGCTTTTGCATGGATAGGAAATCCCAGAAGATAAGAATAGAGTGATTTTCTTGTTCTTCAGTTTTCCTATTTTGTAGTCTTCAGGATCGAATAGAATTCCTTTAAGTTTAGAGTTCTAATCCTTGCTGACTTAGTTTCCTTATGAAACAAATCTTTTGATTCAAACCAGAAGACTTTAAAGTTGTCAAAAATTGCCAACCACTCGATCCGTAATATTCAGATTGTCTATCTTGTCTTCGGATGAGTTTGCATAGACCAGACGAATGCCACGTGCTCTCCTCCACGTGAGTTATTAATGAGTCATCGTCTGCTGTGTATTTTGTATATCGTCTGAAGCTGGACGAATGCCTGAAGCCAGACGAATGCCTCGTGCCAACTTCAAAATGTAGTTACAATCTCCCGCTTTGGCATTTTTTGACAAAACACTCCCAAGCCATGATATCAAAACAGAAAAGTAAGCAATAAGCACTCATCCTCATTTGCTCCCCCTTTTTGTTAGAAATTCCAAAGGTCGACAATGTATGAGAGAAATAATGTTAATTTGGCTGCCCCTCAACAAAATATCCAAACAATTTGATTTCTGCAAAAGAAGGTATTGACATAACTCCCCCTCAAACTGAGCTTTTCTTGACAAACAAATAACTTATGATACAAGATCTGTTAGAGAGAACAAACTCCAAGAGCTCCACGGAGGAACTCAAACCTGGCCGGATCGAAGCTCTTAGTCACTAGATCTACCCAATTCTTCTCTAATGGAATGTACATTGACACTACCTTCCCATCTTCAACAAGATCCTGGATGAAGTGATGTCCGACTTTGATATGCTTGGTTCTGGAATGAAGGACTGGATTTTTTGAGATGCTTATGGCTCTTAAATTATCACAGTAGATCGTCAGAACCTCTTATGAGCAGTGATGTAAGATCCGTACCGTACCGACCGGTACCAGTCAGAAGGTACCATACTGGCCGAATAACGGTACCGTGGATCTAATTTTGATACCGGCCAAAAATACCGGCCAGTACCGGAGTTTTCCGTTGAGTACCGGCCGGTACCCAACATACCGGAAAATACCGGGCGATTTCGGAAAATTAAAAAAGTTGGAGGACCATTCTGTAATTTTGAAAATTTTAAACCTAAAACTAACCTTACCCCTTTCCAGGCCATGACAGGACGGCGGGAAGAATGGGTCTCCGACAGTATCGACCCTCAGTCCCTCCAAGGCATCCAGGCGATGACGGCGGGGAGAATGGGTCTCCATTTCAACGCCAATCACCATTGGGTTTGCGAGACATAAGAAAACAAATTTCTACGGGAGTGGGAAAGTATCCCACACCAGTCACCGCCAGAAACAGTGGAAGCGTCGGGACCTGTCCTCCATCGGCGTTCACTGCCAGTGGGTTGCGTGGGTGGTTGATGTTTCAGACTCCCAAGTTGTAGTGTTGGCTACTGTGGCTGTTTGTAATTGACCAATATGTGGTTGGGTGCAGTGGGCATCAAGATGTTGGGAGTTTTGGGATTGAACCCGATTTGGTATTATTATCAATTGAATAATAATAAAAAATGAGTTAATACTTTAAAAAATTATATATAATAATTAGAAATAATTTTTAATTAAACAAATTAAAAATAAGTTTCTGATTCAATTAAAGCAAGTTTTCAATTGTATGAAAATGCCTTATATGATAAATTTAATTACAAATACATTTTTAAGTAACTGAATTTAATCAATTAAAGTTATCAACTATATTTTCAGAGTAAGGGTTCTCTATTATGATAATAAAATAATTCATTTATTTTATAAGTATATGTATAAGCCTCTTATGCAGTGATGTGAGATCCGTACCGTACCGGTCGGATTGGGTTTCTGAAGAACCTAATTTGGTTGATATGAATGATTTAGATTTGGAAGATAATTTTGGATGGGAAAGCATTAACATGTCATTTGATGCATTAAATTTGAATGATAATGATAATGAAGCTCCTCTCAATGATGAAGATTTTGTACCAAATGATCACTAGGGTCAGTGCAGTTCTAGCGGGTATCCTCCCATTAACGATTGAATTTCAGGTTTTTATTTTTCATCTTCTTTTAATTTTACTTGTATTTGATGTTTATGTTAAATTGTATATATGTAATGTAACTATAATATTTTTGTTTCAAGTTTAACTTCTACTTTGATTGTTTCTTCGTCATCAATTCTTTTTGTAATATTTATTGTTTTTTTATTGGATGTTCTGAATCTTTTGATGTAATAATATTTATTAAAATGATGAAATTGTATTATTGTAATATTTTAAATACTTTGTATTATTCTTAAT
>JANIHZ010000005.1:61574376-61586052 GCA_027478365.1 Erythroxylum rufum | reverse complement strand
TTTAAATAATATTTATATGCATAAATAATTTTTATTACAAAATAAAATATATTTAAAATTAAAAGTACTTTTTATTTTTATGTTGCCAAATAGTTTACAGCATGAGGTTCTTTTAAAAAAGCTCTTTTTAAAATAATAGTCAAACAGTCAACTGACTTTTTAGAAAAAATTTTCTAAAAAAAGATCTATAGAAAAAGTTCTACTAAAAAATTATATTGGTATAAGTCCAACCAAACGTACGCTTACATACGTATGGTAGCTGCAACTTAATTATGAGAAGTCCATTTAATGTTTTTTAGTCCTTTTATGATTGGTTGTTGGGCCTCCAATAATTAAGATAACTTTAGCATATCCAGCGTCAAGAAAATATCAATACCTTAGAAGCCCATTAGGCTCTCAAATTCAGTGTCCAGTTTGTAATTATCAACTAGTACAAACTTACAATAGTGGTAAAACTATTGGTCCGTAGTAGTTACTGTTAACAGAGTAAATGCACATGCACATGGCAATGGAGCCCAGTAAAGATGTCCCAAATGCGAAAGGCTCCAGGACGACACTAAAATTAATACTTCTCTTTTCTGCCAGCTCAGGAAAACAAATAATTGGACAGAGTAGTATACTACTGTTGCAGTATCATGTTCAACTGGTTAAGGAAAACCCAAGAAAAGAAGGAAAAAAAAAAAAAACTATCAGCTTCTATAAGCATTTTCCTGGTACATAATATCACCTGTTTTCTTTATTCTAATATCTATCTATTTAATAAATAAGACCCCAAAAAAAACATATATAGGATGAATACTTATGAAAACGAATAGAATAATAGTAGGTGATCTGAATCCCCCTTTGCCTGCAAAATCATACTTCCTCCGAGTGCTCAATCATGAGATATGCACTTTATAATCTCTGCAATGCGTCTTGCAGTTTCGTCAGAAACTGCTGCTTCAAACGGAACGGAATGGAGTATGGTTTCAGACTGAGCGTACTCTTTCAAGTCAACTCATGTCATCGCTCTATATTTATAATTGAATTATGAGATAAAATTCTTTATCATCAATGCTAGTTGACTACCAGTACCAAAATACCCACCCATTGGACACTAGGCAACACAGGACACCCCAATCTTCTTACCCACTTCGAATTTGATTCCTGTCCGTTGGTCTCTCCAATTTCTTTCTATAAAGAAACACTTCAACAACAGCTGCTAATGCATTAACCCTTAGAGAAGCTGCAAAACAAAACAAATCAACAATGGTTACTTCCGCTCTCTGTTTCGTCTCTCTGTTTTCTCTTCTCCTTCTTTCATCTTCATCTCCTTTACCCAGTACCATCAAACTTCCTCTCTATCACTCCACCAAGTTCCAATCTTCAGATCCTTTGCTTGTCTTCCAACACCTATCTTCCCTCTCTTTGTCCAGAGCTCGCCAACTCAAGTCACCCACCAAACACTCCTCTTCTCTCGTTGACATCCCTCTTTATTCACGAAGCTATGGTGGCTACTCTATCTCTCTCAGTTTTGGCACTCCTCCACAGCCTCTCAAATTCGTCATGGACACTGGCAGTAGTCTCGTTTGGTTTCCCTGTACATCTCGTTACCTCTGCTCTAGATGTAATTTCGTAAATGTTGACCCAACAAAGATCCCAACTTTCATACCTAAACAGTCTTCCTCATCCAAGCTTATCGGCTGCAGAAATCCCAAGTGCGCTTGGATTTTTGGCCCCAGCGTCCTGTCTAAATGCCAAGATTGTAACCCCAGTACCCAAAACTGTACTCAAACATGTCCTCCTTATATTGTTGAATATGGCCTGGGTTCTACAACTGGGCTTTTACTATCGGAAACCTTAGATTTTCCAAATCAAACTGTAACTGATTTTCTTGTGGGTTGCTCCATTTTCTCTACCCGGCAACCCGAAGGAATTGCCGGGTTCGGCCGGAGCTCGGAGTCAATTCCATCACAATTAGGTCTTAGAAAATTCGCGTATTGCTTAGTGTCTCGTCGCTACGACGACACTCCTACGAGCGGCGACCTGATTTTGTTTCCGGGGTCGGGTAAAGGCGATACCAAGACCCAGGGGCTTGACTACACACCGTTCTCGAAGAACCCAAATGTCTCAAACGTTGCATTTCAAAGCCATTACTACGTATCTTTGCGTAAAATAATTGTCGGAGGTAAGCACGTGAAAGTGCCGCACAGTCTCTTGGTGTCTGGATCTGATGGTAACGGAGGCACTATAGTGGATTCAGGCACAACATTCACGTTCATGGAGAGCGCAGTTTTTGAGCCAGTGGCACAAGAATTTGTGAAGCAACTGGCCAACTTTACGCCGGCAACTGACATCCAAAACCTGACAGGCTTAAGGCCGTGTTTCAATTTTTCAGGGCATAAAAATGCGCTTTTCCCCGATTTGGTGTTCCAATTCAAAGGCGGAGCTAAGATGGAATTGCCATTGGCAAATTATATTGCGTTGGTTGATCAAGATGTTGTGTGCTTAACAATCGTCACTGATAATAAAGTCATTGGTCCGGAACAAGTCCGTGAAGGTCCTGCCATTATATTGGGAAGCTTTCAGCAGCAGAATTATTACGTAGAGTATGATCTAGAGAACAACAGATTCGGATTCAAACGACAGCAATGTGCATGAATTCTGATCGATTAACTGTAGTCTAGATGGATTCTCCTATAAAATAAGTGATGTCGACTTGACCATTGCATTAGTACTTTAATGCTCAACAACAGAAGCACAACACAAGCCAAGTAAGACGGCCTTTGATAGGCTGCTATCAATGCCGTGGAGTTGTTGATGATTGTAGAATGATAATATTGTTTTAAATTTTGGTGCAATAATGATTACAGAAAAGAATTGACATGATTAAGTGATGAAATCTTGGGGCTTAAGCAAACGGGAACATATTTTATGGGCATGAAATGAAGATGCCACTTTTATGCTCTTTACTTTCTGGTAAGTCGTTTCTTTCTTCGTGGTTTGGCAGTTTCCTCCAACGGCACTCATTTCTAGCTTTTCACTTTACCCAACAGATTCCCAAGTCCAGCGTAAAAGGTATCCAGATCTTGTCCACCAACCTTTTTCCCTTTTCCTCGATCTTAAGTGGATAAAACGCACAGTTTATCACAGAAGACACAGCTCACAATCAAATTAAAAAAAAGAAGAAAAATACAGACACATCAGACCTAATTGCTAGTATTATTATAACTGGCAATGTTGCTTGATATCTGAAGTCGGAAATATAATATATGTAATGTTGTGCTCGTATTCAAAATAATATATTCTGTTCAATAAAAGTTCTTAAGTTTCTATTCAGAACGTCTACGCATTTAGTCTTACCCATTTATTGACTTTGTCCCATTTCTTGGCCTCAAGAGAGTAAAATTTGGGACAAAGTAAGACTAAATGCGTAGATGTTCTGAATAAGAACTTAAGAACTTACCGTACGCGCCATTTATTGACTTTGTCCCATTTCTTGGCCTCAAGAGAGTAAAATTTGGGACAAAGTAAGACTAAATGCGTAGACGTTCTAAATAGGAACTTAAGAACTTATTGTACGCGCCATTTATTGACTTTGTCCCATTTCTTGGTCTCAAGAGAGTAGAATTTGCGACAAAATAACGAGGTATGAGTAACGGAAGGAGTGGGTTATAATTTTGTAGAAGCTTGTCACATCGGGTTCTTCATAGCAGAGAAGACAAAATTCCTGACTCTTAGGACCACTGTTTTCATACGGACTTTTGAGGGCAATGTTAGGACAAATTTGATTGGTAGTCTCAAATTTCCAGTTAATTGAAAAGCTATTGCTGGAAAAGGATCAAGAAAAAGGAATCGAATTTATAGAGCATAAGTTGGGTCGTATGAGTGAACAAGAACAAAGAAGATGAGTACTGGAGCACATGGGAATGGGACAGTGAATTGGATTGGAAAACATGTGGAATATTTACCCCACAATCGAAAAGGTATGTGGGGGAGCGCATTCGCTTCTAGTTGTAGCCTGTGCTTTATTCAGCTTCTTCGTTATAAAATGGGTGTAACCAATTTGTGGTACTCTCTGTTGTATTGGCATGCATGAATTACTAGACGACACATTTTTCACCCTATAGCCAGTGTGCGTGGTGGGCCGTTTTCCGATATCCTCTGGAAACAAATACGTCATCAAAGCTTTATGATTTCATTCTTTCGAAGATGATAGCATCAACTTCTTCCCCTTTATCACTTTCTCTCCGATTTTGATCTTTTTTCTTTTCTTCTCGTTGTCAGTCTTTATTGCGAAGCAACCGAGGCTCAATAAAGGTGAGTACTCGCCACCTTTATGTGTTTGTTACGCTGAATGTTAAAACACGCTGCATTTCATTATTGTCCTAAAGTTCCTTAATCATCAAGACTCTAATGAATGGTCGTCTGGATCCTAAGATATCAGTCGGTTCGGTCGGATTTTGCTGGACTGGAATATTATTGTTGTGATCCATGATCTTGAGTAATCTTCGACTATGAGAAACCTATAAAACAAACAAAGACACTCCGGGGGTTATTTCTCGGAAGGTCCCTCCAAGGCTCAAGTCAGTATTTTGAGAGAGTTTAGATTTCTGTGAACAGAGAGGAAACTAGGGTTGTAATATCGTACTTGTATCATAGGCAAATAGTACCTTATATAGGGGACAATTGTTAAGTTTAGATCTCTACGTAGGTCTTTGCGTTTGTATGGGAGATGATCACCTATGACTAGGCCGTCGACGTCTGAGCTTGATATTGGGCCTTATATGACCGACCCAACCATAAGTAAATAATTAAAATTCTATAGCAGTTAATACGTACACCACTTTCACCAAATCATGTAGAAATGTGATGGTTTGCCACGTATTTTCTTCGAGGCTACCAAATTGCTTGTTGTATACAACATTAAATTGATTTGATGAAGTTAAACTCGTACAAGATTGACATTTTATAATCAACCAGCAGTCAACTGTCAAATTTTATAACGTGCTATGGGCTATTATATGATTTGTTACTTCTCAAAATAATTTATGATTTGAATGCAACTTCTGTTATTTGATATATAGTTACTAGATGATTGTTTTCTACTATTCTATTTTATGCTGTTATATTAATTAATTGTGTTTTCAAAAATTAAAATTAAAAATTATTTATAAAATATTTAAATTGATTAATCATCAAATTACAAGAACAATCTAGATAAAATTCAAACTACAAAATATAATTTTAAAAATAATTAGCTGCTCATATTTTGAAGTAATTAACACTATTTTTAATATATTCAAATATTTTTGTTAATAGTAGGTAGAATAAGAGTTTTCATAAATATTTTTTAACATAATTCAATTTAAACAAAAAATAGGGATTGATCTTTAGTAATATTCCCTCTCATCACATATATGGTTTAAACTATTTCGTAAAAAGTTGCAAATATCGTACTAATTTTAGTACTAGTACGATACAATATTGATATTGATCAAATATCATAAACTATTTAACATAATTTTTTAAAATTATAAAATAATTATTCAATTTTAATGAAGATTTAATTCCCATTATGAAATTTATGTTTTAGAAAACACAAATTAGGTGAAGTTCTTTTAGGGATCTTAACAATAACAATAACGTAATTAATTAAAGAGAGAATATACATTGTGCTATAAAGTTTTTTCCTTTATTATCAAAGAATCATAATAACATATAGTATAGTTTCTTATATCAAGAGCCAATTTTGTATGAAGCCAAGTTAGATCATCAACTCTACTCGAAGAGGTTCAAATATTAGGAGTATTTGAACTTATCTTATTTTCTTATAAAATGAATGCCAACATATGTAAAAAGAAATCAATAACTTCATGTCGAAAGTAACTAGATAGTCCTCTCCATCTCATATTGTTACCACTATATTATATAAAGTTGACTGGATTATTTATAATATAGTACCTAATCTCCCTATTAATTCATAATTACTAACAAGATAAGTTGCAATAAAACCAAATTTTTTTCCTTTTTCTACTAGCCTTATTGGCATTTTCCAAACCTTAATAACGAAGTCATACTTTTTGTAAAATTTTTTTTGTTGAAACAATAAAACTATTCATATAAAAAGGAAACCAAAATATGCATATTCCACTATTAAAACCAAAAATATTCATTTTGGTTCTTATTTGATGCCAATAAAAACTCCACACCCAGTAATATACACAAAACAAATAGATTATTACATAAATGAGTAGTATAGGCCTTCAAAATAATTTTGAAACTAGAGTAATAAATGTATACAATTTGGAATATGTATAGATTGGACACCAAACAAGCATTAAGGATTAGATAATTAATATCAAAGTGTAGAGAGAGGTACAAAATTAGTAAAATTGACAGTATAAGCAACCACATAAACACACGACACAACAAATCGTAATCCCTTAAACTAATGAAGAATCGTCAACACAAATGAACATTTACACATCCATACTTGTAATCCTCAACTTTGTACAACATATATATGCAACTAAAAAATAGACAGATTAAAAGCAAAACCACAGTAAGAACAAAAATTTCCTTTAAAATCAAAACAACCAACAATCACTGAATATAGGAGAACAATGTAAGGGAGAAAGTAGACAATAATTTAATAGAATAAGATGTTGGATAATAATAACTAAACCACATAACCGGTGGTTTGCTCTCGATAAAACTTTATTGACTTACGTTGACAACAACCAATTAGACAACTTTGACTCGGGGTAAGAAGTGAGAAGAGAGTGCTTTTGAGGGTGAAATTAGGGATTGAGAGCCAACTGAGAGTCATGGGAGGAGCGATAGAGGGTAATTTTATTTTCTTTTTTAACTTAGTTTTTAAAGTTCTTCTTAATCCTTACTTTCTATATGGTATTATTTGATACTTACTATATCAATCTGTACACTCTAAAAATTATTAGTACATTTAAACGTTAACTCGGCAAGACATGTCATATTTTTGTACTCTTCTTGAATCTATACCATGTGGTATGATACAAAATCCATAATTTTATTTTGTTAACAAAACCTTTCCTTCAATAATCATTTAGGAAATTATGATAATATACAAAGAAGTTAAAATACTTATAGAACATAGCTCATGTATTATACATATTTTAGAGATAAACTACATTATATATTAGTCATAAGATGCATATAAAAAGAGCCCAGAAATTTATATTTTACATTTTTGATGTGACTTTTATAGTTCAGCCGATTTGAGGTTTTTTAATTTGTTAGCGAGAGTATGAAAGGGTTTTGGTGAAAAGACTCTTCATCTAATAAAGATGTTGAATGGTAATTAAAGGCTTTAAAGAGTATGTATTATAAATTATTCATGTAGCATGTTTTTATTATCATGCATATGAAATGATGAACATATTAGGTTTGTGTTTTTTTTTTGAACTTTTCAAAATTATTGAAAGTGTTAAATTGTTATATCGGTCAGGAATAAGAATTAAGATTAATTTATATACAAGAATGAGTTCATAATATAATTGCTACATATGTTATTTGCGATAATTTATATATGGTTAGAGTAAATTGCCTCTTTAAATCCATAAAATTGTGCTAAACTTTAAAAATTAAGAAAATTACTTATGCCTAGAAAAAATGTAAATTAATAAATTTTAAAATTTTAAATTTGAATTAAATCATACTTATGTAATTCCTTTTTTAATAATGAAAAAGAATATGTCTAATTAGCATTTTATCATAAATTAAAAAAAACTTTTTAATGAAGGTGTAGAATCTAAATACAATGTGACAATCTCTACACGGAATAATAAGATGGACAATTGTAATAGTATCAATACCTAATCCTTTTGGACTAGGTCTTACTAGGAAAAAGGATTTGGGTTTTGTTCAAAGATAAGGAAGCTTTGTGGGTTAAGTGGGTTCACTCAATTATTCTTAGAAGGGTAACTTTCTGGAGTGCTCAACCAACTAATAATAGTTCTTGAAGCTGGAGGAAACTTATTCGTGTTAGAAATATTATTTGGAATCATTTCAGATTTAGAATAGGAAATGAATTTTCTAATCCCTCATGGCAGGACCCTTCGCACCCAAGCAGTATCCTCAAGAATTTCTCAACACCTAGAGTTATCAATGGGTCAGAACTTCCAATGACTGCAAAAGTAGCTGACATTATTAGAGACAATATGTGGTGTTGGCAAGGCGGCACAATTGAGACCATTCGTACACTCGAGTCTTTACCATATCAACCGGATGGGTCCGAATCGGATCAACTAGAATGGACTGCAAGCCCTACAAGAATTCACACTAATACTTCTGCATATACCTTGATGAGACCATCTCTTCCGAAAGTATCTTGGCATAATTTAGTGTGGCATAAAGGGGCCAACCTAAGGTATGCCTTTATCTTGTGGCTAGCTATCCTTAATAAGCTCCAGACAAGGGATCAACTCCTATACACTTATACCCCTAATCATTGCTCTCTCTGACACTTGGATAATGAGTCTTCCACCCACCTCTTCTTCGAATGTTCCTTCTCCAAATCAGTGTGGTTACACTGCCTCACCCACTTTCAGCTCAACACTCCACACCTGCTCAATCTCCAATCTATTCTCCTTTGGTTCAACCAACCTCAAGGCCACAGAAACATTAACTTCAACATTTTCCTCATTCTACTTGCTGTTATTGTTTACAACTTATGGTCAAAAAGAAACCTTAGAAACTTAAAAAATGTAGCTATGGAAGAGGGGAACATTATTACTAAAGTGATCTTTCAAGTACTGGAACAGCTAAGCTTAAACACTGAAATAAGGTAAATGGAGGTTGTTGGCTTGTTTTTCGTTTTCTTATTTCTTCTATTATTTGTTATGCAGGTATGCCTATTGGTTTTGGAAAGTGAATTGCGTATCACTCATCCACTCTTTTTGATGGGAGTATCAATGCAAGGTATGGATAACCACTGCAGCTTTAGCAAAATGAGAGGTAACTATATCCGAGTAGCAAGAGAGACAACAGCTGCAATTCCATAGGCCTTGCAAGTGTGATTGGTATCCAAAACAACAAGTTCCAGCCCTTTGGCACTTTCCCCATTGGAGAGCCATTTCTAACTGACTAAGCGGGAGCACTGGAAACGATTGAATTATTGCTAATGTTTGAGTCTTTTATTTTGAATTGGTTGTGTTGCACGTATTATAGTCTTTAATTTGGTCTTTATGGATGCTGGACATGTTTTAGTCTTGTTTTGTGTTTATATAGTGAGGGGCATAGGACTGGGGCTCCTCATGTTGCTGTAGGTATCCTTAGTTGGGGTTAGAGATTGTCACCTTTGGCAATTTCTTGATGTACATAAATTTTTTATTTATTTATAAATCTTCTAAATTATTAAAAAAAACCTTTTGGACTTATTCTTTTCTAATATCAAATCAAAACCTATTGTAATTGCATAGTTGTATTTTCAATTTATTTATAGTAAACTAAAAGTGATAAATCATTAAGGATAAAATAATATAGGTTAAATATCCTGAGCTTGTGTGGTTTTTGCCTGGAGTAATATGTTTTCCTAGTTTGTAATGTGGCTATCCTATTAAATCTCGGGAGCTTATTCTAGGTTGTTTGATATCTAGGTTTACTCAAAGAGCTTATTTTGATTAGACACGACCTAAGGGAAAACTAGGGTTAACGAAGATTATTATTAGCCTACAACCAATAGTTTCTAAGAGAGGTGTGAGAACAAAAAGACAATGAAGTATGTTTGATTGTGTGTAGGCTAATATTGGACTAAGAATTAGATTCCAAACTCTTTCATCAATTTTCTCACTTTTATGATGTTTTTACTAGTTAAATTTTACTTTACTTTCTTAATTGCATTTAACCAAAAATTCCTCCCCCTTCTCTACTACCAATATCCTAAACACCGATTCTTTTCATTACAAAAGCTACACGAACACTCTCCGTAGATAGGATCCCTACTCACCATTGCCATAAATTTAGTTGTGAAAAGTTAGGTTTTATTTTCTGGTGCATTCGATACGAATCATTGTTTTATGTTGCTTAATAAATATAAACATAATAATTTAATGGTTTCAGATTTGGATAATTATAATTTTTAGAAAATGGATTTTAACGAATCTAAAATTTCAAAATTTTCACATCAAAAGATAATTGTCCCTACTATACCAAGTAGGCGCATCATATAAGACACATTAATGACATATTAACGAACATTTGAAAGAAATTTAATAGAGTCTAGCTTAAGGACTTATATTTTCATCATGAGATGTTAAGTGTCTAATGTGATACATTTTATAATGTTAAGGGGCATTCATACCTTAAATGATAAAAGAGGCCAAGTTAAACCTTTTTGGAAACCTTATAGGTAAAACCACACCTTTGACATAAAAATTACTCTCACGACATTTTTTGTGTGTTCAAGTTGTAAACACCTTAGAAGGCATTATACCACATAAGCAAGTGTGAAACTCACATGAAAGAGCCATAATCCTCGTTTATTTTTATCGTGTTTTCCACTTTTTTTTCTAAAAAATAAAATAGAATGCTTAATTAAATTCACCAAAAAAATTAATATGTATATATGATTATCATTATGTTAGACGAAGAACAATGCTTTAACTTTCTCACACGACATAAATATTGTCTGCCAAGATTAGAACTATAGTATGAAATATAAAGTTATAATTGGCTGTATCTACATATATAATCATAGTTAATTGTTTCATAAACATGCACTACTATTATTTTAAGAGACAAGGGGAAAATGTTGGAAACTCTAGCAAATGAGTGAATGAGATCTTTACTAACTTACCCATATACTCAATCAACTCCTTAACACCTAATATCATTCAATGGATAGCTGAAAAATCTTTTAAACTTTAGCCTCTAATTATGCAAGAGAAAGCTACTAGAAGTAGGTAATCCTATAATACAATCGTGGCACAAATTAATTTGGTATTCATATATATTTACTGTACACTACTTTATCCTCTAGCTGGCAGCTATGGGAAGGTTAGGAACCAAGGACTTATTGGAATTCAATACTTTAGTTTAATGTTTGAACTATACAAGGATGAGAGTGAAAGTCTTAATCATCTTTTCTTTGGCTGTACATATGCTCAATTCATTTAGAACAAATTGTTCTACTTATTTGGTACATTGGTACACTTTGCTCTGCTAATAATCAGATAGAAACCATACATTAGGCTTTCAAATTAAAATTCAAAAGTAAACATGACACTTAGTTGTTTAGACGCTACTTTGGAGCTACAATTTACTATGTATGTAAGGAAAGGAATAGCATATTACATTAGGGATGACAATGGGTCGTGTCAGGCCCGAAGCAGCGAGCCTAAGGCAGCCTAGTTTGAATTTTTTATAAATTAAAAATGTAAAATGACATCATTCTAATTACAAGAGTCGGGCCTTAAGTCGGTGCCATCCTTATATTACATAAAGAAAGTCCTACACAGAAGCAACTCACTTACTAAAGAATTTTTCTGCACATTAAAATCAGTGCTACTGCAATGAATGGACAAAACAACCTTAGCTTAGAGTTGAGAAACAGATGGGACTTCTGAACTTGCTAGTTACCATGTTAGGACCAATGACATTAATAATACTAAGCCTAGGATATGGAGAGTATACTCACGAAGGAAGAAGAATGAGGGG
>JANIHZ010000005.1:61503375-61518965 GCA_027478365.1 Erythroxylum rufum | reverse complement strand
TTTATTTATTTATGTATGTATGTATTTATTTATTTTGTTTATTTATTTATTTAATTAATGTATTTTTATTTTTATTTTCTTATTTTACTATTTTCTTATTATGTTTTATTTTTATTTAATTTATTTTTTTATTGTTTTATTTTTTTCATGTGGGTCATTTACAAACAACTTTTCTACTAGATAGAGGAAAGCTGCGTATTACTAGACCTCTCTAGATTCCGCGCCTCAGCGGGATTTCAACTGGGTATTGTTGTTGTTGTTGTTGTTGTTGAGAGTCTTTTCTATATGTATATGAATTGGTCTGTTCTCAATGAACTTATGCTATGAGTAGTTCTCAACTGCAAAAACTGAGCTGTTTTAATTGCCATTTACTTGTAAGGATGACAACTGAGTCCATGATGACATTTTTTTACAGCTTTTTGCTGTTTCCATTTGCTCTGAAACAATATTTCTTGCACATTTATTTTCATGGCATAAAAAGCTTCACGTTACCATACATGCAGGTCTTCATTCTCCATGTTCAACTCAAATCTTTTATTTGGAAGGGGAAGTTACTTGAGAAACCCTTATCAGACTCTGTTGAGAGTCCTCCTGATTATGGAAAAACCCATGCTTCAGATCTTTCATCTGCAAGCTTTGGGTCAGAGGTTTCCTTAGGTTGGCTTTTCATTAAATCTTGACCTTTACCTGCATCATGTTGTTCGGTGACATAATACTCGTTATCTTAAACCTTGTAGGTTCTGGAATACCTTGCAGGATTGCCTTTTCAAATGCAGGAATTAGAGATATTTATCTGATACCTGTACCAAGTGGAGTAAGTGGTAGATTGCTTCTTGTAGAGAAACATCCTTTCCGTAGTCAAAGGGGAGTTGTATTGGCTATGGCTCCATTAGCTGGATTGAGTGTGAGTAGTGACTCTGTTGGACATTGTCCTCAATTTGAGAAGTATGCTTTTAACATATTTCTTTTCTTAATCAAACAGCCAAAGATAGATGCAGATCATCCTACTTGGTTGCATCTATGTATAAGAGAGTTTGACCCAAAATTTAATGCTAATAAAGGCCGAAGCTACGACTCAAAGGCATCCTCCAATCATAATGCAGATGGGCGCTGGACACTTGGTTTTGCAAGTGCAAAGGCTTGCGAGACAGCTTGTTTGCTAATACTTGAAGAAACTAGTAGGCAGAGATCTTCTGTTAGCGAGGCACTAGCTCCACTTCTACAAAGCGATTTTCTTGTGGACTTGCCAGAAAGTCAGAATCATGAGTGAAGCCAATGCATGGACAATAGGTAGATAAACTAACAAATCTTTTAAAATTTTGTTGTGCGATAAATGGGGTCTCTGTATAAATATGACGAGTGTCTTGTATGAAATATATAGAAAGTTGAGAACATAAACATATTTCAGGAATAAGTACTTAGAGAGTTGCTATTTCATTCACCAGGCAATTTACTTTTTGATATATGTAATAATCAAAAGCTCACGAAATTTATTTTGTAAATGCGGAATAGAGAAAAATGAGTCCAATGTTGCAAAAATAAGATCGTTACTTTACACTTAGCAACCTTGCCTCACGAGGGAGTTGCTTTTCCTATTCTGCTGTAAATGCGTGATATGTATTTTCTGTTAGACATTTTTTATAAATTTAGACAACAATTAATTGCATTTTATTGATTTTCGATAAATTATTAGTTAAGTTATGTAATTTGATCCGGATAAAAATAATAAAGTAATTCAATAAATGATCTAAGTCATTGGGTCAAAGTTCAGAAGGAAAATGAATTTGATCAGTGTAGATCGGACTCATTTCGGGTCTATGATAGGGAAGTTTGATATGGAAGTTATATAAATAGGTTAAAGTTTCTTGCAGTTGCTCATATCATTCATAAAACATATGGATTTTTCGATCTATTCAGAGAGCTTACATATTGAGAAAACTGTAAAAAGACGTTAACCATGTGCTTATGAGAAGTTCTCATGAAGGTCCCAGTGAATTCGAGCTCGTTAGGGCCTCGGAAAGCTTCTCTGAACTTCTGATAGAACATAAATCAAGTATTTTGCATTTATTTCGTTTATTTTCCTTTCATAAACGATCTGAGATACGTGATAAGTTATATGTTACACGTGGTGTTAGAGCGGTTACATGATCAGGTGGTGAAAAACAAAGCTTTTTTTTTGGTTTTCATCCATAAGGGTTTGGATGGGTTTGATCCGTTTTTAGTTTTTTCATTTGTATGGATGCGTTAAAGTGGCCTACATGTGTGTATCATTGAGAAACGGGTCAAAAATGAGCCATAGAGCTTGAAAAACCAGCTTGAAACTTGCCTAAAATTGCCTTCACCATCGACAATGGCAATGAACATTAAGCGCGTGTGACTCATGCATAGTACTGCCACTGAGGTGGTTTGGAGGGCGTGTGCAACGATAGACAACACGTAGCGAGGCAGGGGAAGGATGTGATGCGCCACAACAGACACATTTTTCATCCATCTGTCTCGACACGTTCCAAGTGCCAGTGCAGATGTGTGGTGAGTGCTTGTGATACATGTGTCATACAGTGTCAGTGTTGTGCGTGTGGGCGTGTGTGAGGTGGCGCAGAGCACATGCTTGACGCATCCAAAGGCGCGTCGAGGGTGCGCTCGTGCAATGCATGCCCCATAGGCCCACACGCACCTATGACGTCATGTTGACGTCAGCACTATAGTTACTGCTGATGTCAACACCAAGGAAAAAAAAAAGGAAAATTTCAGATTTCCCGTAAAGGTGCCCTGAGTCTTTTTGGGTTAGTTGCCAGGTCAGGAGAATTTTTTAAGTGATTTTTAAATTTTGTTGGATTAATTACATTGGTAATTTCAATCCAGAAAAGGAATTTAGACATTCTAAAGTTGTTTTTGAGTGAATTTTTGTGTTTTGAACTTCACATAAGGAAAACACTTAAGGTTTTAGTGTCTCATGTGATTGATTCAGTGTTCAGTATTGCACGATAATCGTTTTGATTGAGATTTTTTACTACGAAAGTCTCAAATAAAGTTTTCAAAGAATGTCTTCAGCATGAGTATGTGATAATTCGACTGTGCATTCAGTTTTTGCATTTATTGATATTACATTTTCACATACTATATGCCCATATAGAGTGTGAGGATAACATAAGGATGTATCCCTTGTGTTTGTGGATCTTTGGAGTACTAATGAGATTGCAGTCACTACAGTGGCCTTTCAAGTTAGTATTTGGATTGTTCTGCTTGCATGTTGGGGGATGTCTCTGGTCTCATATTTGGTTATTTTACCCACAGGTGTTGGCCTTATATGAGAATTTGAGATGTACATAAAGACATTAGATAGAGGAATACAGTTGCTTGAATGATCTATTCGCACACAGGTGGTAGTGTCATGAGAGTTGATAGTATATATTCTGATTGCTTTTATACGAAGTTCTAATTGCATATATTATATATTCAGCTCATAGGTGTTTCATAATATGTGTGATTGGATTCTCAATATAGATAATGTTTTTACGCTTTGAGTATCATTATTATCCTGCATTTATGCTAATGTTTTCATTACTTTTGTAGTCATTTTTTTGTCAACAATAATGATGTCACCATTGAAACCTTAACCAGATTCAATTTTAAGAAGTGGAAGAAGGATGTCGAGTTTGCCTTGGAGATGGTAGACATCAACATGGCTATGCTAACAAAGAGACCCTCTCCACTTATGAACATCAACTCAGAAGCTGATAAGGCGACCTTTGCAATCTAGGAGCAATCAAACAGGATGTGTTATTTGACCATTAAAAGGTCAATCTCAAATCATCTGTTGAGTGGACTGTCGGATACCACCATAACAAAGGAGTTTATGGATAATGTTTCCCAAAGGTACAAGGTCTTATCCAATGCTAAGTTGAGCACCTTGATTAAGGATCTATTCTCCATGAGGTATACAAGAGAAGAAGGTGTCAGGGAATACATTATAAGAATGGTCTACCTTTAGAAAAAGTTGAAGGCACTGGATGTTCCCATTCCTAATACATTGATAGTACACCAGGCCTTTAATACTCTTTCGCGAGAGTTTAGATGTTGGTCACTTCATACATTTCCTAAGATGAGGCTTAGGATACCAATGCCCTCCTTTTCCGATGTGTTGTAGCAGAGGAGAAGCTGAAGAGCACTCCTCATACAACCTTATATGTAGCCAAAGGCAATGGGAAGGCTAAGCCCTAAAAGGTTAAGGGTAAGAAATCCAAACCCTCTCCACATATTTAGACTAGACAGTCTAGCATTGCAAAGAGTCCACATGACTTAAAGAGCATAAGGTGCTTCTTCTGTAAGAAGAAGGGGCATAAGAAATCTGACTGGAGAAGTACAAAGTCTGGAAAGTCAAACAGGAGCTGTCAGGTAACTCCTCAACTTATATGAGTCATAAATTTAATTTAGCTATAGCCACATCAAGTTTTTGGTGGCTAGATAGTGGAGCATCTAATCATATTTCCTCCACAATGCAAGGGTTCAGATCCATGAGAAGGCTGACTAAAGGAGAGGAGAAGTTGATGATTAGCAATAATGAAGAAGTAGATGTTTTGTATGTAAGGGATGTAAGTTTGAACTTCAATGCGGGGTTTGTACTGGTTTTAAGAGACACATTTTATATACTGTCTTTTAGACGAAATATGATCTCTGTGTCAGTTTTGGACAAATAGGGTTATCGTTTTGTATTTGATACTTCAGTTTTAAATATATCTTATCAATGCAAAACATATAGGAGCTGCCTTCTTATCTTACGGTTTATATATAATGTGTCTTACCCCTAATGAAATGTATGTTTCTTCTTATATTGCCGAGCTTGTGACTCATAAGAGACCTATAATAAAGGAAACTTCATACATGTTGTGACATAAATGTTTGAGCCACATTTTCAGAGAAAAGGTTGAGAGATTGATAAACGAAAACATTCTTCCAACTCTAGACTTTGGTGATCTGGAAACATGTGTTGATTGTTGCAGAGGTAAGTTGACCAAGATAATGAAGAAGGGATCAACTCATGCTTCTGGCTTGTTATACCTCATACATATAGACATAAGTGAACCCTATACAGCTATGTTATGCAATTCTAGATATTTTCTAACATTTATAGATGATTTTTTCTGCTACGGTTATGTGTTCTTGCTTAAAGAAAAGTCTGAAGTTCTTGATAAATTCATGATCTTCAAGATTGAGGTTGAGAACCAATTGGAAAAATCAATAAGGATTACCAAATTTGATCGGAGAGGAGAGTACTATAGCAAGCATGGTGTTGCAGGACAAAAAAGGGGTCTGTTTGCTAGGTATTTCGAATCGATTGGAATAATGACTCAGTTCACTATGCCAGATAGTCCTAAGCAAAATGGTGTAGCTGAAAAGCGTAATTGCACCCTAAAGGACATGATGAGGTCAATGCAGAGCAGGACTAACCTAGCCGATTACTTTTGGGATGAGGTCATTAAGATGACATTGTATATATTAAATAGAGTCCCAAGCAAGTTAGTGCCTAAAGACACCTTTTGAACTCTGGAAAGGGTGAAAACCAAGCCTACCACATATTCATGTATGGGGTTGCCCTACGGTGGTATGACTATATAATCCTTATGAAAGTAAATTGCAACCTCATTCTACTTGTTTCTATTTACTAGGTTATCCCTACCACTCTAAAGGCTACAGATTTTACTATAGAGAGGGAGAAGCCATAATAATGGAATCATAAATTACTAAGTTTTTGGAATATGATGTCCATGATGTAGGTGGGCCCTCTCAACTTTCAAGTGATAGCAGGACAAATACTACAATTATTTCATATTTTTCACTCATATAGTTAGGTCTAGTGGATCAAGATCTGAGTACCAGGTCTGTGCAGGAACGTGAACCTATACCTATACAAGCAGAAGTTCTTAGGGTAGAAGAACCAATGCAGTTGTGTAGATCTACTAGAATGAGACGTTATGCTATCTCGTCTAATTACATAGTCTATTTAGGTGACAAGATTATAATATAGGACATGTTGTTTATTCAGTTACTTTTACAGAAGTTGTTTTTGGACCTTGTGCAGGCTTATGGTGAGAAGCAATGAATAATGAGATGCGATATATGCAGCACAAGATGGTATGAGAGCTGATTGATTTGCCTCAGCATTGCAAACCTGTAAGTTACAAATGATTATTTAAGACCAAGGAGGACACTTAGGGTAAAGTTGAGCGGTTTAAGGCTCGACTGATTGCCAGAGGGTTCACTTAGAGAGAAGGGGTTGACTTTAATATTATCTTCTCTCCCATATTCTCGAAGGATGTATTTAAAGTGATTATAACAATAATAGCTCATTATGACATGGAGCTATATTAGATGGACATTAAAATCGCTTCTCTAAATGGTGACCTTTATAAGGAGGTCTATATGGAGCATATTGAAGGATTTTAAGATCAAGGAGCAACTGACAAAATTTTCAAGTTAACCAAACCTATATACAGTCTGAAATAGGCTTTTAGACAATGGTACCTGAAGTTTGATGAGGTTTTGACCTCTTTCGACTTTGTGGAAAACAAAGTTGAATGTTGTACTACAAGGTTAGGGGGAGCAAAGTCATCTTCCTACTGTTGTATGTAGATGATATATTGCTCGAGTCAAATGTCTAGACAATGTTGCATGAAGTTAAGCAACTTTTAGCCAAGCATTTTGACATGAAGGACCTTGGTGAAACATCTTTTATCCTAGGTATACAGATTCACCGGGACAGATTTCAACACTCATTAGGCATCTCACAAAATGTATATATTGAGCGAGTTTTACAAAGGTTAAATATGATTTCTTGTAGACCTATTGTAGCACCTATCTTTCATAGTGAGAGATTATCTTCAGCACAGTGTCCAAAGAATGAAGTTGAGAGAGAGGCTATGAGTAATGTTCTGTACTCTAGTGCAATTGGTAGCCTGATGTATGCCCAGGTGTGCATTAGGACGAAAATCGCATTTGTTGTGGGACTACTAGGTTGATATCTAGCTAACCCAGGTGTAGACCATTGGAATACAATCAAGCAAGTGTTGAGATGCCTAAAGGGTACCAAGGATTATATGTTGACATACAGGAGGGTCAATGATCAAAGCCTCGTGGGGTATACGAATTTCAATTTTCCTATGTGTCTAATGATTGCAAGTCCACTTCAAGTTACATTTTTATGTTGGTAGATGGTGTAATATCGTGGAAGAGTGTCAAGTAGACACTAATAACTTCCTCGACCATGCATGTAGAGTTTGTTGTATGCTATGAGGCTGCTACACAGGCAATTTGGTTCAGAAACTTGATTTTTAAGTTGTCTATGGTAGATTCAGTAGCTAGACCCATTTGGTTGTATTATGATAAGCTTGCTGCTATGTTGTTTAGTAACAACAATAAAAATATCACAGAGTCTAAGCATTTGGAGGTCAAATACTTAACCATTAAGGAGTTTATTCAAAGAGGTGACGTTGAACTGGAACATATCAGGACTGAGGAGATGTTAGTTGATCCTTTGACCAAAGGACTTCACCTATTTATGTTCGAAAGACATGTATCCAGTATGAGTGTATTAAAGTCCTTATACAGTGTTAGTTAGGGATCGTTATATTTGCTCCTTGTATGTTTGTACATTGTTGATGTATTATGACACTATAATGTTTACTAATAAAGATGATCATCTTTTTATCCTCAGTAATACATGTTATTGTTAAAGTCAAAATACATGTGAAAGTCTTAAAATCTGTGTCGATCTTAAGCATTTTAAAAGGTAAATGTATATATATACAGATTGACCTTGAACCTATGTCATTTAGACACATACAATTGTAAAAAGGATATCCATAATTTTTTTTTACATAACATAGGGGATATAAGTTGCTAATCCCATAAAGGTTCTCTAATGCAATTCATCATTAGGTTAGAGAACATAAAGGTTTCTCTAATGCAACTTAGCATTCGATGAGAGAAAACGGGATTTGTCTGATGTAGTTTAGCATAAGGTTTAGAGAAATCGAGACCTACAAACAAAATATGACACATATTAGATTATAAATGTATCATCTTAGTTTGCCACACTCCATTTTCTCATTCATGTTAGTATAACATTAGATATGCGTGATTATATTGGACCTGTGTCACACATAATACATGTGTTTGATATCTTTCAGTATCGAAAGTTTTGCGGGATAGAATGTTGGACTTTCGTTATCTTTGAATCAAATATTTTTACTTTTTAAACTTAGTACCAATACAGTAGTGTGACTTAACTGAATTTTTAAAATGTTTTCAAACTTGAGTCAATATAGCAATTAATTATTGTCCAAGGGAGAGAATGTTAGACATTTTTCATAAATTTTGACAACAATTAATTGCATTTTATCGATTTTCAATAATTTGTCGGTTAAGTTATGTAATTTGATTCAAATAAAGATAATAAAGTGATTCAATAAATGATCTAGGTCATTGAGTTGAAGTCCAGAAGGAAAATAAATCATGATCAGTGTAGATCAGATCTATATAGGGCTTGTGATAGGGAAGCCCGAAATAAAAGCTATATAAAGCAGTTGTTCATATCACTCTTAAGTATACAGATTCATTGACTTATTAAGAAGGCTTATGTATTAAGAAAACTGTAGAAAGACGTTAACCATATGTCGGTGAGAAGTTTTCATGAAGGTCCAATCCCGGTAAATTTGAGCTTGCTATGATTTCGAAAGCTCCTTTGAACTTCTGTTGAAACTGAAATCAGGTAATTCACATTTACGTCATTTATTTCTTTTTCACGAACAATTTTATTACAATAAGAGGTCTAGCAAAGAAGGAACTTCAAATAAAAAGGGAATCTCATAGGCAAAGAGAATGATGATTGTCGTAAAAGAAAGATTCCTGGAGAAAAATAATTTCTATGGATAGGCTATTTATGTTGAAAAACTACAGTGAAAGTGGCCTGCCAAAAGACATGTAAAATAAATTGATTCCAGCTCTCCAAATTCCAAAAGGTTGAGTTAGCAACGAATCACGTAACTTCAAAACTCCCTTTTCTTTTCCTCTTTTCGATTAACGGAAAGCTCAAGTTTCCAACATTAAGCTGTACTTGGAGTATGGGTAAGTAGTACAGTCCATTGAGAGCTCAACCAAGACCTCAAGATGGGTATAGTAAAAATATTGTGCCAAAGAAAATATTTAGATACAAAGGTAGGATGGGAGGTTTAGAAATCATCAGCTATGTAAAAAGCCCATATGAGTTGCAACCATCTAGAAGCCATCGGAGGAGTTCAACCATGTACATGGAAACCTCACAGCCCTCTCCTCGTCCCGTAACCCCCACCACGAATAAAACAATCCTTATCCTCAATATGCCGGCCTTTTGTAGTTCTAATTTAATCAAACATCATTACTATGTTCAATCTGCAAATGCCATGTATATAATAAACAATGCAAAAGTAAAAAAAAATTGTATGATCATAAAATAATGCTAACTTTTTGGGAAAAGGAGTGTGCGGTACGTAATTCTATTGCCTTTACATTAACAAGGCTGTCATGTCAAATTAGAGCAACTTTTTCTCTCGACAAGCCATTTAAAGCCTGACTGCTAGCCTGAACTGTTTTGCTATTCTCTATCTCTCTTTCGGATATTGCTTTCTCCCACATGGTCATGGCCACGTAATAAGCCCTGAGATGCTTGTTTGAAGCTCAAAAGCATAAAATGAGCGGCCCTTTTGAGTAGATAATGCCATATTTTCCTTTTAATATTGCTTTTTATGTGAGAGTGCTTTACTTTAACCAAAAGAGAAAAAGAAAATAAGGGTCTCTAATGCTCTATGCTCCCCTCCACACCCCAAAAACAAAAAGAGGGAAAAATAAAAATAAAAAACCAAAGTGTATGATGGGGAAAGAAGAAAAAAGTTAGCGACTAACTTTCACTTTGAAACTCCATTTTGAAGCCCAAGCATTAAATGAGTAACATTTACAACTTCCTTATTATAATTCAAGATCTTGTATTTCAGTACCTAAACTAATGAAAATCGAGAACCTTGTATTAATACAACAAAGAAATTTCCATTCTTTCATTGTTTTAAACAACTATCTTATTTCATGGCATAAAAGGTGACAATTTTCGATTGCTTGCAGTCCCCACCTGAATGCTAAATCTTAGTCATGCATGTAGTCATAATCTTTAAAAAGTAAATTACTAAAGTTGACAGTTATTTGTGAGGGACGAGTACCCTACAGGGTAGGGTGTGTTCCAAGCAACTATAATATTCCTATCTTTCATTCAAACGATCCTTTTGTTAGGATCGCAGAACACTTTGGTGTTCAAAATATTTGGTGCGCTTTGTATGTCTTTTTAGACCAACAAAGACGCAACCTTTTTGACTGAGAACTCGCTATTGAAAGAAAGAATAAACAGTTCGATGTATAGTTTTGGATTGTTCTGTTATCATCGGCTATCAGTCGATCCCTCGTCTGCCTACGCGCATATAACCCATATCTTTATGTATATCTCTTAGTTGAACGCCATTATTATGAAGTTCAAGGTATATATTTTAAGTCTTAGGACGCACCCAACACGCTTGTAAGGCAGAATTATGCAATTCAATTTGATTGCACTGAAGTTGATACTGCTACGACCACCTGTAATAATCGCATGGATTTAGCTGATATCAGATACGTATACATACGGAAAAAGGAACTATGGAAAAGACCAACTTGACTGTTGATGGAGTGAGAGCTCTAGATTAATCAATCCACAACAAAAGAGCGTCAGGAAAGATAAAAGAGAACGAAAACAGCCACAGAAACGATAGTACGAAACTTATAGAAGACATGTTGTGGAAAAAGAAAAGGCACATGCAAAGCGTAAGTGGAATTTTCAGCATTCCCGACGATGGTGGAAATCCCCTTCTAATTGTTGCTTCAGTCTATGTAATGAAATGGCATGTGAAATATTGCCATGCCCTTTCTTTCTTCCCAAAAAGATCTGCTAGTTTTGTATATTATTGTTAGATCATACATTCTCTTCTCTTTTTCTGTTCTGTTATTCTTATTAACGTTTTCTTTAGACCCCTTTTTGCTTCAACGAGACACTGAATTTAGTGAAAGTGTTAACAGCAAATACGGGTCTCACAAGGGGAGGTCTTTGTATGAAACAGGGTAAAAGATGAACATGATTGAGGTATGAAAGGGAGATCTCTCGTTTATCGTGTAAGGAAAATATGTTTTCGTCTTTACCTATTACCGATCAGCTAAACACATAGATAAGGTGAATGGTGGGTGTAGCTCTCCTTTCTATGGAAAGGCATGCTAGCTAGGGAGTAAGACATAGTAGTGACTTAACTAAGTGAGTTAACGTGGCTACTCAAAGCAAAATATACCCACAAGCTCGCCATAACTAGCTGTGGAAGATTGTTGATTGACATCAAACAAAACATTGATGCAGCATCAACATTTTGGTTTACTATTTAGGTTGTACCTGCAATTTACGATTGACCTTCATGGAGCGAGAGGATTATATATTTGATGCCGCAAGTTCACGACTTTATATCAATCTAATTAATCAGTCTGTTAAGAAATAATGTTTTCCACGAAACGCTAGTCTTAGTGGAGCGAGTGTTACACCCCTATGTCTGTCAAAATATAATAGAAACAAACCCTAATCTGAGGTTGCTTTCGTTTTCTGTATAGTTGCATAAAATCTGCCACACCCCCAAACTGAGTGTATGGCAACAGAAGATTCAAGGTCAATAACTATAAAATGGTTAAATAAAAAAAAAGAGTAAAAGAATAAGTCTTCTTAATCTCCAAAATAAAAAGAAAATAATGTTATTTAACCAAAAGATATGTGATATATTTGATACCTAAACTTGTACATAAATAATAATATCAAAAATAAAGAAAGAAAATAAATCAATAATTTTGAGAGGGCAAGAATAAATTATTCGTACTTGCGATGCCATTAAAGTGATGGATAATCTTTACTAATTATAAAATGAAGCAATTCAAGTTAACTCATATGACAATAGCATACATACTTTAGAAAGAAAAAAAAAGGAAAAAAAAAGTATTTATAAATTATGTAAAAATTAAAAATATCTGTAAATCCAAACCATAACATAAACTATTACTTTCCATCCTTTAAAAATAGTAGCTTAAATTCGATAAATCAACTAAAAATTTTTTTCAATCACAAAATTTATTTTAAAGAATGCATTTGTTAAAAATAAAACATACCAATTTAATTTATATCACCTTTTTTTCCTGTGAGTTCATTTAATCGATCCATTAAAATATAGATTATTATTACACATATTTACTTACAATACTCATTCTTACATTAATTGCTAATATGTTAATTATCAAGACATAAAGAGTATTCTATCAACTCAATGGTACTATAAAATTTTTAACTAACTTATCTTACATAATTGATGACTCTTAGGAACTCTGATATAACTCTGAATATTAGTAATAATACAAATTAACTAATGATACAACATTCCAAGGAAGTGTAAATGAAAAGAAAGAAGACACCATCACATATGACTTATTTGGTCATAACTCTTTTTCTTTTTATACTCAAGGTTTTAACCTCCTTTCGTTTCACCCATATCAATTATAATCCATATAGTTCACTTCAACAAATTGATGTCTAAAACTATGAGTAGGGTCTGATAGATATTTATATGATATAAAAACATAGAAACATGATGAACTTGGTATAACTTTGACGGAAGTGTCAATTTATAAGCTCACTTGCCAATTTGTTGAATAATTTCATATGGTCCAATATATCTTCAGCTAGTTTATTTTTTTCAATCACATAACTCCTTTTATCACCAACAATTTAATAAAAATATTATCAACTATCTCAAATCTAAGTCTCATCTTTCATTTTCAACATAAGACTTTTGTTGCGCTTGAGTAGCTTCTATTTTATCTTTAATAACTTGAATCTTCTCAAGAGTGATCCTAAAAATTTCAAGCCACATAATTTCCTCTATTTACTTCCATTCTGCAACTCATTCCAGTAAAATAGAGAATGACATTTTTTTGCCATGCAATACTTTATAAGGTGTCATTTGAATGGTGGAATTATAGTTGTTGGCATAGCCAACTCTACCAGAGGTAAATATTCTTCTCAAGTCACTTTGAACTCTAAAGCACATGCTCTAATTATATCTTATAAAGTTCAAATTATTCGTTCAAATTGACCATTTGATTAAGGGTGAAAAATGTACTGACTTCTAATCTCATACCTAAAGCCTTTTAAAAAGCTCTCCAAAACTAATAAATAAATTAAGTGCCTTTGTCATATACTTTAAACATTGAGGATTCATGCAAACTCACTATTTAATTGACATACAATCATGTCAAATATGAAAATTCTATATTCACAAGTATTGGTAAGAAAGGAGCACATTTTGTAAGTCGATCTATAACTACCCATATGGAGTCATGCTTGGATCAAATGGTAACCTAATCAAAAATTCCATATTTATACTATTCAATTTTCACTTTGAAATTAAAAATGGCTAAATTAATTTCATTGGCTTTTGGTTAAAGCATTTTCACTTGCTTTCCTTTACTAACTATACTAATAGCCTATCTTGCAAAGTAGTAGAAGCCTATATATCTCCTAAAAGAAAGAAAGAACTCATCCCAGGGATTAGTTATGCTTCAAAATCTTTGTACCCTCTAAGCTAATGTCCTTGTTCTCTACATCTATAACATCATCCACTTTGGAACATGAGCCTTAGTTTGCCATCCCATAAAATCAATGAGTAGTGAGAATACTATCAAAATGTGAAGAGTTATGAATTCTACAGATAGCATTTAACGGGCTATGGAATTAGTTTTTAGACTATTTTTCACCTTTAAATCTTTATTAACCCTTACTTAAGAAAGGATGATTGATTGAGTTTTAAAAGAGATGCCACCATCTCATTGTTGACCCTCAAGGCTTCTACTATAATTTCTATTCTATTTTCTCCTACAATCTTTTATTTCTCTTATATTCTAGCGCCATCTATGACCTTAGCTAAACATCTACAAAGAGGGATTACTAATGAAACCTTGTAATAGACCTCTTCATCTTATCTCTCTCAATAGCCACTAGATGTAGGGACTTAGTTGAAATTTCGTAAGTACTCTTTTAAAATTCAACCTTATTGCTTCAACTGCTCAAATTCTATAGTTCATTTTCCTCAAGAGACAAACACTTAAAAAAACTTGAATGAGTTTTTCAAATATTTTGTGTACAAAATACCTTATTGGAAAAGTTGCTTTTCTGGCTTTGTTCCACTTGATTGCTGGCCTGTTTAGTTTAAAAGCCAATTAACTTATTATTAGCAAATCCTAAAGTGCAACATATCTTCTCTACATTCAGTAGAAAATATTTAGCATTTTCCAACCTTACAATCAAATGTGGAGCTTAAACATCATAAAATGTGTTAAATACTTATAAGGATCATAAACTTGTTGATTTGAAGTAATAATAGATTGTGAAACTACTAGTACTAATAGTGATGGTACCATTGGTGGCTAACCCATTTTGACATTATGTTAGCTATATTTCTCATCATCTATGCATTCTATTGTATAAAAATTCTTATATTCACCACTTCAACTTTTGGAGTTAAAGTTAGAGATGGAGTTGAAGTTGGTGTAACTCAGACTTAATATCTCCTCTTACCATGATCTTAGCTTAGAGGTACTAGATCAACCTATTTTGATGGTTCATCAAGAGTAGGTGCTCCTCTAATTCACACAAGACTCTCATCAGTCATCTACTTATTTTGCTATAAGGGAATAAAGAACAACAATTAACTAGAGTCAATCGACTTTATAATAAGGAATTAAAGAAATGAAAATGAACCTTCAAGTCTAATAAGTCTGTATCATAATCACAAATCAAACCTAAACTTTGAAACCAACTTTGAAACACTTTAAACTTGGAGGGTGTAATCGACTAGGATTTAAAGTTATAGAGGCAGATTTGAATACTATAAGCATCAATACTTGTCTAAACTTCCATTAAAATGTAACATATCTCACAAAATATCCTTATAAAAACCACCCTCACAGTAATGATAATTTTCAAATATGTAATAGTATATACCCATCTGAATATTCCAAATAGACCATCTATACTACCGTAAAGGGGTTGAATACAAAAGGGAAAGGAGTAAATATGAAGTATCTAAAAATATAAAAGTAAATGAGTCTTCTTGGTCTCCAAAATGAAAAGAAAATGCCTCCATACGAAAGGTATATAATCGCTTTGATACTTGTATTTGTAATAAATAATAATATCAGAAATAAAAAATGGTCAATTATCCTATTTTAGTGAGGATGGATTCTTCCTACCTATGTCCTAATGAAGGTGACAAACCCCCTTTACTAAACATAACAAGATTTAATTAAAATTATCATAGTCCATATGAAAATAACATATACTTGGAAATAATTTAAAAATATTTGCAAATCATAAAAAAGTGAGAATAATTATTCAAAATATATTTTTTTATCCTCTTAATTGAACCTTGTAACTTTTTCTTCTGTTGAAAACTATG
>JANIHZ010000005.1:61378770-61401508 GCA_027478365.1 Erythroxylum rufum | reverse complement strand
AAAAACTCCTTATAGCTTTTTTATTTTTTAGAAAAACTCCTCTTAAACTTCAGTTAAAAAATAATAATGAAACACACATGGTATGAACATTATACGTGAACTAGTTAAATTTCACTGAAATAGTAACCCAATTTAGTTCTTAAACTTACCTGGACCAACTAAACTTTACCTAAATTAATAATTTAAGATAATTATAGTAAATATATTAATTTTGGTCAAATTTAATTTCTTCAATTTGAATTTAAGTGATGGATTGAATTGTCATGTAAAAATTGTTTAGTTAGTTCGCACGTTTATTTATAATGTGTTTTATCGTTATCTTTTAATTAAATTATTAAAAAGGGTTTCTTTTCAAAAAAAATTTAAAATTGACGACTTTTAAGCTTTTCTGAAGTACACGATAATTCTATATTTTTTTACTTTTGGAATTGTCGTCGTTGTTGAAGAAGAAACTTTCAAGGTTTCCACCATATCAACACAAGAAACAGGAAACAGGGAAAAGGTAGACCGCCAAATGTATGGGCTCACATTATTTTTCCTAACGCTCAGGGAATGGTACTGGGCCATTGTGCAATTGAAGACTTCTCCAACAGAAAGGTGTACCTCTGTAAGGGCTAAGCGTGACGCGTCTATAGGAGTGCATGTTCTTGCTGTGCTCAATCAACCTAAACTTTGGCTTGTTTGTAAATTTCCGCATGCACTAAAACACTCAGTAAAATAGTTACACGACCGGAACAGCACATGATTGATAGTTGTGGAAGTATTAGATCATCAAAGGATACATAAAGCCATAGGTGTTCTCTCCAGTAACTTGGGATAAAGCCATAGGTGTTAAAGAGTGAAATAGAAGTCGGGGAGGTAAGGAAGGTAAATGGACTTCAAACAAAGTCCCTTTCCATCACACCATTATTTGTAGGTAGAGCCGATGCAGCAGTTGAAATGAATAGGTCATCGCAACGCAACTAATATATTTTATCAGTATGAAAAATTAAACATACGAAGAGAAACGTTTCCAATATGTTTATTTATCATAATTTAAGGATCCAATAAAAAAACTAAATGAGGCGAAAACGACAACACATCCAATGGAAAAAGAGAGATAGAAACTCAAAGACAATGACTGCCCAAATTCCACAAGACACTCATTTTCTATCTAACAAATTCCATGTAATTAAATAACAACTTATTGAGATATTGCAAACTTTTTTTTGCTATCATCCAATTATGCTTTTTGCATTCGCTAAATATACAAATTCAAGGCCGTATACCTGTAACAGATAGCCATCAAATGCACAGCAACATCAACAGAAATTAAAGCTAACACATCATATACTATATATATAAAGCAAGACTGGAAGAGCTTAATTAAACGCCGTTAAGTTCGTTATCCCCCTCATCTTCAAACGCTTACACTGCAACTGGTCACCAACTGGTACTTAACGGCGTTAGCACCCACAACGATTCCGGTATTTCTGTTTCCAAACGTTATGTAAGCAGGACACTGGACGTATAAATGATACCTACCAGTAGTGAAAGATCCAACTTTGAACTTCACCCGACCATCGATCTTGATCATCAAGAAAACAGTCCCTTGGCTCTGGTCTTGGCCCAACGCGACGCCGTTGTACGGAGCAATCGGA
This sequence comes from Erythroxylum rufum, assembly GCA_027478365.1. NCBI lineage: Eukaryota > Viridiplantae > Streptophyta > Magnoliopsida > Malpighiales > Erythroxylaceae > Erythroxylum > Erythroxylum rufum. The sequence goes on along the minus strand of JANIHZ010000005.1, from coordinate 61,399,868 downwards.
ACGTTGTTCCCGAAAATGAAGGGAGACCAGACGTTTATCTCTTTGTGACCCTGGTAAGTCGGTTGGATGGCTGTACGGAGTGTGATTTGTTGGCTGCGGTAAGTGGCGTAGATGTCGAGCCTGTCGTAGTAGATGCCGATTTTGTCATTCGGGTTGCGAGAGGACACGGTGACTTGGAAGTTGGAGGTCAGGAAGTTGGGGGCAGAGACGTTGAAGGCGTAAACGGTGGCGTCTTGGAGGATGAAACGTGGTTTACTGGGGCGGAGAATGGCCCAGACTAAGAGGACAACGACCAGGACGATGAAGGACAGGATTAGGATTCCGGCGAAGATCCGTCGGAAGATTTTTCGACGTTTGTGACCGTGTTTGTGGCAACCTTTTTCTGACATGGTGGTGAAGATGTAGAGAGGTGCAAAACGAAAGAGAGGGAGTGGGTGGTTAGGTTAGGGGGTGAATGAATGGGGTTTGGTTTGCCTATGGTATTATTAGTAGAGAGTAGATGTCCACTTACTGTTAAATAGCAACTGGCCACTGTTGGTCACTATTGAAATTGGTCATTTGCTGGTTTTTACTTAGGTTATGTGGGCAAGGGTGGATTATTCTCTGCTTTTAGTGAAGTGAAACCGATTGATTGATGTTAATACCCAAAAAATTGTGACTAAAACGCAGTGAAAAGGTTGAGAGACGCAAAAGCGGAAAGCCCTCTCTACTCTCTAGTGGAGAAAATTGAGTGGGGCTTTTACGTGATGTTAAAGTGTGACTTCACTTTTAGTTAGCTAGAAAAATAGTAAAAAGATGGGATGACTTGGAGGTCAATCAAAGTGTATAACTATTGACTATGGAGCGGACCTTGAATCGGAGAAATCTTAAGAAACTTGAAGCTTCCCGATTCATACAATGCAAGCGACCCACCATTATCTAAAGTGAATCTCATATAGAGTTTGTGAAATTAAGTTTAATACCCGTTCGCCCCTAGTATATGATTGGAGGACCTAAAAGTTCATAACCTTTCTAATAATGTCTTGTTAACGATAAAAGTACTCAACATTTACAAAATCCAAAAAATGGAAAACTTTGGGCCTCCGCATGTGAGAGAAGAGAGGACAAAATCGTTAATACTTAAACCTTTGATTTAGCGACGTCCCACTCAACCACCGCTATATTTCTATTTCTAAGGCTAATTCGCTACTTTGGTCCATTGTGCCCTAATTAAATTGCAATTTGATGAAACAATGATAGCTTCAAGTAGAACGGCATTCAAACTTTTTGATTTTGGATATATTTCAATTGATTTATTATAAAAGAAAACAATGAAGGTGTGTGTGAAAGTGTGTTAGGTACGTCTCTTCATTGGAGGCTGTCAAAGAATTATTGCGTGGAAGTTTCAAAGTGGAGCCACGTGAACCGAAGCTTGACCTTGACTTCAATTTTAGCCGTTGATTCATGCTCGCGTCCCTTACCGCTACAAGTCATAAGGTCCCTCCCATTATTCCAGTCGGTGATGCAATGCAACACAATTGTCTTGTCTCCCCTTTTAACAATTTCGTTTTTTTCAATTATGAAATTCATCTCCAGTTCTCAATACACTTACGTGTTACATTTGAAAACGGTAACCACAACGTGAAATGGCTTTCAATTGAATCACACGTCATAAATTAACGGACGAAGTTGGAGATTATTATTTTTTTTGAATAAAGAAGAATTTTTATTAAAATATTAAAAAATATAATTATCTTGTATTGTAATTTTTTTTTATAAATCAAAAAAATAAATAAATCAAAAAAGAGTTATGTATAATCCCAAAAAACAAATCTCTTTACAATACTAAAAGGGCTAGCCTTTTTTATGAACATGCGGAGCACTACAAAAATTGATCCTTAAGTTATGACCAAACAACCAGCCTATACACATTTTACCACCAAGCTGACGTAGGAAGGAGCATCTTAACCAGCTAACGCATACATTTAGGGACTAACTTAGAACAAAAATTGCATAAATAATTGTTAAGAGTTTCAAAAGGATAGAGAATACATTTAAGTTCATTTATTTATATATAATTATGCAATTGGAAGCAATTATTTATGGTATATATTGGAAGACTTCTCTTGACTTTAAAGACCAGTTATAATATATGACAAAGAAATACAATTAATAGAATTCCTTTTCACTCATGGTATGATGTCTTTTATATATGTGATTCACATTAGTATTGTCTTGACATGACGTTCCATGTACATTTTTACTAGCAAAAAGTATTTGATTAAAAAAGTTAGTAATGCCTTGATTAAAAAATTAGTAATGCTAAAAAGTTTAGTTATAAAGATATTCAATCGAAAAATTAAATAAAGTAAGAAGACAAAATATTATTATCAAACAGAAAAGTATGAATTAACATTGAACTAATTCGAGGAATTTAGTCGTGAAAGAATACCGATAAACATATTATAATCAGAGAAGGTGACAAAAATTAAGAGGTTGATATCGACCCTTCGTAATTAATTCTTTAATAATCTTTTTTAAAAGTATACAATTGGATATTAAGCATAAACCAAATTGACCGATCAACCAACTTAAAAATGTTTTTTATTGTAAAAAATATAGTTTGCTTGCTCTTATGTTTTTGTTTATTACGCTAGATTAAACCTCCATAATTACATTTAGGCATGAAGTGGCAAGTCGGACACAAACTAAAACATTATAGAAAAACTAGGGGAAGATTAGGTTGAGAGTGCTATTCAAAGACAAAACAAAAATGTTTGCTTTAGTCACAGTTGAGAACAGCTGTGAGTTCATCAATTTTGACCTCAATTGCATGAATGAGCCAACTTAGACAGGTCACATTGAAGGGCATGGAACATCCATGTGATTTGGCAAAAATAATTGAAAGTCAAATGAGGCAATTAAAAGTGTTAGGGATTGTAAATTTCACACTGTGACCTAACTTGCACATTATTGTTAACGCATAACACATAGTATCTTTTCTTTAATTACAAGAAGATATTATTGTTAACGCAGTACAAATGATTAGTGCACCAATACCCATTAAAAGAATTTTCTACATATTATACGTGGTCCAGGCACAAAGCAGATGCAAGCAGGCCTTATCTGAAAATTATGTACCGATTCTTAACAAAAGAGAGAAAATGAAACGGAAGAAAGAAGCCAAGGATATCCCTAACCCCACTCGCCTTCTACAAGTGGATGCTATCTTTGGGGTTTAGAATATCCCAGAGAAACCCTTTTTTAACTTTCTGGGCACTGACAATTAGGCTGATTCCTATCCTCTGTTGCAGTTCTCATAAAGTCCCTACATGAGATCTTCTCTGAACCTCTCAAAAGTCCCATCTTTTACCTAACTCTTTTCTTGTTTTTCATCTCCTACTTCCTTCAAAGTTCAAACCTTCTACGTTGAGCTAGCCTCGCGTAACCACATAATTTGTGCACGTGTCGAATGGATTTAATGTCGGAATTTTTGTGGGGCTAGTATAAGGGACAAAACCTAAAAGCTAGGAAGAATAAAGGATGATGAGAACTGAGCAGATAACACTGGATTGGCAAGGAATCCTCATGGCAGAAAACTCCAAGCTTTGAAAAGAGGGGGCATTGAGGCAAAAGGGAATTTTGGGTTTCAAAAACTGTGTTTGCTTAGTATTTAAATTAAGCCATGTAATTCGGTGGTAATAGGTCCTATGATTAAAGTGAGGAAGATAGTGGTGTAATAATTGAGAAGCGAAATGATTTGGATGTTTCCGAAACAGTATGATTATATTAGAGAAAGGAACATAAAGGAAGTTAAGTGGTTAACATTTTGGAAGATTTTGATTGCTTGCAAATCTGAAGGACACGGTTGAATATGAAGCAACCTATAGATGAAAGATGCCTAATTTTCTTCTCCCATCTAATCTAGACAATGCATGTCCTGGTATTGGTGGCATTTGGTGACCGACAAGATAGTCACCAATGTGAGATAACTACAAGGGTATGCAAGAGATAAGGAGAGAATATGTGGGAAAAAAAAAACATAAATCATAGGGATAACATCAGAAATACTTAATTTTATATTAAAGGGATTTTAGTAATTATTTGTCAATTAGCATTGCTGTTCCTCAACCGTTGAAGCTTTTCATGACAAAGTAGGTGTTTTTCGCAACTCAAATATCTTTGTGGTCCCTTTTAATTATCATAGCTTCAACAAGCATTTATTTATCCAAGACGATTTTGGAAGCTGGGCACCAAACAATGTGTACAACTAAGGCAATCTCTTTCTCTCTGTTACGCAGTGTCTTTATCGATGTCCAGTTTGGACACCCATCTTGTGATCCTTCGGTACGCACATGGAAGGAACCACCATGGCTATGGACATAGTCACATAGCCTTGGCGTCATTATACATATAAATAAAGCTAAATCTTGAGTTAAACCAACAAATCGGTGCTCCTACTGTTTTATTTCTTTGCCCTAAAATGGGATTTTCTTTTCTTTTTGTTTTCGTGTACGTGCGCAAGGTAAAAGATCATGGAACTTAGGAGTATGCCGAAGGATAAGGATTACGAGCTATAGACTAGGGCAGCAAGGCAGAGATTATCAAGGAAATGGAAAACATTCAGGAACATCAAGGTCAAGGGTTTGTTGAGATGGGTGGGCTTAACGCTTAAGGAAATACAAGGACATACGAGCCAGGTTGAGCTGTATGACCCGTTTTGTCCTTGAAACTAGAATTTGGGTCGTCACGCACTTGAGATGGTTTTAAGCTTTGATTAATAATACTTCTCAGGGTCCTATGATATCACAAAATCAATCAAATAGCAAAAAGTCAAGCAGGTAACTTCCTAAGATTTGATATAAAGTTCCATATCACTGAAGCAAACAGACACACACAAACAAAACTAAACTGTCATCTTCCTCTCAATTAAACGTTTTTGTTCAGTTCTTTGGCAACTGGGAAGTGTTCAACAGACCTATGGTACATACCCCCATATGTACTATTGGTTGTGATTTATGAAGCCACTATTATTCAACCTCATGATTTACAAATCCCAAAAAAAATCTCTAATGAAATGAAAAGGTTACCTTATTTACCCCAAGTCCCGACCTTCGAGATAAATTTTTTATTTTTTACCTTTTTTGTTCATTCCATGTCTTACCCTCAAAAAATTCATTCAGCATGCGCTCAAGATCCTCTGGACTGTACTTGATGTACTTCAGGGGGTTTTTACCACCCTCAATCATGGGTCTGTACAGAAAACGGAAGAGAATCATCATAAGTATTATGATGTTAGATGAGAGAAATTAGAGCGATCGCTTGAGGAAGTGGATATGGAAATTGACTTCAGGGTAAAAAGCCATACCCAAGCCGTTTCAAGAAGGATCTGTAGGCAGGCAAGAGGACTTCGGCAACAGCAAGCCTCAAAGACTCTCGCAACTCACTGTCTGGAACTGTCCATTGAGATTGTCTTTGATGAAGCTCCTCAAATTGTACATTGAATGTCTTAAACCTGTCCTTAACCATTGCTCTAGAAATTCCACTTGCACCTGAATCACCCGTGCCAACAGAGAGGCACTGCAAAATCTGAACATCCAACATATAAAATTACTTGCTTGTCTCACTAAATCAACAAATCAACATGCTTCGGTGGAAAGACATGCTTTTTCTAAATTTTTCCTAACTACTAGAACACGTAATAAGGATGAGATGGGGTAATGCTGATTTTAAAGGTTTACAAGAGCAGTTAAAATTATGGCTTAATTACTTGGTGATCATAGTTTAAACATTTTCTGGATAAATGTCGAACATTTGGATAAAAGTTATCTCATTTTCCCATTACCCAAAGATGAATATGTTATTAAGTTCATGCAACAACTCAATGCATTCGCAATAGTTGAAAATTTCAAGAAACAGAACCTTTGCCCAAGAAATTCTCTTGTACTGATTCGCATGCTGCTGCACTATCCTACGATGTATTTGTACCCAGTCATCTCCCAATAAGTCCTTTGCTTCTGACCTGTAAATAAATGGTCAGGAGTTGCATATTGCCGCGTAGTTGGGACTTTCAGAACATGCTTAATGTAAACCAAACCTTCGTACAGATCTCACTATATAGTGAATGTTGTTCATAAGAAATAACTGGGTTAGTGCAGGATCTTTGTACTGCTTGGATTTCCCATCTAGATTAACCTGAAGTGCCTGCATAATCCTTGTTGTTAAAGTCGCTATTTGAGCCTCTGGATCACTTGCTTCGAAGTCTTCGAAGAGCTGCTTAAGTGTTGTCTGGTAACTGCGCACATGTAAAGTTACAGTCAGATCTTATTAACCAAAAAGTTAGCAATTGACTACAAGCAAAGGGAGTGGGGAGTAAGTAAAACATAGCGCAGTGTCTGTCTTAAATTGCAGACTACAACCACAACAAAACCCGCAACGCAATCAGCAATATATATCAGGTGGGACTATGATATAAATTGAAGGAATTTAAGGTCTATACTGCAAGATAGAAACAGCTAAAAACTCAAAAATCAGAAAATGAGACAAATTTATCATAGAAGTAAAGCAACGACTGTGCAATCAGCAGTCGCTAGAAGCTGATAGTCACATCCTTCCTACCACCAGCAGGTATAGAATTAAAGAAATAATATTAATAATACATGATATTCTATATTGCAAACCAACTCATACAGGAAAAAGTAGTATCTGAGTTAATACAAAGACAAATTTTCTACTTACTCAAAGAGAAACTTCACATAATTTATCACATAGCTTGTCAAAGGATGCACAGTTCCATCAAGAACAGCGGTTCTGGTGGAATCTCTTTCAACCGCTTCTTCGAAATCAACAAAAGTCTCCTGAGCTGTCTGAGCTAACCGTGTTGTCAAATTAACTGCACCCTCCCGCATTTCATTGCAAGCTGTGGTTGCAAAGAGTAACTCAATCTGCAACTCATCAAACCCCGAAAAAGGAATAAGGAAACAGAAGGTCGAGAGCAATAGCAACTGTAGACAGCTAATCTGTAAGTTTATCTGGAAATCTTTCCCTACAGATTTACATAGCAGTTTAATGTGTAAATCTTAAAATCAATAGACGAGTTGCAAACAATTCCATATCTCAGTCAATAATTCTGGTTTTTTCGCGTACTTGTACAATTCCAACTCCTCTATAAATGTTAGCAACATCAATTAATAATGAACAAGTCATATATGGAGGTGATATTCCGATAATTTTAGAAGTTTCTATATAGGCATAGTCTCTAGCCCAGGAAGTTAGCCTTTCACCTTTGAAATTTAATTTTCTATGAACTTCTCCCTTGTCATCCTCATAAAAGTATGTACAGTCATCTTAACTTTACACATCAAGTTAATATGTGAGCTTTTTCAGGATGCTATTACCCATAAAACAGAGCGCTCTTTCATGCCAAAAGTAGAATTTGTTTGAACCAGAAGGACAAAAGAGTGTATTACAATCCATTCAACAAGTGCCTCACATTAAAAAAAAAAAAGCATTACTAAAATTTTGATCACATAATACATAATAGAAAACTTTTGTTCAATCTGCATAGATTTAACATACCTCTGACTGAAGTTCTCTCATAATCTCATACATGTCTAACAGAACAAATAATTTTTCAGGTGATCTCTTGCTTTTCGCTATAGCTTCACCGAAACTAAGGAGCGTAGAAACACTGTTTACTGTTACTTCAGCAAAACACTGATCCCTGAGAGAACTGTCACCCAGTATTTGATCACAAATTTTCTTTTCCGCAGCTATTAATAATTTGACCTATTCAAGAATTATAATTTAGTTGACAGACCAACCTAAAGGATACAATTTGTCAAATGAACAACATTTCAAATAAATCCTTACAGCAATCCGCATGTAGTGTATCCAATTCCCAATCTTTGCCTCCAAAACCTCCCACTGCATTTTCTGGACATCATCTTTGCTAAGTCTCTCAACACCTAATTTCCTGAGGCTCTGTTCCAAAACTGAAGCACGGGTGTCCCTAGCATTCATAAATATAGCCTGTCAATGCTGTTTCTAAATTAATATGGAATCAGTCATCACATGCATAAAGGTTAATATGAAAAATTCTTGCAGATTACCTGTAACTTCGGAATAACTGTTGCTGGTGGCCGGCCTGAGTCATTTGTTGTGCTAAATCATGCAACAGTGGCAAAACCCTGGGTGGAATCAGAGTTGGAAGCGTGTACACAGGAGCTTCTAGACTCTTATTTTGGTGATCAGATGAATTCTTGTTATTTTCCCCTTTTTGTTTAGGTGATGAAGATGGTCGTAGGGAGTTGGGAAGGCAATCAAAAAGACGATCAGGTTCCACAGGCTTGCTGCAATTCCGAAGAAAATGACTTCTTTTTCAGTTTTTTGCTTCACAAAAAATTACCTATTTGAAGTTCATGCCATGCGCATTATTATCAAGCCTAAAATAAAATAACTTGATTTCTGTAATAACCACTATTTTTGTAAATAGAAACGTTTGAAATGCATTGATTTTCATCTCCAATTTCAACACTTCTCTATTCAATCGAAGGATATCAGAGTTGACTCAATTTTATCCGTGGGTTATTAGATAGTGATGAGAATTGGCGAAGTTAATACCATTTCGATGATTAATGTTCTTGGGTCTGTCTTCTTTTCTGCCACGGATGGGGTGAAGAGATAAACATTGTTTGTGTAATTAGTTTCATTCATTTACATGCTTCTTTACTCTTTTTTCACACAAGAAACGTTGATTAACTGAAAACAAACCTGTAATTTGACAATAGCGTTCTAAACTCATCTTCCAGCTTTGAAACAGCTTTCGTGAGCATTTGATTAGCGTGACTAAGCACCCCATCAGCCTTAAAACTTTTATTGCTGCTGAAAAACTCGACAGTGCTTTTCAGCTGATCAATTGCTTCTAAGTAGCTCTCCAGGTCTTCATGTGGCCCTCTCAGAATTTTTGCCTCCGCCTGAATATTTACATTTAAATACACAATCAACATCGATAACATGAAACAAAGTCTCAGAAAAGGAAATGTCCCTTCAAAGATGGTAATCACAAATAATCCTATGTTCTTCTGAACGGAATCCCTCCGTCTAAATGAGCACGGATCAAATAACTAGCACTAGAGGATCAAAAGGTCTTTTGTAGACACTCAAAACACACGCCAGGTACAAGTTTGCTCATCCACAACAAATTGGATACAAGTGGGGTTCACGCTCAAACTTGTTCTCATGTGATATGACACAATTTCTAAGAACATTTTTGTCCACCAAGTTTCAATTTTTTTATTATCGACTATATTAATGACCAATATCTGATATTAAATTGAATGAAATAGACAAAATTGAAAATTCGGAGCTACCTTGCGAGTAAGATCAAATTGGGCCAATATAACCTCAGCGGTCTTCAGAGTCTTGTCGACATTGTCATGCGCTCTTCTTATGGAATGCGTTCGTATCTGTTTCAGATCTCACTTTGTTCACCAAACTTGATGAAGAAGAAACGTATTCTTACATAAAAAGAAGAAAGGAACGGTTACCTGAGTGGGACGCAAGGCGGTTTCGAGGGCGGAGAGGCGGTGGTCGAAGGAGCCGAGAATGGCGACCATGCTATCGGTGATGGTCTGGCTTCTGTGCAGCGAGTCCTTCATGAATATGGCTCTCTCTCTTAACGCCTCCATTGTTTGAGGCACCCCCATTGCACTTGATAGTATAGATTTAGATTCGAAATGGGTAATAGAAGTTGCAGGTGTGATGTATTTTGTTTGGTTTGGTTGGAGGAAGAAGACAAAATATGAAGTAGTTACGAAGGAATGTAGATACTTGTGATGTGGACCCCTTGTTATGCTCTAAATTTCACTTATTGTTTATAAAAAGGTTTTTTTTTTGCTTATTGTAATTTCTTATTAAAAATAAAGGCACACCGCTAAGTTGGATCGGAGATTAGGCAGACATTTGATTTAATATATGAGCAACTTTTTAAAATCAGACTAGAAATTAAAATACAAAATTTAAGATTTTAATTTTTTTATAAAATTTAAAAATAATATAAATAGATTATTTTATTTAAAATTTAATTAAAAATTAATATTAAGTAAAAAAACAATCATTTTATTTCAATTTATAAAAATGGTCAATTAATTTTTAACTAAATTAAAATTTTATGTCCTAAACCAAATTTCTTAAACATTGCATGGAAATAAATCAATAATACAAAAGGTGTTTGGAATGGAATGAATTAAATTTAATTGCAACATTGAAGTCAATTCAAGTGTTTGAAAACAAAAAAAAAATGAATTGAACCCCATCATCTTTTATAAATTGAATTCACTTGAAAATATATCAGAATTGAATTATGAACTAAGACTTCAATTCTTCTTTTGAACGTTGAAAATATCTTTCCAATAATACCCATTTAAACACCATCATCTTTTATAAATTGAATTCATCTGAAAAAGTATCAGAATTGAATTACGAATTGAGACTTCAGTTTTTCTTTTGAACATTGAAAATATCTGTCCAATAATACCCATCTAATCCTACCATGTATCTCTTTACCTCAAGCAGCCCCTCCCACCTCAAACAACCCCTCCTACTAAGAAACGGAATAACAACACCTCTACAAATCAGCACCTCCCACTATATTCAAGTTTTCTCTTTTTCTTGTTTATGAGTGTCTTTTTTTCATTTTTTTTTGTCTATGATCATTGTTATCTTTTAAATCCATCGCTCGATTTAGTTTTTCCTTTCATTTTTTTATGTCATTTGTAATTATTTTTTATTTTAATAATGAACTTTTTTTAATGATATTACTTATAATAAAATTGATGGTTATAACTTGCTGTATGTAAGTGTAAATGTTTATTATTTAATAAAATTATTTTTAAATTAAGAGTAAAAATATCATATAAAATAAGTAAATTTATTTTGATCGTAATCTCAACAATATAATTAAATTTAATTATAATATTATTGAATTTGTTACGAATATTTTATATTGAATTTAATTGGATCTCAATTGAATCCAATTTATTTTCAAACGGTTCGAAACTATCCGAGGATATTTACGGAGTTCATCAAAGAGAACGAAACTATGGAATGTACATATACATATAAGGTATGTAAAGCGAACAAGATAGCAACGGCCGAGAGAGAGAGATTGAGATAAAACGACGAGCGATGGTGTGTTGTGGAGGTTATTTGGGAAATCCCAATCCCTGCATTTATGAAATCGGAGGCCGAAATCACCTTTCACGATATGGCGAATTTGCCAAGGTGCCATTGGTGGTCGCGTGTAACTTGACGGTCCTATCCATGGAAACTCCTCCTGACGGCTATCGGAGGAACGTCGGCATTTGTCTGGTCAACTCCTCTAGGAAGGTTTTTTTCTTTGTGAAAACATTGTCTACATTAAAACTATTTACTTATTAATTGACCACTAAAGAACTTCTGGTATTGAAACTGTAGATATTCACGGCGTCGAGGATAAACATAAGGAATACGTGGCAGATGCCTCAGGTGGTTCTCCAATCTTGGCCTATTTCTAACGGTTGGAATTAGTTTCAGTCCAATTGAAGCAGAACAATTGTTCATCGTAGATGGGTGGTGTTTTTGAAGGGACAATCAAAGCTGTGCGTTGTGTTGTTTCTCACAGGGTGGTGCCGATGACGGTGAGGATTTGAGGAACGCGGCGATGCGAGAATTGAGGGAAGAAACTGGTGTTACTTCAGCCGAATTTTTGGCAGAGGTTTTGTTTTGCGGTTTAATGAGGGCATTGAAATTTTCATACTTAGAATGCACGAATTGATTTTCCTTTTTATTTCCATTTATTTTTGGCTTATTATGACCATGGTTAGGCTCCCTATTGGCTGACCTACGATTTCCCAATTCAAGTTAGATACAGACTCAATCGTCGGTGGGGCACAAATTATAAAGGGCAAGCACAAAAGTGGTAAGATTATGACTTAACTGATGTTAACTAGGAATATTTTAGGATTCTGTATCTTCTTTATTTAGCTTAACCGTCATTTGTTATTCCTTGTCATGTGTCTAGTTTCTACTTTCATGTTGCATATATGAATTGTTAGTTTGTTGTAATTTCTTGGGGTTAGTGTACACTACACAAGTTTGAAGTAGAGGGTTAGGACACATGTAGGTGGTGATGGGGGTGATATACTCATCTCTGTTATTTGAATTTATGAAGATTTTAGAGTATATGCACCACTAGCCGTTCAAACATGCATTTGATTTTTTTATTTCAATCTTAATGCATCCTATATTCTCTATCATCTCTATTAAAATTTATTTTCCATAGAAATGTCCATCAGACAGCCATTGCTGCACCTTAACTTTATTGGAAAAGGTGGTGATATGTCTATATTTGATAGCAAGTATGTGGACAATAATTCCAGAAATAGTTTCCTTTTCCCCATTTAAATCAATTACTGCTGGCAGATAGTGCTAAATAAAGATCAAAGCGTCCTAATGCTCTAAACGCTGTTCTCCTTATCTTGAACGCCAGGTTTCTTTTTAAGTTTACTGGGAAGGAGGAAGAGATAAACCTGTTGGGCAATGGCTCTGAAAAGCCTGAATTTAACAACTGGTCGTGGATGTGGCCTGAAAGAGTGGTGGAACTTGTGAGTCAATCTTACTATTTTTTTACTTTGCACGTATGTGTCTTACAGGGTTTTTTATGGACTCAACTGCATGACCATCATTTTGGTAGTATTTATGGTCATCATGACTAATATTACCCAACTTACCTTTACACACCAGCAAATGGTCTATAGTATGCAGGAATATTTTCGTGAAACATTGGCCATATTAACTATAAGGGCCACCAAAATAATAGTTCCTTTTTTTTTATATATTGTTAATGCTTTTTTTTCCATGTTGAACAGGCAGTATATTTCAAGAAACCTGTCTATCAGAAAGTTATGAAGATATTTAGTCCTTATCTTCTATCAGATGTGGGTGAAGGAATTTTTTGTGCAAATGATGAAACTAAAGTCATAGTGTCTATATAGAGTCAACTCCTGTATGAGACGGCTGACATTTCATTATGGCAAAAGCTATTACTGATACCTAGCCAGAGACTCATAAATTTTTAAAGGGTGGTACAGGTTGAGCTTGTGCTTATTCCTTTTCTACCTGCAAATGTACTGAAGTAAATAAAGTTATTGGGAGAGGAAGATTAACCCCAAAAAACATTCAGATTTCTGTTTCTTCACATTTTCCTTTCAAATTTCGATTGATGATGATCAACTCTTTTATTTGATTGTTTATGAAGGGTCAAGTTCAAGAGTGTTTAGCCAGTAATTGGGAGTGACACAACCTAGATGTTCAGATTCTTACACCGTAGGTTAGATGGACCTGACTTTTTCGAGATTTCCCTTATCCTGATTAGACGACTAAGACGCAAAGTTGGCATTTCCGGCCAGGAAGGTTCTCAGTTTCACCGAAAAGAGTTGGCCAGGCATTCATTGACTGGACGCAAATTAACAGCAAGATGGTGTTATCATCTAAAAGATATGAGCAACTCATGCATGTAGGGACCAACGGGTACTACAATAGAAGAATGAGGTCTCCACCATAATAGGCTTGTACACAAAGGACGATGCTATGCGTAGAAAAATGGAGATCAATGCTTTTGCTGATGAGCTTTGGTGGGGAGAAAGCCAGCTGAGATGGCTCAAGACTGAAGCCAAGGCTGACATGGAAGACTGTGATGAAAAAATGTAATCGGAGGGCCAATGCCAAACCAATTATCGACTCAAAACTACACACAAAATGAGATATCGATTACACAAAAAGGGTAACAAAACCTCTTGCTAATAGTTTTTCAGCTCAACCTAAGCCATGTTGCTAGATGAACAGGTTTTCGTTCTTGAATTTCATTTCTCAGGTCTGTATAATTAACAGCCTTTAACATGGTTCTTAAGGAGATGTATTGAAGTGGTCTCTCCGCTTAATTCCCCAATCCTTAGCTACTCCAAATATAATTACGTCCAGATAATCTTATCAAGCTCACTAGAGTAGACACTTATTTTCTTCCTATGAATTTTCACGTAATAGTCACTGTAACTCTTGGGGTCTGCATACGCCAATGGTGTGTTCTGACGGTGCTGTTCGGGCCTTTGATTGGAATAGAGAGCTTGCAGATCAACTGTCGCTTCTGCTATTCATAGGACCATGATCATATTAGTTTTGAGATTATTGACATCTTCGAATATTGCAAATGCTCTTCAAACGTTTTTGTCGTGTGTATGCTGTTTCGTTAATGAAAATAACTGTTAGCCTAGCTCCATTTTGTATCCAAGAAGTGGAATTGGAATTCTAATTCTAATTCTAATACCTGGAATCGTGACAATAGGTTGTTTTATGAAAATTGAGTTGTTCTGGATAATTCATTCCTTTAGCAAATCTAACTATAAATTCCATGGAATTGGAATTTCAATTATGCGTGACAAATAAACAACATATTTGGAGTTGAGATTCCTAAATCAAATGCTGAGTTCCATTTATAATGCTGCCAAAAACGACCTTAGTGCAATTCTTTATAGTTGTGATGTATTATCTATTCATTTCTTATTATATGTAAAGACTTTTCATTTTACCAGGTTGGATTTTGCAGGTTAGCTCTCATGGAAATTGGAAATTCGTAGATCAGAAAAGGCGATCCTTTCCTCATCTTGATGAGGTACTAGATGGGGAGAGTAATGAACCAGGATCTAAGAAACCTTCTGGTTCTTGATACTCAGTGCAGATCGGTGTATACCTTGATGCTTTCTGGTCTGTTCAATTCGGCTGTGTCTTGGACAGAAGGATTCGAAGACCTGCCAAAACCAAAATTAAAGCCTAACGTTTGGACTTGGAAGATTAATTTAGTGAACAAGTTTGCGGTTTGTGCGAATTTCTGTAAATAGTAAGATTGCGATGTACGTGGAGATTTGCGATTCCTGTATTTATATGTGCTCAACAAGATATAGGCTTTGGTTATGAATCAAGACGTAATGGTGGGACTTGGTGGGCCTATCAGGTATCAAGTCGCCCAGAGATTGCAAAACTCAGATGTCCTAATGAATTCCTGATAGATACGGAACTTTTCACCTATGAACGCCTGCCTTGCCTTGGTTGAAAAGAGCTACTTTGCTTCTTACATCGTCGAATGAGAATACACTGGAAGAATCAAAAGAGCATCCTTTCCCTATAATCACTGTATAAGCTTCTGTTTCCCATCATATATGAACTTCACGTTCAAGTGGCTAACATGCTCGTCATATTTTGTAGAAACTGAACTAATGTTCTACTGCCCTTGCATAGCAGAATGTTGTTATGGCCCTGAAGCACTTTCTAGGAATCAAGAGTGAAACAACTCTCTGTATTTTCTTTTGGTACGTCCTTATATTCATGAATCTCTAGTACTAGGTCAGTAATTCTTCAGTTCGTTGATGCTAATGCACATTAAAAGAAATGAAAATCATGAAATACACACCACAAAACTGTTATAATGAGCAGTACTACTTACTACTGCAAAAGGTCTGTAATCGTTATAATAGAGCTTGTCAAGTGGTAAACGTGGCAGCTGTTTAAATAGGAAGACTAGGAGAAGGATAAATGCAATAATCGAGACTTAGATGGAGGAGTCCAGATCCTCTATTCAATATTATGGTGTCTTATTGTGTCCAATAAATTTCAACTATTTATTTATGTAGGGTTCATATGGAACTCACGTAGGTCTCGCAAAATAAATGGTTGAGATTTCATAAAACAGAATAAGACAGAGTAAAACTGGACAGAAGATCTGGTTTCTAGACGGAGACGGAGAGGGGGACACTTAAAATACACGTCAGTGCAATTAAGGAGGTATTTATTTGCAACGTATATGTATATCCATTCCATCCACACTGTTTCCTGCTGACAATGATCCACAAGCACAGTGTAGGAGATTCCGACCTTTGGTTCCAGTAATTTTGTTGGTCCACCCATTGACAGGAGCAAGGGGCTTGTGTTCTCGAAAGAGCTTCGGCTTGCAGGGCTTCGGGTTTCATAAGTGCTGTGTGGGTTAAAAAATCTCAATCAACTTCCACGATGTTAAAAATCATCGACTTTAGGACATGGTGTACTCTTAACCAAACGAGAATCATGTAAGTTGATCAGGGTCTCCTAAAACTTGGATAAGTTCCACATTGATAACTAATATTACTGACCAAAAACGTGCTGGCCTTTGCTTTGGCTGCATCAACAGTAGGGAGCATGTTTGAGAACAAGGCGATGAAGCAGCAAGGAACGGGGATATGATCACTAAGAGATTTTCATTCAAGATTCTTCTCTATCTATATCACAAATTGCAAATAATATCTTAAGACTGATTGGGAACTGAACTCTAGAACATCAGGAACCTCGCGACAAGACATGGCATAAACTGATTGGAAAACAGAAGCAACACAACTTACTATCTACAACATGAGCGGGATAAGGATAAATGAGCAGTAGCAACAGTAATGATGATGAATTTATCTGTCTCATCGGCCATCAGCAGAAGTGAAGGAATCTGCAAAGCCAGTTGGCCTTGCTGGTATACTACTCTTGCTATCAGCCAGGTCCAAACTCAAGTCCTTTCCTTCTGCTTCTTGCCAACCTTTCACCATCTGATTAAGAGGAAGGCTATAATCAATGCCACAATATTCTTCAGTATCATCATCTAACGGTTTCCATTTCTCAACAAGTGGAGCTAGCACATTCACTGCATGGCTCATATCCGGTCTTTGGTTAGGCTCCCTAGCTGTGCAATGCCCTGCAAGTTCGGCAATAACAGAAATGCTTTCGAATTTTTCATCTTTGACATCCAGGGCAGGGTCAATTGCGGCCCTCAGTGTCTCTTTATCTGATTTGATACGCCAGAACCATGCAGCTAAGTATCGACTTTCTTCTGGTCTGTCCTCATCAAGGGCCATTAGTCCAGTCAACAGCTCCATTAAAACAACTCCAAAACTAAAGACGTCGGCCTTGGTTGTGACTTTTCCCGTCACTAAGAAAATATAAATGAAGAAGTTAGTCTTCAGAATAATTGTACACATCAAAAAGTAACATGAGGTCTATTGTGCTACTGTACAGCTAATATAAAGATGTATTTGTTTCAGCATGCAAAATCATGATATGGAGCTCAGACAATTCCCTTCAAACCATTTCTGTATTAAAAACATTTACTTGATTTTACCAGGCCCTAAAATTCTAGCAAGAATCAGCTATATCAATGATTCAAGATTCAGCTAAAAACCAGTTTTACATTTATGAATCAGTTCCTTGTTCAGCCATTAGAAAATAAACTGGTTGTTATTTAAAAAATCAATTCAAAAAATCTCAAATGAAGTAGATAAGATTGGACGCGCTTACCAGCATATTCTGGCGCCAAATATCCAAAAGTCCCAGCAAGCCTGGTCACCACAGATTTCTGACCATTCTCTCCATCAGGAGCAAGTTTGACCAATCCAAAATCAGAAACCTTTGCTCTGAAATCATCAGCAAGTAAGATGTTTGAAGATTTAAGGTCTCTGTGAATGAAGCTCTGATGGGCTAGATTATGAAGATACTCCATTCCTCTGGCAACATCCAAGGCTATATTTAGTCTCCTCTTCCAAGAAAGAGGCTCCAGTTTCAAGCTTTTCCAGTGGAAAAGATGCTTACTGAGGGCTCCCTGGGGCATGTACTCATAAACAAGAATTCTCTCATAGCCTTCAATTGAGTATCCGAGAAGAGATACCAAATGACGATGGCGGACTTTTGAAAGAACTGCAATCTCTGCCTGAAATTCATCTAACGCTTTCCTGCTAATGGCACCTGCTTCCATTCTTTTAACTGCTATTTTTGTTCCATCGTCTAATTCTCCTTCATAAACCACCCCAAAGCCACCACGGCCAAGCTCATTATCTGGCGCAAAATTCTTGGTCACGTTGCGAAGAACCTGAACCGAAATGACTAAGTTTCCTGCTTCAAGGACGTGAGACTCCCCAATACCACTATTATTCCTGCTAGCAGAACCGCTAACTGTAGAAGTGCTTCCAATTGTGTTGTTGGCAACAGCAATCTTAACCATGTTATCTGAATCAGATGGATCTCGCGGATGGATGACAAGGGAACTTGGAGCATTAAAAGTTTGTTTCTGCTGCTTATAACAATATATTAATATAGGAATAGCCAGAATGGCCACAACTGCAATACTTGCAACAGGGGCTATAATTGCAACCAAAGTGGATCTTTTCGATTGGGTAGAAATGTGAGAATTACTAGAACCAGAACCCGTGCCTTTGTTTCCAGAAGGCGATTTGCTGGCTGGTGGTGTATCCGAGACTCCAGGTGATAAAGTGTTGTTAGGAGATGGTGCTGGTTTGGTCTGATTACCACCACTAAATAAAGGATTACCAGCAGAGACAACATTAACAGTCGTTTTAAATGGCGGTAGTGGAGGGCAAATATCGTTGCTGCTAAGGTCCAACTTTGTCAAGGATGCTAAGCCAGTCCAGTTGGTGGGAACTATGCCACTTAGATTGTTATTGCCAAGTTGGATTTGTGTAATAGAATCTAATCTCCCTACCGAAGGACTCAAGGTTCCGCTGAGATTATAATTAGGCAAAATAATGGAAGAAACTTTACCTTTGGCATCACAATGCACTCCAAGCCATGATGCACATGGATTATTGCCAGTCCAGGATTTAGCAAGTCTTGAAGGGTAATTTAACCCGCTTAAGAACTCTATAAGCGCCATAACTTCTGGTGCACAAGGAACCCCTGGACTGGTTTGACAAAAAGAATTTGAAGTGCAGGTGGCATTGATTGCTTTAAACTTTGGTATTGGACCCATCAACGCGTTATTATTCAAGTCCAAGTTTTCCAGCGCCATATTTGCCAGGCTATCAGGGACTAAACCCACAAGTTGATTGCCATTAAGATTGAGATCCTTCAGCTGAATCAAACGGCCAATGCCCTCTGGAATTGCACCTGTGAATTGGTTCCCATGAAGCCACAAAGTGGTGAGCGAAGTCATCGTCGCTACCAAATCAATTGTACCTGTCAAACCACCCCCCTGTTGATCGTTTAACCATAAGTTCTGCAAAGACATTGCTCCCTTAAAGCTTGCAGGAATCTCCCCAGATAATTTATTGGTGGAAAGTTTCAAGTTTTCCAAAGATGATAAGTTTCCCAGAAAATCAGGCAATGGACCAACTAAATTGCAAGACATGCATGAAAAATTAGTTAACTGTGCAGCATCTAACAACCCTTTTGGGATTGACCAACCCTTAGTACCATTGAGATCGTTTCCGTCAAGTGCCACTGATTGTAAAAGCTCCAAACCATCAAAGAAATCAGATGGAATAGAATCGAACTGATTGTAATCCAAATAAGCATATATTAGCTTGGACAGTCCTCTAAGAGATGGTATAGGCCCTGTGAATTGGTTCCGTTGAAGACTCAATCTTTCCAACATAACCAGCTTGTTGAGGTTTTGAGGCAAAGGACCCTTTAGGTTCATATCCTGAACCTGAATCTGAGAGACCCTCGAACCAGAACAGAACACATGTTTCCAACGTTGCCCACATGGGTCATCACCATTCTGAGGCCACTCCAAGGTTTCTGGGTTAGATAACCCATCTCTAAATGACTTGAGAATTGCCAAGTCATTGGCGTCTGTCTGTGCATAAACCACAACAGCTAGTGATACGAGTGATAAAGTTACAAACTTTATAAGGTAGCTTCTCATCGCAGATCTATGGAGTTGTTCCACTTCGGTTCATTACGCACCAACCCAAAAAGACAATATAAGCTACACAGTAGCCTCTTGCATTGAAGTTTGCTTCAATACCCATCTCACATCCTACATGGGAGTGAGGAAAAATAGCACAATTCAGATTAATACCAATCTACATGTCTAAAGGCTGAAGAAGGAGAAGAAAACAAAACACACAAGTGCAGAGTGAAGACTAAAGACTAACTCACAGAAGAAGAGAAACAACTAAAGAAGTGAATAAAGAAATGTTAAACCGCACAAGAAACCATGAAATTTGGATATAAAGAGATCAAAGAAGCGTTCAACAAAACTAACCAAAGAGATGAGGAAAAAGGAAAAAGAAGTGGAGAATTGATAATAATGGTACTAATAACAGTCATCAAAAGAACATAAACCTTGGGAACGGATAAAAGAAAGAGAGAGAGATGGAACGTTGGCTTTGTTGAGAATCTATGTGTCTCATATCTAATCTTCTGGATGGTAGATTGCCACATAGCAAGCAGAGTGTTCTTCTATATCTCTCAACAGTTGCATTGCAACCACGCGGATCTGTCTCGTGTATATAGTAAAGGACATTTCCGTCTTCTTAGCCACAGATATTTGACCACCGAAAGGTTGCCCGGCTTATAAGTCTTTAACATATTTCGGTCGAAAACAGTTCACTTGTAACATTTTTTTCTCAAAGTTAGAACAGTAAAATCATTCTTTTATGCTAATAATTTAATTAAAATAATAAGTCATAAATCCATTTAACCAATTGATTAAATGAAGCGGAGTCCCCAATCCGTATCGTGGCATGTGGCACCGGCACATCACAGTCTCACTGACATTTTTCAACCTTGTAACCAATAGGTAGGGCTTTGCGTTAAATGGCTTTGGTAGTTACCAACTTCCCATAAACTAAACAACAGTTTAAGTACAAAATGGGTTATTGGCAGTGTTTTAAAAACTCAGCCGGTCTGAAGAACCGGCAAATTGGAGCATGAAATGGTTCGATTTAACTTATATTTTTTATGAGTGATTGACTCGTTTATTTTATGGTCGGACAGGTAAAAATCGTTGAATCGGTAAAAGAAAGAATCAATCGACCTATTTAAAATGCCTTGATTTTGATGATTCAACTTGAATGAATATTATGATTAGTGATCATTTTTTAATCTTTTTGATGAAATATGACTAGCGAGTTTTGTTATCTTATTTTGTGTTGTGTTTGGCGAACTTTTTAAAAAAATTTATATTTTGAAGTTTAAAGGTTTAAGTTTACAATTAGATAAATAAATAATTAAATAATATGTTTAAAAATTATCTTTTATATATAATATATAAA
>JANIHZ010000005.1:61361475-61373360 GCA_027478365.1 Erythroxylum rufum | reverse complement strand
ATGAAGCTCTTTTAAAAAAGCTGTTTTTTTAATTGACAGTCAAACAGTCAACTGGCTTTTAAAAAAAGCTCTTCTCAGAAAAGCTCTACTGATAAAAGCTCTACTGATAAAAGCTCTACTGATAAAAGCTCAACCAAACGGGTCCTAAGACGACTAAATTTCGTGTATAGTTTAAATGGATATGAACTTTGGGAAGTGTCTCTTCTTAGAAAAAGAGTGGAGGAGAGAGCCCAAACATATTAGGCCCAACTTACTCATTTGCCCATCCACAAAACCACTAAACCCTAATCACTCTTAGCCTAAACCCACCCAATTGCATGTGAGACACCACAGACCCGCAAATCTTTAAAATACCAAAACAAAAACCCCTTTGCCATCGAGCTCGCTCTCCTCTGCTTCTCTTCTGTGGTTCGTCGACTGGATTTTAATTTGACTCACTATGGTTTGTCTCTGACCTCATTATTCTCTGTTTCTTCGTGATTTTGTTGTCAATAGGTACGCTGAGTTTATTGGCGAGTTCTTTTTGTTGTAGCCGCAAGGAGACTACATAGAGCTTCACAGGAAGAGGCATGGGTACCGTCTCGACCATTTCGAACGCAAGCGCAAGAAGGAGGCGCGTGAAGTCCACAAGCGTTCTCAGAGAGCCCAGAAGGTGTTTCTCTTCTTATGGTTTAGTTTTTGCTGAAGTTTGGATTTTTTAGTTCTTTTTTATGGTTTTCTTTTTGGATGGTACTATGGTTATGACCTGAAATTACAATTGGTAATTTTCTTTTTCGGTTGAAACAGGCTTTGGGTATCAAGGGTAAGCAGATTGCAAAGAAAAATTATGCTGAGAAGGCTCTCATGAAGAAAACGTTAGTACTTTTTTCTTTCCATTTTACTTGCCTTCATTATTGCTTTGAACTATGCTAATTAATTTGATTTAGAAGAGACCATGTAATACCCAATAAAGATCAGTATAATCAAAATGCTCCAAAAGTACAGCTCTTCCGCACTGTTAACGGATTTGTTATGTTGATGGTTGGAAAACACAATTTGTGCTGGAGTTCAGTTGCAATTTTTTTTTTAACATCGTGGTTAATGCCTTTTTAACAATGTATTCTTAAGTTCTCGAAGCTTTAATGGTGATAATATAAGGAAGCTATCTTACGGTGTTGTTACCTGCCATAACTTAATGTCCATGGAGAGCTTTACCATAAAGTTTCCGTTGAATCACACTCACAATTTACTGTAATTGAAAATTATTTTGTCTTTCACCACATTTAGGAATTGTGTTGCTGATGTTGAGGGAAGTGAAGTAGTTCTCTCGTATTTGTAGTGTTGATAGAAATTGTCAGATACTTATCAACGATATTAGACTTGATGAGAATATGCATCTAGCCAAGTCAAAGCTACATTAGAAGATATTTGGTCGTGTTTTGTTCCCTAAGTCCTGTCCCCGGACATTAACTTACTGAATGTATATGATAGATGAAATGTCAAGTAGCTACACAGAATTTAAGTTATGGACGTGTTTGTTCAGGAAAATGGCATTATAGAAATTTTATTTTGCTTCTGACATACTAATTATTGAGGACTGTTTAATTTTTCAAAAAACATGAACTTCTGAGTGTGAAGGAAAAATAATGCTTGTGAATTTGTAATAGGATGCCTAAACTAGGTAAGCAAATTAGTTTTGTTGCTTATTGGAACCATTTTCCTTAACATTTAGTGCATATTGCTAATCCATGTTCTGGAGGAGATTATTTTTATGGAAAAATTTTAGTATATCCAATTAAAGGTGAAAGTGGATTGTTTATTCTTGAACTAACATATGCCGTCACACAGCTGAAATTGCTCATTCTATGTGGTTTCTATCTTTTAATAGTCGTTTGTACCCTGCACTACCATCCCAAAAAAGTGATGGGACTAATGAGCTGGTCTTCTCCCGATCTAGTGATGTGTCCCCTTTCTCCCTTTTCCTCTGTTGTAGTAGAAACAATTTTGCAAATATAAAGGCATTCACATTTATTTTACAATGATTTTGCAAGTATGAATTGTGGGTGTAGTCTAGTTATTGTTATTCCCATTTTTATCCCCTTTGATTGAACTCTTATGTTTCAATAGGTTGGCTATGCATGAAGAGTCAACCTCTAGGCGCAAGGTGGATGATCAAGTTCATGAAGGAGCTGTTCCTGCCTACTTGCTTGATCGTGAAAACACAGCAAGGGCAAAGGTTTGTTTTTGATGCATATTGGTGATCGTTGTGCGTATTTTACTTCACGTTCTTACCTTTCTGATTGGTGGCATTTTTCTTACGTTTAGATCCTTAGCAATGCTATAAAGCAGAAGAGGAAAGAGAAGGCTGGAAAGTGGGAAGTCCCTCTACCCAAGGTAACATTTACATTTGTGTCTGGATGAGAACTTGGATTTTAGTCCTTTTGAATTTTTGGTAGTGGCTTTTCTTTCCCTGGGTATTGTTTTGGTGCTTCAGTCTTTGGCTAGTTTATTTTATTAGAGATCTTTCTCCTGTACAGGTCAGGCCTGTTGCTGAAGATGAAATGTTTAAAGTGATCAGAACGGGCAAAAGGAAAAGTAAGCATTTTGCTAAGTTTACTTTCCAAATTAAACTGTTTCCATTTATGAGAACTGAAATGTATGTTTTATAGTTGGACTACATAAATAATTTAATTTTCACATTTTCTTTGGTTCTGGCTGGCCAATCCTTGAAGATACCAGTTCAGTGTTAGATTTTTTTTTTTCCTTTGGGATGTTGAGGGATCTTGAAACTGAGTCAATGTTGGGGTGGGGGAACTTTTCAGTCCTGCTATCGGCTGGTTGGTACCTATTGTTTCAATTCATTTTGTTATGCAATGATGCAACCAAACTCAATCCATTTTGTTATATAATGAGATGTATGTTTGAGTATTGTTAATTTCCCACTTGTATTTGCTTCTGATAATATATTGTGGTATTTTATGCAGCCAAGCAGTGGAAGAGGATGGTCACGAAGGTGACATTTGTAGGAGCCGGTTTTACAAGAAAACCTCCCAAGTATGAGCGCTTTATCCGTCCTTCAGGACTGCGATTTACAAAGGCACATGTAACACACCCTGAGCTCAAATGCACATTCAATCTTGAAATTATCGGAGTGAAGAAAAATCCTAATGGGCCAATGTACTCGTCACTTGGTGTTATTACCAAAGGAACCGTCATCGAGGTAATATTTGTGAAAGAAAGTTCTTGATATTCAATTTGTAGAAACCTTATCCGGTTATTTCTCGGCTGACTCATTGCTATTTGTCCTGAATTTCAGGTGAATGTCAGCGAATTAGGTCTGGTCACACCTGCTGGTAAAGTAGTATGGGGTAAGTCCTTTTCTTCCAGCCTCGTGCATTGGCAGGTGTATTTTCGTACCTTATGCCATTTCTAATTTCTATTTGTTACGATGCAGGTAAATATGCTCAAGTAACAAATAATCCAGAGAATGATGGCTGCATAAATGCAGTCCTACTTGTCTAGAATATCAATACAGGGGCACGATTGGATCAAACATGTCCTATTGCATCTTTTTTTAGAACAACCTGTCCTGATTGTATTGCTTTAGTTTGTTCTTGTTCCGCGTACTGATTCTTTCTTCTGGTCAGTGTAGCTCTCTGAGTTGGTTGTAAAATGGATCATATACCTGTGTGGTATCTCAATTTTATTCTTTTGTCTGACTAGAGTTAACTTTGGTCGGTTTTAGCATTATCCATCGGGCATGCAAGGGTTTTGTGCTATGAATGTTGTTTTTATCATCTCTGTTGGCATTTTCTGTAATATCCCTTTGTAAAGGCTATTCCTGATTTTGGAAAAAAAAAAAGAAAAAGAAAAAGAGCAACCCTGAAAAATTTGGACATGGGTATTTTAGAGTTCATGTTGCTAGATATTTAGATAAAAAAATTTAAATTATAGTGTTGAGCACAGACATGAACATGCGTTGCAAGATACTCATACTTGAGATCAACTATAACTGTAGTGTTAGATTAATTTAACAATCATAAAATGTGTCCTGTATTATTTGGGTTGATTCTAATATAAGGTGAGCCTAAGATTAATAGTTATTGGACTTGTAGAAAATATTAGAATCATTAAGGTTTTATTATAATTAAAAGAACCCTTCTCTCTTTCTGTCAAGTAACGTCAACAGATATCAAAGAAACGCACATTCTTGCATCAACGAAAAAAAGGAGAGTGAATAAAGCTTTTGCGTAAAGAAGGTGTTTGCGATTAGAAAGAGACTACTCATATTAAGTATAGATCAATGTTAGTATTTGTTTCTCTTTCTTATAACATGAATCCTAATTGAATGGGTTGAATCATTTATGTTTTAAATAATCTTGGGTGAATTCTAAACTTGAAATATTGTTTAACATATTATAATCTCAATTTACACGTGGTATCAGAGCCTTGATTATAACACTTTGATTTGCATTAAAGTTACTAATATGCGAAAGAACTCACCACAAGTTACTCAATCCATGTCTCTCTATGGGACTTTGAAAAGCCTATATGATTAAATTTGATGTAAAAGTTGAGAGTCTAGATACAAAACTAAACTATGATGACAATTGCGCCTAAGTGATGGGTGGGGCTCGCAGCAACCATCTGATTTTTCTGAAGACATGCCGACTGCTATATGGGTTGTGATATATTTGCATAGATAAGTTAGAAGAGTTATTAATTACTTTCCTATTTGTGTGGTGGGTATATAATCACAAATTATACAAAATGGAGATAAGTTTGCGCATGTGACACTTTTGTGAATGTGCGTGAGACATGTAAAACAAAATGTTTAAAGAAAGTTTTCATGGGACCTATCATCAAAGGCTTTGGATTTGTCTTTGCATTAATTTTTTACTGCATTTGCACGAATTCTGGAAACAAAACCTTGTATTTTGTGGGCCACATCATTGAAAAGCTTTAGGTTTATAGTTGTAAATAATAAATTATTTGAAATTTGGATTGAAAGTTTATGAAAAGCATGCATGTACACACGGGGCCTACCATAAAAAATCTTTAGGCATAATTTGTTGAGATTGACATAAAAGTTTTGAAAATAAAATGTTGAAGATGGTTAATTACGTTTTGGTCCTTATAATTTTTGGACTATTACAATCTGATTATAAAAATTACAGTTTAGTCCCTAAAAGTTTTTAGATTTTATAGTATGATCTTTCAACATTATTGAAAGCTTGTTAGTTACCAAAGTGACCTTGCTTGAAAAGATATTTAGACATTTAATTGTGCGTTCTTTCAATTGTTTATGTTATATGATGCTAATAAATAACATAAAAGATGAACTGAACAATTGAGATTATTAATTATAATGCTAGGAGATCACCCAAAGGTGAATCATTGCTTTTAATTAATAACATTAAAGAGACTTATTGAAATATTTGGTGAATATGTTTGTATATCTAAAGATAGCATGCATACTAACTTGAGTATGATTGACTGTCTGTTAAAGTGTGTATATATATTTTGTTGGCATCATTATGGATTAAGGATATGCATTTAAGTATCACCCAAAGGAGAACTTAAATATATTTATTAAAGTTTATTATTGTCTGAATATATTAATTGTACTCAAAGCATTAATGTGTGAGTTTGTATTACATTTGTAGCTTTTAATAATTCATTAGTTATAGGCAATGGGCTAAACTATGCCCGTTGGTTTGAAAAAATCCAATTTCAGTTGGGTATTATAGATAAGGACCTGATATTAGTTGCTGAGAAGCCTACAACCATCACTAAGATTAATACACAAGTCAAAAATATGTATTTTGAGGCTTAGGAAAAGTCTAATAGGTTGAGTCTAAACTTGATCTGATTGAAAATGGTTGAAAATGTTAAGCCATCAATACCTCATATGGACAATGCAAGGGAATTTATGATGAAAATCAAAGAGTACTCACAATCAAACATAGCTAACAAGTCTATTGTAGGAAGCTTAATAAGTGAATTGATGACCAAGAAGTTTAACTGGTCTCAACCTATCCATGATCATGTAATAGGTACGTTAAATCTGACTGTAAAGTTGAAATTAATGGGCACGGATGTGAGTGAATCCTTCCTAGTACAGTTCATCATCAACTCACTTCCTCATGAATTTGGTCAGTTCTAAATGAATTATAACACTCTCAAGAAGAAATGAAACTTTCAAAAAATCAAGGCCATGTTGATGCAAGAGGAAGGGAGATTATAGAAAATGAAAGAACACTCTATTCATCTTACAGTAGACAATGAAGCTAGCAGCAGAAAGGGCAAGCCAGGAAAGAAGAACAATAAGAAGGACAAAGCCCCAATGAAGGTTAATGAGGGCCAAATCCATAAAGAACAACGTTGTTTCTTCTGCAAGAAAGTTGGTCACCTCAAGAAAGATTGCTCTATTTCTTGGTTCAAAAAGAAATTTAAGTATTATGTTTCAGTATGTTTTAAATCAAATCTTATTGAGGTACCAAATAATGCATGGTGGTTAGATTTAGGTGCAACTACTCATGTGTCACATGTTATGTAGGGATTCCTTTCAATCCAAACCATAAATGAAACTAAAGAGTTCTTGTATATGGGTAACAAAATGAAGGCACGAATAGAAAGAATTGGGACGTACAGATTAATCTTAGACATTGGTTGTAGTCTAAATCTTGAAAAGTGTCTTTATGTTCTTGAATGTCCTAGAAATTTAGTTTCTATTAGTAAGTTGGATAAGATAGGTTTTAATTTCAATATTGGAAATGGTGTTTTTTCTTTGTAAAAACGACAGCACTATTATAATTTTAATACATTAATGGATGGTTTATATGGTTTAAACCTTGATGTTAATTATTTTGAATCCCTGTTTCATGTTGAACACAATATTAGTAATCAACATAGTGCACATAGTGAAGACTCTACTTACTTGTGGCATCAAAGGTTAGGTCATACATCTAGAGAAACGGTGATGAGGTTAGTAAAAAGTAAAATCTTAATTTATAAAAAAAGTAAAATCTTAATATATATATATATAAAAGTAAAATCTTACCTTAACTAGATTTAATTGATTGGGATGTGTGTGTAGATTGCATTAAAGGCAAGTAAACCAAACAAATATCTAAGAGTTCATCCACAATAAGTACTGAGTTACTTGAGTTAATACACATTGATATATATGGTCTATTTCATGTTCCATCTTGGGGTGGTGAAAAGTATTTTATTGTCTTTATTGATGACTATTCATGTTATTGTTATCTCTATTTACTACATGAAAAGTCTCAATCAGTGGACATTTTTGAGGTGTTCATTAATAAGGTAGAAAGACAGTTAGATAGAAAAGTGAAAGTAGTAAGGTCTAATAGAGGTGGTGAATATTATGGTAAATATGTTGAGAATGGACAGTTTCTCGGTCCATTTGCAAAAATTCTTCAAAGTTGGGGCATTTTTGCATAGTATACAATGCCTAGTACATGGTAACAAAATGATGTAGCTGAAAGGCGGAGTCGTATTCTTATAGATATAGTTAGGAGTATGTTAAGTTACACTAATGTACCTTTATCTTTATGGATGTATATATTAAAGACAATTACATATCTAATTAATAGGGTTCCTAGTAAAACATTTCTTATAACACCTTATGAATTGTGGACAGGTAGGAAACCTAGCTCGAGACACTTGCATATTTAGGGTTTCCTAACAAAAATAAGGATTTCTAATCCTTATGAAAGGAAGCTTGACGTAAGAACCATTAGTGGTTACTTCATCAGTTATCTAGAAAAGTCCAAAAGATATATATTTTATTGTCCTTACTATGGTATAGGAACAGTTGAGTCTGGTAATCCTAGGTTCATTAAAAATGGACAAATCAGTGGGAGTGGGGAACTAAGAAAGGAGGATATTCAAGAGAATCAGGTGGAAAAACCTTCACTTAATGTCTCTTCTCAAGTTGTTATTCCTCTTGTTGTATTACAATCACATAACATAATAAAGCAACAAGTTAATATTCCAAACCCACCAGAACTGAATGTCAATAGTGAACCAGTAAATAATGTACAAGTCACAAATGATCAAGTGATACCACAAGAAATAGTATTACAAAGGTCTATAAGGGAGAAAAGACCACAATATCAGATGACTATGTGGTGTATTCTTTTGAACATTGATAAAGATCCAGTTTCATTTCAAAAAGCTATGAAATGTAATAATTATGAAAAGTGGCTCAATGCTATAAAAGAAGAATTAAAATCTATGGATGATAATCAAGTTTGGGATCTAGTTGAGTTAAAATCTATGGATTATAATCAAGTCTGGGAACTGGTTGAGTCATCTGAAGGCTCAAAACAAGTGAGCTATAAAAGGGTCTTTAAGACCAAAAGGGACTCGAAAGACAATATTGAAAGGTACAAAGCCAGACTTATAGCCAAAGATTATACTTAAAAGGATAACATTGACTTTAAAGAGACCTTCTCTCTTTCAAAGAAGGACTCTTTAAGAATTGTTATGACATTGGTAGCTCATTATGATTTAGAGCTTCACCAAATGGCTCTAAAGATCGCTTTTCTAAATGATGACTTAGAAAAAGAAGTTTAGTTGGACCAACCAGAAGGTTTTGTGACCATAGAAAAGGAAAATATGGTGTGTAAATTAAAGAAGTCAATATATGGTTTGAAACAAGCTTCCTAAGTTCAATGATACCATTACCTCTTATGGTTTTATAAAGAACACTGTTGATAGGTAGATCTATATGAAGGTTAATGAGAGCAAGTTCATTATTTTGGTACTGTATGATGACGATATTCTTTTGGTTGCTAATGATTTGAGCTTTTTATATGATGTAAAGAAAATTCTCTCTAATAACTTTGAAATGAAAGATATGGGTGAGACATCCTATATGATTGGAATAGAAATATTCAGTGGCAGGGTAAAAGGATTGATAGGGTTATCTCATAAAGGATATATCACTTAAAGTGTTAGAGAAATTTAAGATGAAAAAATGCTCATCAAGGGTAGTTTTAATTCAGAAAGGAGATAAATTTAGTGAAATGCAATGTCCCAAGAATGATTTAGAACGAAAGGAAATATAATCTATTCCCTATGCATCTGTAGCTGGGAGTCTGATGTATATTCAGACTTGTACTCAATAGGATATCATTTTTTCTATTAGAATGTTAGGCCAATATAAAAGTAATCCTATATTGGACCATTGGAAAGCTGCAAAGAAAGTTCTTAGGTATTTATAAGTACATGATCACTTAAAGGAAATCAGATCAATTATTTAGATTCAGACTATGCTAGTTGTGTAGACTCAAGAAAATATACCTTCGGTTATTTGTTCCAACTAGTAAGAGAGGCAATTTGTTGAAAGAGTAGAAAACAGTATGTCATTGCTACTTCCATTATAGAGGCTAAATTTGTAACATGCTTTGAGGCTACTATTGAAGCATTGTGGTTGTGAAACTTTGTCTTAGGACTAGGTATTGTCGACAGTATAACTAGACTGCTAAGAATTTATTGTGATAATTTCGCAATTATCTTCTTATCTAAAAATGACAAGTATTCTAAGGGTGCTAAAAACGTAGATTTAAAATACTTATCAGTTAAAGAAGAAGTGAAAAACATGAAGCGTCGATTGAGCACATTGGAACTGATCTAATGGTAGTGGATTTGTTAACTAAAGGATTACTGCTTAAAACATTTACTCGCCATGTTGAAAGGATAGGCATTATAGATAAGTCCTTGTAGTATGAGGTCATGTTACGTATATACATATGATTGGATAATTGCTATTATTTTTTTGACACATATGAATTCAATTAAAGTTATGTTTTGGCTTATTTTTTAGTTATAACATTATGTTTTGTACACGCATTGTTTTATTGTGATGACAAATTATGTTTTAAGAAAAACATTAAAGTTGAGAATTAAAGTGTTTCTCGATTACAATTATTTTGAGTTGAGTTGATTGTGTGATATTTGGAAGGAATCATGTCGTTAATTGACTTATGAATGTCATGATCCCATCACTTCAATTCATTCAAGCTTGATGACTTGATAGATTCAATATATGGTACACACTTGTATTGTTGAATTATCAAGTCATAATATGAGCCAAGTGGGAGATTGTTAGATTAATTTAATAATCATAAAGTGTGGCCCATATTACTTGGGTTAATTCTAATATAAGGTGGGCTCAAGATAATGGTTATTGGGCTTGTAGAGAAAATTAGAATTATTAGGGTTTTATTATAATTAAAAAGAACCATTCCCTCCCCCTTCCAATTAACGTTAACATTTATTAAAGAAACGTACACTCTTGCACCATTGGAAAAGAATCAAGAAAAGCAAAAAGAGAGAATGGATAAAGGTTTTGCGTAAAGAAGGTGTTTGCAATTATAAAATGATTACACATATTAAGCATGGATCAAGGTTAGTATCTCTTTCTCTCTCTTATAGTATGAATCCTAATTGAATGGTTTGAATCATTTGTATTATAGATGATCTCAGGTGAATTCTAGACTTGAAATATTGTTTAGAATATTATAGTCTCAATTTATATATAGTACTAAATACAAACATTTTGCAGGCCACGTTTATGTTTGAATGAAAAATTTAAATTATAGAGATGAATATGATTTCAAGTACAAGCATATTGGAACATATTTTCATGTATAGATAAAACTAAATTACAATATTAAACATAATCGTAAATATAAACATGTTGCAGTCATGTTTATTTCTCGATACAAATTTTAAATTATAGTGTTGGAAATGGTGTTTCTCGATACAAATTTTAAATTATAGTGTTAGACATGGTCTTAAATATGGGTATGTTGTAACACATATTCGTGTATAAATGAAAAATTTTAATTATAATGTTGAATATGATCTCAAACACATTGTGTTGTTATTCTTGTCTGTACTTGGATGAAAAACTATCAATACTCTTTCAGTTACAAGGACAATCATTTACAATTACCCGTTAATCTTAATTATCGTCAAAATCGTTAATGCTTCGTAGTACTTCCTCTATATTTTAAATTTTTTAATCTAAATCATGCCTAATTATACAACAAATTGATTAAATGAATACATGATTATTAACAAATAGATATTTTTCATCATTAGTCAATTCTTCAACTAAACTTTTAAAATGATGAATGAATTTTTCTATGTTCACATTTTTATATGATGTAGGCATGGCTACACATTTTATAACTTAATGGACTACTTATAAGAGTTATAAGTAAGAAGGTTAAGAAGGCTTAAGACATATAAACTGATCAAGGTTTAAAAGGCACTTAAAAAACTATTTTAGGAGGCTTATTAGATCCAAATAAAGACCAACCATTATTTAACTTGTTTTAACCTAAAGTCAGAGAAGATTTGGAGGTTTAAGCCTCACCTTAGTTAAAATAAAACTTGTATTTTTATATAGAAGCAAGAAGATTGGACACAACATCACACACAAGTATGTTTAAACTTGTGGCTCTCGTTAGATACATGAGTTAAAGTTCAAGTGTCAAATACAACTTGATACACAATTGTGTACCGACTTCTATTGCTCACAGAAATTAAGAATGGAATCATTTGATGTCAAAAGTTTCAATGTTGAACATGATCTAAATAATCATATCTCAAACTGTGTTTGTTGCCAAAATCCTAACTTTTTGTATTATTATGAAGTGTCATAAATAGTTTAGTTAGACTCACTTTTTTTGTTACTTTCGAGTGTCATGAGTGCTTTTGTTCTTTGTTCTTTATTAAACTTTTAAAATTATTAAAGAATTCTTCTTTCTAATGTACAAATTACTTAATGAACTTGGTTTTTAAATTTTTATCATCTGCAAGTTAGTTTCATTTTAATCTAAATTTGATTTCTTATTAAAATTCAA
>JANIHZ010000005.1:61350248-61361375 GCA_027478365.1 Erythroxylum rufum | reverse complement strand
ATATCATGAATGCATGCCAAAATTTCAAAGAGACAGAACATAAATCGGACGAAATTTGCTTAATATGCTAACCCCTACTTTGGAGCGTTACATTTACTTTGATTTTTTGTGCTCCTATTGTAATTTTAACTGTGGGAAAGAGGTCAATGAAAATTTTGAGAGTTTCCTTCAAATTTCTTAAGCTTATTAAAATCTTTATTATTCATACTTGTTAACTAAAATCTCAATTTAGTTAAAATTTGTTTGAAGCACTTTAAGTTATTATTGATTATTGAATTAAATTAGTATGCAAAATGTTGAAAAGTTAGAATAGAATTGCTTTTATAAGCCTTGTTTTTGGTAATAATTGAGATAGTTAATTCGAATGAAAATTGCATATTACTTACACAAATGAAGCCTTTTTGTGAGCTTTTGAGGCTAAGAGCAAATATGTTATTATTTTATACTATTTTATTCTTTAGTGTGTGTTATCATGTATAGTTGAATAATTCTATAACTTACTTTTATTATTCATATTGAGACCACCTTTTTTAAATTAGAGGCATTAAAATGATAAAAACACTTAGATTTAACCCGTTGTTTTAGCCTATTTTCTTTAATTATTATCCAACCTATTTTTATCCTTTATACATAACTATTTTTCATACTTAGCCTTTTTCTTAATTGATTATAACCATATTGATAGCTTTTACCTTATTTTTCTTGAATACCTTTAATTAATTTTGATCCCTGAAGGAGTTTGCATTTACTTGTATGCTTGAAACTTGGGTTATATTGAGAAGAAAAGTTCTTATATTTTTATGATTGTTGGTATATAATGATCTTAAAATTTGTTTCTTCTAGAGTGCTTTATTTGTATAATTTTATATTCTTCTCAAAGTTGCTCGAAGAAGTTCAAAAGTTGAAAATCATTTATTGCGAGCATATTAAAAACATAATAAAAAGAGAAAATTTATGATATTTGTTGGAGAGTGAGAAGAATTAGTGTTTTACCAATGAACTTATTGTTTGAAGGACCTATGTTATGAAGAACCAAGTTTTATTCAATCTTGTTTATGTGAATTTCCTTTTATGTTATTACCCTTTTTAATTATCCTACCATACCTTTACCTTAGCCTCATTGCACCTTATTAAAACACCTTCGAGTAGACATCTTAAAATTTGGCTAAAGTGATGTAATAAACATCCTGAAGTCTATATGATCCATAATTGATAATGAATATTTATAGCATATGATTGCCTTCTCAAGCAAATGCTTTAATCTTTTAAGATTAAAGATTATAACAATCATTTCATTTTTGTTTTTTAATAAATTAGGTATAAAAATATATTTGACCTCTTAATATCATTCTTCTTTGATTGCGTGCATCAATATGTTTTTTTTTGTTAACACACGAGGTGTCCTAAGAGGGTCCCAACTATGAGAAGAGGCCTTTAAGCCATTCACTCCCAGACTAATTTTCGCTCGCACCGAGTCAGCCCGTAAGGAGTAAAGTGCTGGCCAAATATATTTCTCTATTCTCAGGACTCGAACTCGAGACCTCTGGTTAAGGGATGAGAGTGCTGAATCATTCACACCAACCTGTTTGGTTAATATGTTTTTTTTTTCAAATGTGAGATTCTACCTTTTAAACATGTAGTAAACATATGATAATAGTATTTACACTTCATATTGTCAATTTCCTTACTTGTTTTAGCCTTCATATTGTCAATTTCCTTACTTGTTTTAGCCTTTTAAAAGTATTCCAAACATCACTTCTTACCTTTGAAGAGTTGATGGTATGATAGAGAATTATTTCTTTAGTTGTTATATAAATAGACAAATCAGTCAGAAAAGTTCATTCTTGCATTTTCAATTGGACCAGGTACACAACTAGTTACATCTTTTTCTTGCACCATTATCAATTCTTAATGCTTCTCTTAACATCTTGGGCATGAGTATGAAATGAGCCATTTCACTTTCTTTAAGATTAAAAAAATTCAGTTTACTCCTCAATTACAATATTGAAAGCTTTTGTTTTTGCTTCAAACATAATTCCAAATTTAACTGTATTCTTTATAAAATATAGACTAAGACTCAAAATAAGTCATCGAGAAAATGACAAAGTTTGAGTTATTTATGGAAATGGGATATTTTAGAATACATTAAAACAAAGAGTGATTAAGCAAATTAATAAAAATCTCCAGTATTACTATTCAAAAATTGTGCACATGTTTCAGGTACTCGTGTTCTAAGACTAAATTGGTTGACAATCACATGAAAGCTAAACCATTATCGACGGTAGAAGATATTTGAATTCGTTAACAAAACCCATACATATTATGGAATGTGATTGGAATTCGTTAATCATTTTTCCTTGAACACATTTCACGTATAACTTTAACATTGAGAAGCTAACACTACAAGTGATTCTATGGTGTCCTGGAATTAAACTAGGATGAACCCACTTTTCCATAAAAGCCCCCGGGCTTCGCAAAAAGAAAACAACGTTTATTGCTTAAAAATTTTGATGTGAGAGAATAAAAAAGACGTGAGACAAAGCCCCCAACAATGGAAAGAAGCGATAATAGCGATAAGTATGGTGTCGACGACCATGACATTTACAGCAACAGGCAGTGACGACGGACACCTTGTGCTTGTCAAGAAATACGGATATGGGATACAATAAGATACTTTGTTTGATTCATTTAATAAAATAATATTATTTTAGGTTATATAATAAAATTCAAATCTAGGTCTTTAAAAAAAATAAAAAATTTAATTTAATGCCCGAATCTAATCATAATTAAAATAAATTTTATTAAATTACTTTTGAATCATATCATATCAAATCTAAAATATTTTGTTTTTATTACTTGAATTTTATAAATTCGTTAATTTTATTTAAAAGCTTTTAACGATTTCTAGTAGTTTAAGATAATTTGAATGCTACCAAATAATTTAATATTTAGACATCTATGAATAATTTTATTTTATTTTATTATTTTTTTATCTCTTATTCCGTGGAATTGTGCTATAAATGTTGGAATTTGGTTGCCATCCAACATAAAACCGACTAATTATTCTTGGTGACTAGAACAAACATCCTGACCTTATCCATAACACCATCCGGAACAGCCAACAAAACCCCTGAACCTTCTAGTTCATTGTCCTACATTCTCAATCAATTGGTCAAGAAACTAGAACCAGGCCAAAAACCTACATCCACCGTTCGTAACCTTAGATTCCATCCTCTAAGTCTAAAACGGCCATTCGTAACCTTAGATTCCATCCTCTAAGTCTAAAACGGCCATTACATAGCCTCTAACATCCAACATCCAACATCCAACATCAACATACAAGACGCATTGTGGCGTTGCTATGTCTGGTGTATGTTGCTTAACTTGCCCCTTTCTGACTTTTTATCTTATTTCACAACCATATGGGCCTTAGACCTTGTGAAACTACTGCCACAATTTTGAACCAGAAGCAGACAACCGAACCACAGATGTAAGGCAATAGAAAATTCCCAAGACGTGGATGGTGAATTGCAGCACTATGGGACAAAATGATGTGGGATCACATTGCGATTGACCCACAGAACAGAAGCCATCTATCCACCACCCACCCAGGAAAGTGGAGTTGTACCCGTACTTGCTTCTCAGCTTCGACTGTGAATGTGCGTCTGTCTGGCCAAGTCTAGCTACGGAATTGTCAACGACATACTCCGTAATGCATCCAATGTTCCCTCTTCAGTTACCCGTCAATATTGGTAGTGGACATATCAATAAAACTCATATCTGTTGTTGAGATCAATGTGATTGTTATCATATACTATACTATTAATCCACGAGTTCGTTCCGCTGAATCATCAAAACATTAAAACCAACCAACCGATGTTGTCCGCGTGTTATTGACCGCGTCAACCGCCTTGCAGCCGAGCACACTCAACGAAACGCCAAATCTTCCTCTAGTCTAGACGGCATATAAATATATAATACGCATATGCCATATCCTTCCGTCCAGAATATTCCCTATTCTTCCTACCAGCCAAAACAACCCACATCGTCGATTCACGTGAGTTATTCCACGTCACCACCCGAGATCTCTGTAAACCATAACCAATCCCACGTGTCATACCACCTGTACACTTCCCAAAAAAAAAACTCCTCAAACTTCCTCGTTCCCCCCATCCAATGCTCAGCATCCAGCTACAAGTACTCTCTCCAAAACCCCACTTCCGAGATTACCAACCCTAAACTCTGGATTCTTCCATGAACGGCCACGCGTCGCCGTCGACGTCTGCGAACACGGCGTTCTCCTTTATCTCCAAGGGGTGGCGCGAGGTCCGCGACTCGGCTGACGCGGATCTCCAGCTGATGCGAGCGCGAGCCAATTCCTTCAAGAACCTCGCATCCTCATTTGACCGCGAATTCGAGAACTTCATCAACTCCGCTTCGAATCCGTTCTTCGTTCCCTCGCTCCGGTCTCCGTCGTCGTCTTCGGAAATCGACTTTGTGAAAAAATTGCAGCCCAAGATATCGGAGTTCCGGCGGGTGTACTCGGCGCCTGAGATAAGCAAGAAGGTTTTGAAGAAGTGGACCCCTACAGCGAGGCTAGGGATCGATTTATCGGCGATTAGAAACGCCCTGGTGTCGGAGGTAGAAGGCGGTTACAGGGGTGGGATTCGGGAATTTGATAGGTTTAGGCAAGGAAGGAGAAGAGTTAGTTTTACGGAGTTCTGGAGAGAGGATAAGGAGGAGGAGCGAGGGCAATTTCGGGAATGGGAACCTATTCGGTCGTTGAAGAGGCGGTTGAGAGAACTGGAGAAGAAAAGCGAATTCACGGAGTTCTTTGAAGGGTTTAAGAATAGTGAGTTCGTGGAGAAAGTGAAATCCAGCTTGGTACGTTTTCGATTACAGCACGTTTTTATTAGGTTTTCAGTATTTATCATCCAAATACGGTATTCGTTAAGGAATTTGTATAGTTTATATTTGAAGTGTTGAATTAGGATGCTTGTATGCGACTTACTGGAGTCGATTTGGTTTGGACTGGTTTCATATTCTAGTTTATGTCTCTTACTTTTGATTAGTCACTGAAAATATGAGGTTGGAAGGAGGTGTGTTTCGTTTTCAGGTTAATAGGTATTGCCAATGCATCTAAAACAACACCTAAAACATTTGATAATTGTCCTTAGACATGTAGTGATTTTCCTTCTTCAGTAACTTTGAATTGTGTTATCGTTTGACCTTATAAATCTCAAATCTTTTCAATTCTTTGTTTCCCATACTTTCTTTTAATAAACTGCACATGATTAGTGGTTGCTATTCATTTCTGTTGGTTTCATGGAATATTAATCTCTTTAAGAACACTTGCTATAATTATAAAGGGCTGTTGATTTCGTCTAGTCAATTAGTGAATAGACTTTTGTTATTATTGAGAAATCAGCAGGGAAGCATGACCATTAAAAAATAGAAAATTACCGTAGTACCATATTTGTTCCCCTCAATGTACTTGAATATATATTCAACCCATGCCTTATTTCTTTCAGTCTCTTCATGCTATTATTGAATTCTAATATCTTGATAGTTTGTTTAAATCAAAAGAGAACAAGAGATATAGGATCCATTTTATTTGTCATATAAAGATTCTTTTCTAAATATGTCATCGGAAGGTGTTAATCTTATGTGTAACAGTTGTTCTCTTCTTTTTCCTATCCTAAAGTTGTTTCTAACTGTTATGAGCGAAGAAGTTGCTAATTTTTTCTGGAGAATGTACTGTACCATATAATATGAGGAATCGAATATTTATTTGGATCATATTAAGTAAAACCATGTTTAAAAGTGGAAACTTGAAGCTTTATTCTACTTTCATTTTCATTTGCATGGTGTAACTTGAAGTCTGGTTTGGTATTAACATTTTGGTTGGTGGAAGTTGTGTACCCTTGCATCATTTAATGATGCGAAGGCTCATTTTACTTCGACTTCATTGCATTCAGGTTGATCTTACTTCAAACCTATATTCTGATGATATGTTTATGTGCTTTGGCTTTTTGCAGAAAGCAATCCGCAAGGAGCCACATGAGTCACAGGTTAGGTGTCTGAATCAACACATATTCTATGAAAAAAATGCTTTCATTTGGCGGTGGGTTGATACAAACATTCCATCAGAGAAAGGGAATCTTGATTTTCCGCCTTCTCTTGCTTGATTGTCTGTACAACACTATAGTGCCCTTCAAATGTGTTGTATACTTTTCTCTTTGTTTGTGAGTTACTTTTGTTCAGTCACCGTCTTTTTGAGTTTCTTTGAAGACTCCTGTTTCTGATTCTTGTTAAACCAAGATGTCTGTTGGGTTTCTATGTATGCAACAACATACAACTCAAGCAATGAGGAATGCTGTTATACTGGGTTTAAATCTACCATGGAAGAGTTTTCCTGTCTTTTGCTGTATGACGTTCATGTCTTTCAGCTTATAGGGTTTTCCTCATATAGCATATAGACATTGTCCTAGATAATTTTCATGGCTTTGAGGGGTATTTTGCTTTGTTTTCTATTTTGTGAGTTATGAAGAAAAGTAACAGCTTGATATCAATTTCTCCTACGTCCTGCAAAGCAAGGCTCTTTGGCAACTTGTTTAAGAGTTGGATGCTCTTAACATTCTTAGGCTTTTTTGTTTATTTGTTTAAACCAAATTTTTCTTAAAATATCTTAGTTTCCCTGGCAAGATTTTGTAGACAGAGGATGATAGAAGTCAATCATTTATTTTTAATCTCCATAACCCATGTGATGTTGTTGGGATTATAATGTTCAGGCATACATTCACAATAGAGTTACCATGCTGAGAATTTCTCATTCTAAATGTTCGACCGTTCGCTTCTGTATATTGGTCTGAATATTCTCTTGTCTTTGTCTTATGTAGGAAGTACTGCCGCTGGATGTCCCAGAACTTTTAGCATGTTTGGTTAGGCAATCAGAGCCCTTTTTGGATCAACTTGGTGTAAGAAGAGGCATGTACAATGTCATCTTTTCCTCTTTTCATTTGAGATATATTATTTGAGTGGCAGAGGCATGATGATTGAGATTTCAATGGATTATTCTGGTGCATAAAAATTTAAAATGCATTTCTGCTGCTTTGCAAATCCAGGACAATAAATTACTATAATTTTCCTTTTCTAGAAAGGCTTGATGAACTGGGTGGACCTTGGAAACATGATATACTAGCATATGAAACTATTATTAATGGAAACTGGGACCTTGGGTAAAAGGATTGTGTTGTTTAAAGATACATAGTGGTAGAAAATTGGAATCATTAGTGAATTAACTGCTCCATGTCATCCTTAAAGTTTTTCTGTAGCATTGAGTTTTTCTTTATTTGATATTCTTTTTAGATTTTGTAGTTCACACTAATTTTATATCTTAGAAAATGCTTTTCTCTGTTTGACTTTGTGTTGCATCTAAATTAAGTACCTTACCTTATAAAATATTATCTTTTAAACAAAAAATTATGGTTTATCTGATTGTTAGATCTTTTAAAACACTTGTATCAATCCATACTCTTTCAGAAAGCTTCCTTTTTCTTGTTGCAGGACTAAACTTTAGCTTTTAATTCACACTTTTAGGTCAAAAATCTCTGTTAATTATAAGGAATCAAATCCCTGAGCAATTTTTTTCAGTTTGAAAATTGGCCTTTACCCATCTGACGGAATATAAAATACGGCCTTAATTCATTTCTTTATTGTCAATGGATGAGTTATTAATAGGAACACGAGCTTGACCTCACTGAGGGAAAAAGTAAAGAAAAGATAGGAACGTTAGAAATTTTGTGGATGTGCTGTTGCTCAGAACAGTAGATCTTTGCAGCCCTTTGACTATATCTGCCATATCATTTTGGTAAAGAAAATGCTCTGATAGTGTCCTATCAAAATCTAACTGCAGTTTTCAATTGATTCAGATATCTGCGACAGGATAATTGAAAGCTTGTGTTGTAGACGTAAGAACCAACTCTTACTGCCACCTTTATTGGATGGAGAATCCTCCTTCCTTGAGAATGAGAATGTGAATGATGAACTGGATAAGAGAATAGCTAGTGTTCTTAGGAGTACAGGACATTGCTGTGATGGTGGCTTTTGGACAGATGTGTCAAAGCAAAGCCCTTCAGATGGGAAGAGGCATGTCGCAATTGTCACAACTGCTAGTCTTCCATGGATGACAGGAACAGCTGTGAATCCACTTTTTCGGGCAGCATATTTAGCAAAATCTGAAAAACAGAAGGTCACTTTGTTGGTTCCTTGGCTTTGTAAATCCGATCAAGAGCTGGTTTATCCCAACAATCTGACTTTTAGTTCACCAGTAGAGCAGGAGAATTACATACATAAATGGCTTGAGGAAAGGATTGGGTTTAGGGCTAACTTCAAAATATCCTTTTATCCTGGAAAGGTAACTACTTGTTAATTAACTGATGTGTTATCTTGTAATGCTATCGAACTCTTGGCAGTACGTCAATGCTCTGTGATTGTTTCAGTTTTCTAAATCGAGGAGAAGCATCATTCCTGCTGGAGATACTTCTCAGTTTATTCCATCGAAGGATGTTGACATTGCCATCTTGGAAGAGCCTGAACATTTAAATTGGTATCATCATGGTAAGCGTTG
Source organism: Erythroxylum rufum (assembly GCA_027478365.1). NCBI lineage: Eukaryota > Viridiplantae > Streptophyta > Magnoliopsida > Malpighiales > Erythroxylaceae > Erythroxylum > Erythroxylum rufum. Next base: position 61,352,746 of record JANIHZ010000005.1, on the reverse strand, counting down.
GACTGATAAGTTCAACTATGTTGTTGGTGTTGTCCACACTAATTACTTGGAATACATCAAGAGGGAGAAGAATGGTGCTCTTCAAGCCTTCTTTGTCAAGCACATAAACAATTGGGTTACACGAGCATACTGCCACAAGGTAAACAGACTATTCTGTTTTTGGGCCGGATCCCAGAAAGCTTAGGCAAAATTATTATCTGCTAGATGGTGATTTGGCTACTCATGAAGTGATGGGCACCTTTTTAATCTTTTTGACAGAAACATTATCCAACATTTATTAAGGGTTGGAGTCTTTGATTTTAGAGACTAATTTGTTTTGTGTATTGATGTTCAGGTTCTTCGCCTCTCTGCTGCCACTCAGGACTTACCCAAATCTGTGATCTGCAACGTGCATGGTGTGAATCCTAAATTTTTGAAAATAGGAGAAAAAGTCGCAGCTGAAAGGGAACTTGGACAGCAAGCATTCTCAAAGGGAGCATATTTTCTTGGGAAGATGGTTTGGGCCAAGGGATACAGGGAATTGATAGATTTGCTAGCAAAGCACAGGAATGATCTTGATGGCTTCAAGCTGGATGTTTTTGGGAATGGGGAGGATGCACATGAAGTCCAGAGTACAGCCAAAAGGTTGGATTTGAATCTCAACTTTCTGAAAGGGAGAGACCATGCAGATGATTCTCTTCACGGGTACGTTCCTCATAAACTCACATGAAGTGTGTTAAGTTTCTTATTTAGTTCAGTGCAAAATGTATTGAGAAGGATGCTGATTTTATGAATAAGCTTAGGTCAGGGAGTGGGAAGGGGAAAAAGAGTGAACTTGGAATTACTTGACTTAATTATAAATTTAAGAAATTTGAAGAAGGGGAGAAAATATTTTTTTTTTTAAATTTGGGGAGAAAATATACTTGCTGTAATGGAGTATGAATTTCATGCTGAGATAAGTTTCACGAAATGCCTTCTATTACTGAAAAATCCGAATACTCACTTTTATCCTTTCTTTAACTATGGTGACCTCATACCTTCTTGAAATTTTTATGTTGAGAACACTTGAGATTGTGAGGATTGTTGTCTGTTACTCATATTTTTCTAATTTTCTGATTTTTTTGGTTCTCTTTTTTATTAAATATGTTATTCTTGGCTTGAAGGTACAAAGTTTTCATAAATCCCAGTGTCAGTGATGTGCTTTGCACTGCTACTGCTGAGGCGCTCGCGATGGGGAAGTTTGTTATATGTGCAGATCACCCATCTAATGAGTTCTTTAGGTCATTTCCAAACTGCTTGACATACAAGACATCTGACGACTTTGTTTTGAAAGTGAAGGAAGCATTAGAGAATGAGCCGCAACCACTGACTCCAGAACAAAGATATAATCTCTCGTGGGAGGCGGCTACCAATAGATTTATTCAATACTCTGAGCTTGACAGAGTCCTGAATGATGCCAAAGATGATAAGAAATTGGGAAAGAGTATAACAAAAGCAGTTTCAATGCCTAATCTGTCTGAAATGGCTGATGGAGGATTGGCATTTGCTCACTACTGTTTTACTGGGAATGAGTTCCTTAGACTTTGTACTGGAGCAATACCTGGGACGAGGGACTATGACAAGCAGCACTGTAAGGACCTGCATCTCTTGCCTCCACAAGTAGAAAATCCAATTTATGGCTGGTAAATAAGTGAAGTCATCGTTACCAGCTCTGTTATGTATGATAACCTTATAGTTAATTAAGAATCTTGCTAGGATTGGTAGTTGAGTGGTGGGTTTATTTTTTTGATTTTCTACTAATTTTTGTATAGCCATAGCCAGATGCAACTTTGTAGTTGTTTCAATGTAGTTGCTTTGTGTAATTAGTGATTATATATATTTGAAGTTAAAGTGCGAGGAATATCTTTTCTGAATTAGCTTGCCCCAAAATTTTTACTCCTGTGTTTAATACTTACCTCCACGTTCACATTCTTGGCAGCATAGTTTGTATTGGTGCTAGTTAATCAAGCTTTTCTTATTGAATAACATCCGAAGTTTCCTCGATTAACAACATAAAGAAATCGATATCTGTAATGTCGAACGCGTACTGATTCCCTTTGCAATTGCTGCCTTGGTTTTTATACTGCTACTCTTTTCGTCAGGGGTTGTTAGCTTAACAGGCAACCATCATGATTTAAATAACGTTAGAGTGCAGTATTTAATATTTAGAAGTCTTGAGCACTCGTTGCTCTCTCTCTCTCTCTCTTTCCCTACGCACTTGGGAAGGATTGAGCTTCACGATTTCCCGTTTCTCGGCGACGGAGGTGCTTAAACTTAAGATGTGTTTGAATGGAAGTTTATTAATATAATAAAATAAAATGTAACATTATTTTATTGTTTGGGGATGATTTATAATGGAATAAAATAGAATAAGACGAAAGAGGAAAGTTTTATATTATATTAATTCTTTTCTAAATAGTAAAAATAAAAAAACTTTGATTTGAAAGTTTACCGAGTTAGAGGTTAAATTTAATTAAGTT
>JANIHZ010000005.1:61333015-61345527 GCA_027478365.1 Erythroxylum rufum | reverse complement strand
TTGTGAATGGCCATTGAAGCAATCACAATTTTAACTTGCTTTGGAAAAGGAAAACTTGGCATTTGACGTAAAATTTTTCACCTATTTTTTCAAACGCCAAATGTTCTTTCAATTGTGCATCTTAAAGAAGAATGTGCATGATTGAATATTTCTTTTTTTCCTTTTAGTTGACCAGCGCGTCGAAAATCAGGAAGATGATACCTTTTACCTTTGTATGGTCCTAAATAATCTTGCATGTAAAGATATCCTACATCAACCAAATAATATTTTGTTCCAAATTAAAAGATGAATCAGTTCTATTGGCGTGAAAGAACATCTACAGAAGAACAAAGACGAATCAGTTCTGTTATAAACTGTCAACTTTTCTATTTGTACAACACATTTTGCAAGAGACGCATGATTAACAATCAATGTAATTGCATCCACCAGAAATATAGCAGAACTTTTTTTCTTTTTTTATCTGGATTGATAACTAGAAAAGTTAGACACCAAACAGGACGCGTAAATTTATAACCAAACTACTTTATGAACATAAACATAAACTAGTTAGACGATAGAAGGTGGCGCTTTCCAGTACCAGGAAGAATTGACTAAACTTTATGCTTTACAGCCTTACAACCCATAATTCAAGTCCTCAGCAACGAATCCTTAAGCCTAATATACCTCTTCAAAAGGATCATCTAGCATTCCTTGGAAAAGCCAGGTGTCAAGACCACGAATGTATGGTAATAAACTGCCCACAAAAATATGAAGCACCATTTGATAGGCTTCCTCCTGAAACAATAAAGAATAGCTTTTCAACAGTCAAATCAGCAACAATTTTTGAAGACAAAAGCGGGTAAAGTCATCACAACCTCACCGCCTTGCACAAGACACACTTAATCCAATTTCTTGTAAAGATAGTCAAGGATATGAACAGCCATTTCAACAGGTGGAAAAGATCAATTACACCTAAAATACAGTTGTGGAATGGCTTCAGACACTATTTGTAATAGAAGTTCAACACCTGAGCAAAGACTAGTGCCAACTAAGCCATCAGAAAATAGCCAAACACAATAACCAGAGAAAGCAACCCCATAAGAAAATAACTCAACGAAATAGCAATGTGAATAACATTCGAATTCATGTATGCATGCACACTAATCATCTAGCACAAGATCCACGGGAAGAGGTCAAATCATTGCCAGGAAATTGAAACCATGAAATCCAACAACTTATAGGAGAACAAAGTTCAACTGGCAGATGTGACGGATAACAAAACAAATTCGGAACACATAATAATCAATTCCCTCTGATTAATTAAGAAAAATTTCACTTCAATTTAATCACAATAATGTCGGAGACAAACCTCGATAAAGAACTTCGCAATCCCAAAAGGGTTGGAGTAATTTCAACTCTGGAGTCGAACATTTTCACTTCTTCTTTTAAGGCAATGTCACACAACCAAACCCCAGTTACAGATCAATCAATCTCAATACCCATCTCAAGGATTCAAGAGAAGAAAAGATAAAACATGGGATTTTCATCCCAACATTTAATTTGAAACTGCACAGTAGCTAGCAAAGAAAAGGTTTTTACCAATTTCTATATATCTAGCAGCCAAAACAAAGCACAGAAGAAAGAACTCCTATGAGAAATAGAAAGAAGAAACCTTTAAATATTAAACAGTGAGTTTTAAAGGGATGGTTAATCTTGAAATGATGACTTCGTAAATAATATATGAGAAGAGAAGCCTCGATTTTTCCTAGATCTCTGGCAGATTTGGTTACGCAGAGCAGAAGCAGAGCGAAGAGCTTTTCAACGTTGGACCAGATTTCTAACCCATTTTTATTAATCAACGACGCAGACCCAGACCTTCGATGGGTTAAAAACGCAGACCCAGACGACTTCGTCTGCATCAACTTTCATCTAACGCAGAGTCGTCTGTGTTAAAAAAGGCAGACTTCTCGTCTGCGTTTTTTAACGTAGACTTCGTCTGTGTCAACAACGACGCAGACGAAGCTCTGCCTTCAAACTTTATTCATTTAAATTTTTACATCAAATAAAAAAAACAAATAACCAACCTGAGATGAGAAGGAGAAGATGAGATGAGCAGGAAGAAACAGGAGAGCAGAGTCGGCTATGGCTACGTGACCCAAGAGAGGAGAACAGAATGAATAAAAGGTTTTCCACTGTTATTTACGTATGTGACGCAACTTGCGTTTAAAATTGCTTCCCGTATAAGCTCAAATTGGAGCTTTTTTTAAAAGCTTCAATTTCTAGCTTTTAGAAAAGCTGTATTTGGGCTTTTAAAAAATCCGTTTCTACTGCAAAAGTACTTTTAGAAAGTCCAGCCAAACACCTTTTTTTTTCAAAACAGTTTTTGCTGTAGACAAAAGTACTTTTGGACCCTCTAAAAGCTGTTCCAAACAGGCACTAAGACCAATTTAGGAGGGTTGATTAGGAGTTTTGTCGGTACAAATTGATTTGACCATTTCTAGATGACGATCCGATCTAATCTAACGTGTAAGGATCGATTTTAAGTTGATTGAATAAGTTTTGAAATTTATAATTTTAACTTTATAAAAAATATAAACTATTAATAAACTAAGCTTGTGTATTATCAGACCTCATCAAATTTCGCAAAATTTTACCATTTTGTTGATGAAGTTAAAAAAACCCAATAGAATAGAATTTAATCTTTCGAATATGCTTGAAGTTTTATTTATTAATTTAAATTAAATCAATTTTAATTTTAAAATTGAACTTATAAATTTTTTAAAGATGGGAAGCAGAAATATTCTTAATAAGCCGTTAAATAAATTTATAAATTCAAATTAAATCACAAATCTTAAGTGAAGAGTTTAAGAATTTTCATTACATAATTTGGATTACTTAACTTGGCAAATTAAGTTAAGTGTAACTCAATTCGAAATCAATAAATATGTTTGAATCAATTAGAAATTCACCTCGAATTACTTATTATTTTAATTTAATAAAATGATATTATTTTTTAAAAATAGAACCAAAATCATATTACTTTAAGAACATTAAAATTATTATTTGATTTAGTTTGACTCCACTAATTATTAAGCCTATAATTAAACTTTAAAAAAGCAAACGTTTTACATTATTGATGTCACTATTGGAGAAGATTGGGCCTTTCATGCCCCAATTGGCAATCCAGAACCACTAAGGAATTAGTAAAAAGTGGCTCACACAACACCTGCACCTGCTATCAGACCCACCGCTTGTCTATTTGATTGCCCATGTTTGGAGTTAAAGTCAAATACAAACTTCGTGGCTCTTCTGACTTAAGTAAGATCGTGGGTTTAAATCGTCTTTATATATGTAGCCGTTTAAAATTTAAAGTCAGAGTTTTGCTTCTGACAAGAGACCTACAATGTTTGAACGAAAATTAGTCTAAATATGAATGACTTAAAGGCACTTTTTTATAATTAGGACCCTCCTAAAATACTCCGTAGATTAAAAAAAAGGTCAAATACAAACCATAAAACCGATTTACAACTGAAAATGATACGATGTGGTCCTGTCCTAACCTAAGTCCTAACAACTCCCTTCGTCAAAGCACTTCGTGAAATTCCGGGCTAGGTTCTCTGCAATCTTCTATCTGAGAATATAAGGACCATTATACATCAACCTTAATGATGACACTTTTAAAGTCTTCCGAACAAAGCTTTCTTTTAACGTGTCTTAAATTTATCATTGAAAAGCACTTCTTGAAGACTTTAGAAACCTTCAAGAACTAGTACGTTTGAACCATTCTACGATCGTTAGAGCAAGAAAACCGACCATTGCACTAACTACTCATTAGTGCTCCATTCCTGTTTCCATCCTTCAAACACGCCCAATTCCTAAACCTATCTAACCTAAGCTAAGCTAAACTCTTTAGTCTTCACGGGGGACATATGTAACACCTTCTTACCTTAGGGTACATGCCGGGACGTCCAGAAAATATTTTAATACATAACCTAAGATAATGGTGCGTTACAATTAATCAGTACATTCACTTAACATGGCATCATTAATCTTTATTCCCTTATAAAGATCATAATAAAAGTCACAATATTTTAAAAACAAAATTTCTCTTTTCATGTCATAAAACCGAACGCCTATAATGTATCTTTCAACATTCGTACTTATACAACATCAGAACCTAATACAAAAATGTGCTGCATGAAAGAGGAAAATGTATAAAATCTATTTAACCTGTCCATATCCAGCTGATCGACCGTTGAGTCATTTCTTCTTGTTTCCAAAAGTAAGGTGTCCCTCAGTAGGTAAAATTGTATCTCGGTTTTGAAAAGTCAACGTTGCAATTTTGGTGAGTTTTGCGAACTCAATGAGGTAATCATCATCGATGGTTCACTCAATTCATGCACCACATTAGTACACGTAACAATTTATTCACATCTTTCCATAATCACGGAATATCACATTTCAATCATATAAAATACACATATCAAGTATAAATGCAATGCACGTGAGACTCACTTTCATTTAGTATTTTCGTTGTGACCGAATGCCTTTTTACTAGCTCATATCCCTTAGTAGTTACCGAGCTATGTCAATTTATGTCCCATATCCCTTAGTGGATACTAGGTACATTCACAACTGAGCCTAAGGCTCTTTTCACATTCTGAGCTTTAAGCTCTTTTTTATTCGCAACTCCGGTCACAACTTTCTTTATCTTACATGCATTTATGTATTGAAATGCTTCACATATCATTTTCTGAATCAATCATATGCTTACACATTCACATTCAGATCACAATTTTCATAGGACCCAAGGTCCAACATTTAACATCATTTTTTAGAAAGATTTATTCCGTCACATTCATATGCAAGTAGCACTTCAATAACTCATTCATTTATCACAATCATCGGATCTTCATTATCCAGAATCAATACAATCAATTCACATTCATTCAATAAGTCATTCAAAACACAATTTAAAGCAAACATTAATTAAGAGAAACCGTCTAGGTTACTCACAGGTCACTCTAGAAGTTAATGCCTGGAAGTTCAGGCAACGTCTGGAGGTTGACGTTCTAGTTGCTCTTCTATAACAAGCAGATACACATATCACAATTTGCACAATTATAAGTATTTATTAATGCACATGTATGTATATGAAATATGCACAATGCGTGTTCATGACAATCTCGGGTTTTTTTTCCATTATCCTTATCATATAATCAATCTTGTCTCAAAACTCATCTAAGTATAATTTGTACTTAGGTTTATACCTCAATAAAACCATTGAATTTATTTTCATAACCCAATGAATTATTTCAGATTTTTTTTTCCAAAAACTGACTTTCAGGTCTACTGTTCTTGATCATTTAGACAATGAAAATGAAGTAATTTGGCAATACTCTCTCTAGAAAATTGTTCTCCCATCTCTTAAGTTTCTAATGACACTAAGATCGTTCAATTTGATTTAGTAATCTGAAAGCTATACCTCAAACATTTTGGGGCTATTCTCATTCTGAAATAGTACACTATGTTCAATTTCCATCTAGAAATTGAAAGTCTTAGAGACTGAATTAAAATTCTACTTCTTCAGATGATTTGTATCCCTATGTCTCTAGTTTATTCTAAATAAAAAATCATCTCATTTGGATATCTAGAGAAGAAGTTATGGTCAAAAGAAACAAGACTGTTTAGTTTACAAAATGCTCTCAGGTGCACAAACTGAAATTAAGTCACTGTTAACTATTAGAGAGCACAGTGTCTTGATGTGACAATTAAACATAATCTAGAAATTAACACTCACGGGTGTGAGGGAGAAAAGTCACGGGCGTGAGTGACTTATGGGTGTGAGGAAAAGTCACGGGTGTGACAGATATAGACAAAAAAATTGGACTATTTGAGACCACACTCAGTCAGATCAGTCCCACATTTTTCACTCGATCTCTCTTGAATGATTTCAGATGGCTAAGATTTCTGGTGGAGAGGTAGAGCAATGTGTTACGAGTCCAATGGTTTAAGTCTCATGTCATTTAGAGGTCGGATGAAGAAGATATAGCCAAAAGATCGAAGGGTGTTGCGTCAACCTCCAACCTTTGAAGTCGCGATCGTGTACACGATCAAACTTGCGAAGTCGCGATCGTTAACTTCCGAAATCGCGATCGCGACATTCGGTGAATAATTAAGCACGATCGTGACTTTCCAGTCACACTCCCTCACTTCTAACCCCCGTAACTTTCAATCCAAAACTCCAAAAATTTCAAACTTTATATCAATAAAAAGATAAAAGAAAGATTTAAAACTTTCATGAAGACAATTTTATCAAAATCTTCCTAGATCAATACAGTTTAATCATGAAAGTTTCAGACCACATTTTTACCCCTTTTTCTCTTTTCTTTCTTTAAATCCGACACTCTGCAATCTTTCTTCTTCTTTCTTTTCTTTTATTCTAATCCAACTTCTCTAACTTATCTTCACCACATTTTTGTCTCCCATTCAAATAAAATCATTCGCAAACAAAAATCCAAAATTCATGCTTAAACAAAACATCAAGAATAGAAGAAAAGTCATTCATGCATTTCACCATTCTTTGCACTTTCTTTACTATCATTTTCCTATATTTTCGTTTTCTACATTCCCTTAAATTTCTACCTCTAACTATCATTTAAACAATCTTTCTCATCTAAGATCATCATCTTACAACTATTCTTCAACTCTAAATTCATTCTTTTATTCATCTCTAAAAACTCTCAAAGCCCACTTATATACATACATACACTATGAAAAGAAAAACATAGTATATATTTCTCTATCAACTTTCCATATCTCTGAACTCTTTCATGTATATTTTAATGGTTCTTTCTAACTCAAAAATTGTTTCTACACTATCTGATCACAGTGTGGTCATCACATACGAATTAATATTATATCCAGATTTTTCATCCTATTTGTATAGTGTTCATGAAGAACGAATATTTTTCTTCATGATCATACAATGACAAATAAATCACCATATTTGTTTCATAAAACTACAACTCTAAAGTATTTACACAATACTTACTTGATATTTCTCCAAAATTTGCAAAAGCTCAAGAAGCCCTAAACTTCATGCGATTCACGTACACTGTTGTAGGGGTTGGCAGGTTTAGGTTTTCTTTGAGGCAAAACAATCACAAAAGATGGTGAAAATTCCTTAGACTAGAAAAATTAAACTAATCCTACTAACTACCAAGTAATGGCATTAAAAACTTGTTGAGGCAAGTTTTAATCTATTTAAAACTCTTAATATAATGCAAGCACAAAGATCGTGGGTACAGTATGTGAGATGTTGATCCCTCGAGGAGTTGTCAAATTAATCTAATTTTAAGTTATCTAAGGCTAAAGAATTATTAAAATGAAAATAAAAACTAAACGAAAAAATAAACACGTGAAGATGATTGATAGAAAGTTAATTTGTAAGATTAACAAAAAAAAATTAATATTGAGCACCGCCAAATTCACAATGAAAAATCACAAAAGAAAAATTATCAAATTATGAGAAAAGGATTGATCCTATCATCAATGCTAACCTAATCAATTTTGTGTTAATGTGGTGTCGGTTCTAGACTATCGAAGGGTGGATTACTGTCTCTCAAGTTATAATCACTAAGCCCAATTAATAAAACCTAATTAAGTTGAGTTACCGAAAATGTCATCTCTCGATTAACAATCAGCTCACAACCTAATAAGTTCTTAAGCCTTCTAATAAACAACCGGGTCTCACATGAGATCTCCCTTCGCATAATACCAATTTGATTATTTGTGTGGTCTATTGGGTCATTTAACTCTCATTAACTGACCCAATCATTTTACATTCGGTTCACTCTCTCGATTTATATCCGAAGCATGAAGTTACAATAAATAATCACAACACCTAAATGAATTAACACAAAAACAACTAGATTAACAATGAATCAAGTTTAAATCCCTAAAGAAAAGCTAGAACATCATTATCAATCCCAAATCCATCAACATCATCATATCCATCTTACACATTCAAATAAAAAAATAACAAGATGAAGGGAAAATGTCACTTGGAGGGGATCGGGATGGCTCGGGAAAGTAGCAGCAGCAGAGGCCTGCTCCTCTCTCCTTTTCTCTCTCTTCTTCTTCTTTCTTCTTGGAGATTTCCCAAAGTAGAAGAAATTAGAATTCCACCTAGGGTTCTCTTTCTTTCTTTATATAGTCTTTTTTATTTTAGGTAAATCCTAGGGTTTTCCCGAGTCCAAAAAGTCTCAATATCCCTTGGTAAGTTGCATTTGATAGGCTGTTTGCATTGTCTGTCACGCAGGCCAAAATCGTGACATTTCATTTAGCTCTCTGTCATGATCGTAATAGACCAGGCTACGATCGTGGCTCCCCCAACTAGTTCTAACACGATTGTGGCCTAAGTCTAGCTCTGGGTTCCTCCAATTCTTCTCCATTCTTTCATATTTATTCTCAAACACTAACAAATACATTAAGGGACCTCAAATACCTTAAATTAAAGCACAAAAGTATGCTCTAACCCATATAACACTCAAAACACAAACATTTAACTAAATACATTTCTAACCTAAACATGCACTAATCATTCAATTTAACAACTAAACACATACTAATATACCCATTAAAACATTATGCAACCTACCACTATCATTCACTATCTAAATGAAAACCTATAAATGTCTTAACAATTTTGGTAAGTGGTACGTCCATTATACTAAAATATTTAACAAATATTTAGTAGAACCAAAAACACAAAAAATTCTTACCTTAGTTTCGAATTTAGGTTTCAACTATTCCTTAACTACTTTAAACTTTCCTCATCTACTTGAATATTTTTTTGTACTAAAAACATAACTAGGAAACACATTCTTTCAAAAGTTAATATACAACTTTTCTTTTTTTTCAATACACCAAACACATATCTTAAGTGATAAATATGTTATTTTAGATGTTTGTCATACACTAGAATGTCATTAAAGGAAACAAATGCAAATCTACTTATGTATACATATGAATGAAGGTCCTATATGGATTAGTAAGACTATATGGCAGAAATAACTATTCATATAACTTATATTTTGTTTTTAAAGGTAATTTTTCATTCTATCACTTTCTCTCATCCTAATTTGGTGATACTCACTTTTCAAATTAATTTTAGAAAATATGCAAGAACCTTGCAATTTATCAAAAATATTATGTAATCTAGGATGATATGTCTATCCTTTACTATTATATTATTAATAGCTCTATAATCAGCACAGATGTGCTAAGTTCGATCCTTTTTATGCACTAGAAGTACTAAGACAACGTAAGAACGAATGCTCTCCCTTATGTACACTTTAGCCATCAACTCTTTTGTTTATCTTTGCAGTTTTTTTATTTCCTCTAGATTACTCATATAGGCGGGTTTACTAAAAATAATAGTCCTTGTTTTAAAGTTGATTTGATGTTTGATCCCTCTAAAGATGGGTAATCCAATAGAGACGTTGTCAATCAAGACATCCTCATACCCTTACAATAGGAAAACAATAAAATTATAAAGAGATATGTTGAACTATTTGAAATTAAAATAAGTCTTTTTGTATAAAAGTACAATTATAGACTAAGTATATAAAAAATATTACGAATATCACTCATTTTTGTATAGTAGTTCATTCGCTTATTGGTTTTCTTACTGCCAACTATTTCTCTTTTAGGCTCTTACTCTCCTTTTAATTTTTTCTTATAAGTAACTCTCTCTTTTAAACTCTGACCTCTCTCTCTTTCTTTTCTCTTTCTATCTTTTTTTGTATTCTCTCTTTTTAAATTTAATCGGTCTTTTTTGACCTTTTTAGGGTAATAAGTTTAGTATTTTCATAAAGGTATACCTATTCTTAAAGCCGCCATGTATCCCTCTTTGATCATATTGTCGTGACTTTCCTAATAATACGTGACTAACTTGCATAGGCACTACATCACACATGAATTAATCTTTATATCTCAAATACAAAATGACACTAATACTCCTTTGTTTAACTTGATCTCCCTAAATTCATCAAATTATTAAATTTTGTATGACTTTTGATGCTTCATGGTAAGCAAACATAAATTTTCACATGGGCAATACTAGTTATGTTAGTGCAACTCACTCCATTAATAACCATACTATATACCTTGTTATGAATGTGACATCTAGTGTTGAAGATTCTCTCACTCTATTGCTCTAAATCATCCTTCTTGATTTGAAGAGTTATTGCTCTCCTAGCAATAAACACCTCACTCTCAACATCATACTTCTTACCCTCATCACTAGAATTCTCCAATGGTGGTATACTTTTTGTTTAAATCACTCTCACTTACTACCTCATAATCATCCTTTATGGTCATAATCTTTTATTTGGAACAAGCCTTATTCTTAAATAATGAAGCATATAATATCTCAATTCTAAGAGGGTTAAGAATCAATCTTACTTTTTTTCTTATTGTAAATATTCTCTTTAGCATTAGATGACTCTATCTAGACTTCCTCCTATGCTCCCATTCTTGTCTAATTCCTCTCTTAGGCTTATACCCTTCCCTAAATGATAAATCAATGTCAGCAATAATGAAATCATCATTATCCTTATTATTTTATTGAAATTGTTGGATTATGCATGATATACCTTCCTTTATTAGGAATTTTTGGTTGTTATCTCCCTTGCAATTTAGTAATCTACTGTGATTGATTCTTTAGCATCTCTTTCCCCTTGTGTATATCTTGTGTATACTTTATCATCATAAATTGTTGTTGTATATCTTGTGTAAAGCATAATCTGTCCCTATTTTCTTTTAATGCTAAAACACCTTTAGAAGATAAGAAAAGTCTGTAAATAAAATTTTCTCATACACTCCCTCATATGTATACTTTCAAAGATGACAAATTGCTCGTATTTCAATCTTTTTTTAATTTTTTTATGTTTGGATAAAAATTTTCAACTATTGATATTATTATCTATATTAATTGCTTGATACAAATCTCCTTTTCATAGAAGCTTTCAGTTCATCCCAATTCTCTATAGGTCAGTCATAATTTCTTCTTCTATTATTAACTAACTGTTCCTATAAAATGATAACATAATCAATAAACTCTATTAATACAAGTTTTACCTTATTCTCCTAAGATTAATTGCACTAGTTAGGATCAATTCTATTTTTCTACCTCTCCAAATAAGCTTTAGGATTATTCCTCCCCTTAAAGAAAGGTATGGTCATCTTCTTGATGCTAATATTACTCTCCATTTCTTGTCAAAATCTAGACTTCCTCCTATGCTCCTAATCATGTCTAATTCCTTTTTTAGGCCTATCCCCTTCCCTAAATGATAAATCAATGTCATTAATACTAAAATCATCATTCTGCTTATTATTCTGTTGAAATTGTTGGATTATATGTGATATACCTTCCTTTATTGGGAATTTTTGGTTGTTATCTCCCTTGCAATTTAGTAATCTACTGTGATTGCTTCATTAGCATGTCCTTCCCCTCATTATACACTATATTTATCATCTCAAATTGTTGTTGTATATCTTGTGTAAAGCATAATTTTTCCCTATTTTCTTTCAATGTTAAACACCTTTAGAAGATATATTTAAAAGTTAGAAGAAAAGTTAGTAAATAAAATTTTCTTATACACTCCCTCATATGTATACTTTCAAAGATGACAAATTGTTCGTATTTCAATGCTTGTAACATCTATAACATATACCTTATGAATTATTATTGCTTCCCAAACGTATTGTTATACCAAAATGTTTCACAGTACCTCATGAATTATTTTGTACTTTATAATAGATATAAATATGTTTGACTTTGTGAAATTGTAAGAAATAGATCTATCTTATTTGAATACATATGCCCAGGAATAAATAAGCAAAAGTTATTTCAATATGGTGTATATGTGAATATTATAGGAAATGAAGAACAATAAATAATGAATAATAAACATTTAAGAAAAAACTTTGATCTATACCTTCCCAACCCATGTGAAACTTAACAAGAACTAATAATATTGAGCTTCTCTTCACCTCTCATATAAAGTTTAAAGGAAAACCAAATCAAATAATTTATATAATGTATGCTCCTCCTAGAAACTTGTAAAATTCAAATAAAAAGAAGAGAACTAGTTAGAGAGGACAATATCCATATGAAAATGTACATATAAGATACACCATGACAATAAAACAAATTTGGGTATCGATAAGACTCAAGTAGTCAAAATTCCATAAAATTTGTAAAATACTTAAAATCGAAACGATCCCAGATTGAGAACAACCCATAAAATATGGAAGTAATGAGAAGAAATAGTCGTAAATAACAAAAATGAAAAAAAAAACTTTAAGAGAAAGACAAAGAAAAGAGAGAAATCTAAAGATAACAATGATAGAAAACATGTTTTCTATTTAGGCTATGTTTAGTTGGACCTCAGGGTTTTAATGGAATAGAATAGAGATGGATTTAATATTAGAAATTTGTGATTTGGAAGGGATGGAAAGGTATA
>JANIHZ010000005.1:61300639-61311199 GCA_027478365.1 Erythroxylum rufum | reverse complement strand
TGGACCCACTGTTGATTTTTGCAAATTAGACATGAATGATACGCATCAGATTTGACAATTTTAGTATCAGTGCACCCAGTTTATATATGTTGGTGAAATTTTTTTCAAGTTGCTCTTAAATTCAATCTACATGTAGTTGAGTATTAAAGCAGAGGAAAACCGATCTTCCCTAAGGAGTCATACTGTATAAGAGTATACGATTTGATGTTATATGGGATGAACCTGCACATCGATACTAGAATGGAGGTATATTTCTATAAATATTAATCTCTTTTGGCATATAATTAGATGTAAACTTTTTGAGCATTAAAGTATGTGTATTGTAGTGGTTGGCTCTGTGTTCCTTGGCAATTTAATTGCTTTATCTTCAAACTCTTGCATCCAACCACATAAAAAGAAAAGAAAAACAGAAATTAAAATGGAAGAAAAGAAGTGGAAATACACACAGGAGTATGAAAAAGACAAAGAGATATTTATTATTGAATTGAACAACAGAGGAACCCCTCAATTTCAACCCCACACAGTTTTCATCATCATCCTCGTCGTCATCATCTTTCTTTCTTTCTTTTATTAATAATCAATTTAATCTTTTGGATTTGGAAGGAGACGTTTCCTCGTTCTTCGTCTGTTTTTTATCTTCTCACACCTTGAAATCGCTATACTTTTCTGTTCTTTAACTTTTCTTGCAGTCCTTGTTTTTATTGAAGATATACTGGCATACGCATACACCTTTCTTCATATCTCTTTCTCTCTCAAAGGGTTGGGGTCAAATCGAAGAAGCTCCATTGTTTTGATCTCTTCGCAGGCACTACTTCACTCAAAGGCCATAAAAGAGAGAGGGAGGAAGGATGACTGTGGTGTGTGGATAACAACCCTTCGTATAGTTTATTATTTGCACACCCCCACTCCTAACCAGAGCAGAAACACTACTTGTCATACATAATTATGTTTCTTATATAGATAATTTGTTCTCTGTGTAAAATTTCTCGACTACCAATTTTGCTTAGTCATAGAAATTCCTCCAAATATATCTTCAATCCTTTTATGCAAGAAAATTAGCTTCATGCAATAATGGATAACTAGTGAATAAAGATGGGTATCTTTTTTCTCTCTGCCTTTTTAATTTAACCCCATCTTTCTTTTCATTTCTCTGTTCTCCTTTTCAGTGGGGGTGTTGCAGAGATTTGAGTCTGACAAAGTGCTGAGACTGATAAATATTATAGGATATTTAGATACATAGATACCATATACACAGATAATCACAGACATGGTGGTTGCGGTGTTTGTGTGTTTCTGATGTACTTCTTTCATTGTCAAATTATATCAGTCATGACAGTATATATACAGCTCCCTCCTTTCCCTTTCTCTTTATCTCTCTGATCAATTCAAGGACTTTAGGTCATTGTAAATGAAAATTCTTTCTTCTCCATTGCAGCGGAGATGATCATGAAGCACGTGCACGCGAAGATTTCCATCACAACAGGTTCCAATGATATAAAACTCTTACTATAATCAGCAGCTTGTCTTTCTCTTTCTCTATCAATCTTTGTACCATTCTCTCTCTCTCTCTTTCTCTCTTCCATTTCTATTTTCTTTAATTCTCCATATAAACAGCATATATCCTTGTACTTTCCCTTCTCTTCTATCACTTCTTCTAGATGGAACATATAGAAGCTCTAGAAGTAGAAGTGCTTAACATCAATATAATCACATATGTGCTCCAAATGTTTTCAGTTAGTATACGAAACTCTTTAATCTTCGCTCAAATCTTGGTATATTCACTAACCTTTTTCGTGTTTCTTCAGTTCCAAGCCACGGCTGAGCAGAAAAGCATCTTATACCGACTAGCTTAATCACTGTCTGAAGCACTCATCAATTCTCAAGTCTCCTTGATGGGCTGATCTGCAAAGCACCCAAAACTCTTAAGGTATCTTCTACCGTTCTACGCGTATGCGTACGTAGCTTTATCTTGTGCACGTATAAGTATGTGCATGTATTTGGAGGTTAAGGATGTGCTAGTAGCAGTATATGATATGTGGATGTAAAGACCGACTAATAACGCTGTCTCTTTTTCAGAAGAGAAGATCATAGGTTTTCACGAACAAATAGAATCAGATGGCGACGTTCTTTCATGGGAATCCCGAAATTCAAGCTGCTGCTGCAGCGTCAGCTGAGGGACTCCAAACCCTCGTGCTCATGAACCCTACTTATGTCCAATACTCCGACAGCCGTTCTCCTACTGCTCCTCCGACCAGCAACCTAGTGTTTCTCAACTCCGCCGTCGCCCCCACCAATCTTTCTCAGCCTCCACATCTCTCTGACGCTCCCCCCAACACCCAACAATTCGTCGGAATTCCCTTAGACCCTAGCTCCCACAATAATTCTTCAACTTTGCATGGACTCATCCCTCGGGTCCACTACAATTTTTACAATCAAATTGATCCTGCCTCGACCGCGCGTGAAGCTCCACGCGCTCAGCAAGGTCTCTCCTTGAGCCTCTCCTCGCAGCAACAGCCTGGTTATGGATCGCAGGCTCAAACTTTGTCTGGAGAAGATATGAGGGCTTCTGGCGGGTCGGTGTCGTCTGGTTCGGGTGTGACAAATGGTATTTCGGGTATGCAAGGTGTGTTGCCGAGCTCCAAGTACCTGAAGGCTGCTCAGGAGCTTCTTGATGAAGTTGTTAACGTGAATAACACTGGAATCAGAAGTGAGTTGCCAAAGAAGAGTGGTAGAACTAAAACTAGCAGCGGTAATAACGTCGCCGGAGAATCACCGGCCGGGGAAGGGTCTGGCAGTTTAGAAGCAAATGGGAAGCGTGGAGCGGAGCTTAGTACTGCAGAGAGACAGGAAATTCAGATGAAAAAGGCAAAGCTTATGAACATACTTGACGAGGTACGTCATAACTATTCATTTTGTGCGTTTTTGTCGATGGGTTTTTATGGCTTTTTTTTGGTATAAGATGTAGTCTGGTTAGCGGAAAATGATGAAGTTTCGATGAATGGTATTACAAGTGCTTTGAGGTTTTATTTGTTTGGAGGGTACAAGGAAATTGAGTTGGGTCTCTTTCAATAGCAGAGTTCCGTTAAAGGAAATTGATTCCAAATTTGTGTCAGGTGGTGTTTTCAGTATGTTAAGGTCTTCAAAAAGTTTTGAATTGTCTAAGTCCCACCTCTCTGGAACCTGGTTTTCGATAGACAACGATATCTTTTCCTGCGAGTCCGATCTCCAAACTCATTTTATAAGAATTGCCAAGTAGACATTAGCAATAAATAAAGAACTTGAATTTCTCGAGTTTCCAACTTATAAGGAACCTGGGGAGCTGCAGAGGTTAAATTGAACCCATTAACCTGTATTACAATTTGCAACCATCAATTGAAATAACTCCTCCTTATTTCAATTGTTCTGTTATATGAAGGTGGAGCAAAGGTACAGGCAGTACCATCTCCAAATGCAGGTAGTGATATCTTCTTTCGAGCAATTGGCAGGAATTGGTTCGGCAAAGACTTACACAGGTTTGGCACTTCAAACAATCTCGAAGCAGTTTCGGTGCTTGAAAGATGCGATAACAGGTCAAATTAAAGCTGCAAATAAGAGCTTGGGCGAGGAAGATTGCCTAGGAGGGAAGATCGAGGGTTCGAGGCTCAAGTATGTTGATCATCAGCTTCGGCAACAGCGAGCGCTTCAACAGTTGGGAATGATCCAGCACAATGCTTGGAGACCCCAAAGAGGATTGCCTGAAAGATCAATTTCTGTTCTTCGTGCTTGGCTTTTTGAGCACTTCCTGCATCCGTAAGCTCACTGAAAATTTCTCACAATCCCATTTGGTTTCTTCATTTTTTTCATTTGGAAGTTCTGTCTTTCTGGTCCTATTTAATCACTTCAACGTCAAAAACACTGATGTTTAGTTTGTTTTCCTCCAAACTTAACAACTTGTTGAACTTGTGTTTCAGATATCCCAAGGATTCAGACAAACACATGTTAGCAAAACAGACAGGGCTTACAAGAAGTCAGGCATGTCCCAACTCTGCAATTTCACATTTGTTTAAGCTATTTTGTCTTAGTTCCTATGATCAAATTTTGTTTGAACTTTCTGTTTCAGGTTTCTAATTGGTTCATCAATGCTCGTGTTCGGCTTTGGAAGCCAATGGTGGAAGAAATGTACTTGGAGGAAATTAAGGAACAAGAACAGAATGGATCAGAGGACAAAACAAGCAAGAGTGAACAGAATGAAGATTCGGCTTCAAAGTCAGCTCCACAAGAGAAGAGTTCTGGCAATGAAAACCAAACCAAGAGTCTCAAGTCCTTAGACAATTCACCAAACCCTAACACTCCTGGAATCTCAATATCTGCAAATTCTACATCTACAATGAGAGGAAATGTCCCAAACCAGTCTGGTTTTTCCTTCATAGGAGAGTTAGAAGGAATTACACAAGGAAGTCCAAAGAAACCAAGGGGCATTGAACTGATGCAATCCTCGATTACTGTACCATCCATTGGCATGGAGATCAAGCCTTATGAGGCAAACAACGATCAGGTTTCTTTGAAATTTGGAAATGAGAAGCAGGGTAGAGATGGGTACTCATTCATGGGAGGTCAGACCAGCTTCATTGGAGGTTTCGGGCAATACCCAATCGGTGAAATCGGAAGGTTCCAAGCAGAGCAGTTCACACCAAGGTTCTCAGGCAATGGTGTCTCTCTTACTCTTGGCCTTCCTCACTGTGAGAATATTCCGTTACCTGCTGCGCACCAAAGTTTTCTTCCTAATCAAAGCATTCAGCTGGGAAGAAGAGCAGAACTTGCTGAGCCAACCGAGTTTGGAACCATTAATACTTCTACACCGCATTCTTCAACTGCCTATGACAGTATCAACATTGACAACAGGAAGGGGTTTGCTGCACAGCTGTTGCCTGACTTCGTGGCTTGATCGGTATATTTGCTAAAGTACATGAAGAAGTGAGTAAAAGGAGGTTTCATAGGCATAGCTTGATGATCTCTTCTTTACCATCTCTTACTGTTCCAAGTTCCAACATTAATTTCGTAGCAGGGAAAGTGTAATGGGTAGTGTAAAGAAACAAGAAAAACTTAGTATAGGTCTACACTCTGGCATAGAACCATTGAGTTAAGACAGTTTAGGGATCTTGATAGTATATATGGTTGAACATTGTATATTTTTTTGTAAGTTCCGCATATGGATAGATGGATTGGTGTCATAAGAATTAGATATTGGTGTATACCAATACAGTATCTATTCTATTGTGAACAAATATGGTGTCAATGTGGGTATTATATGGAATAAAGAGCAGTAGAAACCAAAACTCAGTCTTAATAGAGTTCTACAGGAAATGAAACTTTGTGTATTGGGATAAAATATTCTGCAGACCCTGTATGACTGTGTTTCTCATTCCGTCAACGTTCTTAATGAGATAAAAGAAATTGGTTTTCCGGATGACAGTGGCAGATAATTTTTTTAAATCAAATCATCTGACTTTAAATCAGCACTGCTATCTTAGATTGAACTGGAAAAGGTTTAGGATTCGAGGAATCACATCCAATGCGAAACTACCTTTCAGATTACTCTGGTACTCAACATGTCAGGTTCCTGTCAAGCTTAGGTCTCAAAGCAAAAGATGATTACACGACACATAACCTTTGGAGTGCAAGTTGCTTAGAACAAGACATCCGAAGCCCCCATGGATCTTCTCTAAAAAGTTTCAGGAAAATGTCAAGTCCAAAGTGTACAGAATGGATAATGCATTCTTCCTATTTGTGTGTTTTCCTATAAAGTATTACTTCTCTTTAACGATACTTATGTTTTACAACTCCTCAGCTACCAATCGCTGGAAAATTTGCAAAAGGACATTACATTAATGAGACTGTTCCATCTCTCTCGTACGTGCACATCACATGGCTCAACAGTCGTCAGATTCGAAGTTTCTCAACTGCCATGAAATGGCCAATCTTAAAAAGTGCATCTCAGACAGTTTCATGTTCTTGAATCTAGTGAGGCTAGCATGAATTGGAAAGGGTAAAAGCAGGTTTAGTTCAATCGAAATAAATGAAACGCTTAAGTGAGTTCGCAACAATATCACTTTTGACATGTAAACTTTGCTCAATTTCGTTAATGCGTTTGGAGCTGAATTGGCACAACCCCAACCCCAGCATAGCTATTAAGATATATATTTTAATTAGTAATCTCATTTAAACCTGTGAACAATAAGGTTATGGTTATGAAATTTAACCTTTAAGAAGTTTTCAAATTAAATTAGAATCATATGTATGCACGATCAGGAAACTAAACGAAGTGTCCCGTTGATACGAGTATGATAGAATCTCTCAGCTCCAGACCGCAGAAAGCCAATATGATAAGATGATGCCATGAAAATGGCAAGGCTGGTTAGATCCAAACATGATATACAAAAACTTCAAAGCGTAAACAAATTGTTTAGCTACAATACAGTCAGTAACATTTTAGAAATGCATGATCTTACAACTGCTGTAAAATCTGAGTCTGTTAGATACGGTAAGTATGTGCATGCAGCTTAGGCACTTCTTATTGCAGTGGCAGTTGCGTCCAATACCAAGCGCCAGTCTTTGCAAAAACAAAGTATAAAATAGCAACTTAACTGTATCCATGTACGGTGATTGGAAGCCAAATTACATAATACGGTAAAGATGATTAAAGATGATTTTCTCATGCAATCGTTTGGACAAATATGTGCCTATGTTCGTTGCCATGGCAACCTTTTGACTTGTACACCACACTTCCAGTTAAGTCAGGTTAAGGATGCATGTGCTTATTTTCCGTATCATTTAGTCAAAATCTATGCCTGCTATCCTGATGATAATGCAAAAAACTATTGAAAATGTAGATTCCAAGGAATGCCAGACCTCAATATCAATCTTAAGCTCCCAAGAATCCTCATCGCTAGTTGCAGTGCAATCAATTAAAGCATTTGTGACCTTACAAATGGAAGCTAAATCTTCAGCATGTAAAGTCACCACGCTAATGGCCTTAACGACGTTATTTCAGTGGCTTCAGCTGTTGAATTTGTGTGCTCAAGAACCCAAATATTTTATGTGATTTATCTACCAAACTGTAAACTAACTCCTTCAAGATCTCTAAAATCTTAAAATTTCGACAAGCCCATCATAAATCTGATAGAAGAAGTTCAATTACTTTTGTTGAATCTCGTGAATGCCACTTCCCGGACATTTCTTTGCCTTAGATTTAATCCAATCATCATCTGTTAAGAGGGCCCATCATCATCTTCTGTGTACATATTTTCAAGTTGCTCCTTGTAAAGAAATGCAGAATATCATGTACAGAACTTGTAAATTCATAGAGGAAGGAGAATTGGATCAATGAAGAGCTACTTCTTTCATTGCAAAATAGAACATATGTAGCTTGAGAGTCCAGAATATATTTGTTTCAAATTCAAAAATACAACGATGCTTGGACTTGACAGAACATACTGAATTATCTCCTAATATAAGTAATCTATACTTACTACATTACAATACAACTTAAACTTTTCAATAGCACTAAATCAAGTTACATTCTAACACTCCTCCTTGATGCAAGTGCTGTTGAAAGCTCCAAGCTTCTCCCTAAAAAGCTCAAATCGAAGTTTCTGCAGATTCTTGGTAAAAATGTCAGCAACTTGTTCCTCTAATGAGCAATGCAGCAACTTCACTTGGTTTTCCTTCTCAGCTTCTCGAATAGCATGATATTTAATCTTGATATGCTTGGTCTTTCCTTGAAAAGCAAGATTTTTCACCATAGCTACAGTAGATTTGTTGTCACAAAAAATTTCAGTAGCTTTCTCCATTTTTAAATTCAAATCAAGCAAGACATTTCTTATCCACACACATTGATTCACAGCAGATGAGGCAGCAACATACTCGGCTTCAGTAGTAGATTGAGCAATGGATCCTTGCTTCTTTGTGCTCCAACAAATCATGGTTGATCCAAGAGAAAAGCAATACCTTGATGTGCTCTTCATATCCGTGAGTGAACCAGCCTAATCACTATCAGTAAAACCAATCAACTTTACATAACCAATTGGTTTATAATGCAGTCCATAGTTGAGAGTTCCATGAAAATACCTTAGAACTCTTTTAACAGCCCTGAAATGCAATTCAAAAGGACAATTCATGAACCTAGGTAGCAGACTTGTGTTGAACATAATATCAGGCCTTGTAATCGAGAAATATAGCAAGGAACCAACTGCACTTCTATAAAGAGTAGCATCTACCAAATCTGATCCATCATCAAGAAATAACTCAGTTCCTTGAACTCCAGGAGTGCTAACAGATCTGGACTTTCCCAAACTAAACTTCTTTAGCAGCACTCGAGCATATTTTTCATGTGAGATGAAGATTCCATGTTTGCCTTGCTTAACCTCCATTCCCAGAAATTAAGACATTAGTCTTAGGTCATTCATCTCGAAGACAAGCTCCATTTTAGACTTAAAATCCTTGATGGCCTTCAGGTTATTTTCAGTTATCAAAAGATCATCAACATACACTGAAACCACCAATGTTTCAATTCCAGAAAGTTTGACATAAAATGTAACTTCATTGCAACTTTTCTAAAATTCAAATTTCAAGAGATACTCATCAATCCTTGTATACCATGCCCTTGGAGCTTGCTTGAGTCCATATAAGGCCTTCTTCAACAAATAAACTTTGTCAGAATCGGTTACAAATCCCTCAGGTTGTTCCACAAAAATTTCTTCTTCAAGAATGCCATTTAAGAAGGCAGACTTGACATCTAATTGGAAAACTTGCCATTTAAGATGGGCAGCAATGGAGAGAAGCATTCTAATTGTATCAAACCTTGCAACTAGAGCAAAGGTTTCATTGAAATCAATCCCATGCCTTTGAGCAAACCCCTTGACAACTAATCTTGCTTTAAACTTGTTGATTGTTTCATACAAGGCTACATTACATCTTGCATAGATGTCATCAAGTGCTCGGGTTTCTCTTATAACAGGCTCATCTTTAAAATCGTCATTAACTTCATTCTGCTACTGTACAACATCTTCATCAAGTGCATTTTGCGGAGAGGAAGTGACTGATTGTTTTGTCCAATCCCAGACATTGATTTTGTTGAACCCCGAACTTTCGGTGGAAATTAGAAATATTAAAATGAATTCAATGAGTGTTTTTGTATATGAATTGTGTTATAGAAGTTTTTATGCCTTAAGGAAATTAATGAGAAAATAATTGATAAGTTTTGATGTCTTTGATATTTGAGTAGATTTGTATGGGTTATGAGAGAAAAGTTATGAATTTTCGAAGTTAAGTGTATTTGCCTTTGTTTTGGAAAAATGCTATTAAGTATAGATTTGTGTGTGCAGTATTTTGAGGCCAATCGCCGTATTGATGTGGTTTGAAGTAGAGTAAATGGTCTACATGAAAGTTGTAGAGAATTTGCATAGCTTTAAAATGATGTATTATATGCTATTAGTGGACGTGGAATTTGGAAGATATGAAATTTTGAAGTTTGGATGTTGTAAGATGATGCATATTCAGGGCAGAAACTTTTGAATGAAAAATTGACTTAGCTAGAGGCTGAACTGGTTTGTGAGTTCTTCATGAATATTGTAGAGCTTGTTTTTATCTTTCCATTGAAATAAAGCACGAAATTTTTGGACAAGGGAGTAGAACGTTATGATTTTTGGAAGTTCTGATGTTGTTTAGTGTAAGATCGATCGACTAGCCATCTTGTGTGAACTTTTTGACCTCTTTATAGATCGATTTTGTCATTCAGTCCTTCATGAAAATTTTAAATCGGTCTTTTATCTTTCTTTAAACACCAAGTTTGTAAAATTTAGAGCTTGGAGTCAAAAGTTATGAAGGTTGGAAGATAGGATGTTAGTCTGAAAAATCCACTCGCCCATGTGGGCGACCGATTGCGCACCGGCGCTGGGCGATCGGTCTATCGGTCGCCTGGCTGAGCGATCTGTTGACCCGACCTTTCTCCACTCTTTTGGTTATAACTTTTTCGTTCGACATTCGGTCGACCTAATTTTTGAAGCGATGGATTCCTAAGACATTTTTGTATCTTTCCATACCAGATTGATTGGTTTTGATATTAAACTGAGAAAGATTGGTTAGATCAAAGTGAACTGATCGGTTGTAAAAGTCTAAACAATATTCAGTATTTTGGTGATCTCTCGAATGGTAGAGCTCTGATCAAGTTGATTCTTATTGCAGATTAAAATAGAGACATGGACCTACAAAGTTTATGAAGAAGTCCGATCGAGATTCAGCCTTTAAGACTGTCAACCGATCGACTTAAAGTGAGAGGATCAGTTAAAAAGTCTGAGCAGACTTCAGTATTTTGGAGATATCTTGAGCTATAGACCTCCGATCGATCTGATTCTTGAAACGTTAGAAAGTTCAGACAGAGAGGAACATTTTTCTAGAAGGAAGTTTTATCAAGTTGTCTCATTTACCAGATCAAATTAAGGAGTTTGTCGAGCTGTCAGATTTTAAGGCTTATAAGTAAGGGCAAAGGAGTCATTGCTCATTCATTAATGGCAAGATGGTAAA
>JANIHZ010000005.1:61245715-61263835 GCA_027478365.1 Erythroxylum rufum | reverse complement strand
TGTCTCACCCATTTCTTTCTCATTTAAAATCATTTTAATATTTCTAATTTTCACCAAAAGTTTGGGGTCCAACAGAAAGTATGACTACCTTAATAAAAAATAAGTTAAATTTGTTGAAGAAAACAAAGTTGATGAAATTAAAAGTTTATTTTTTGATTGTTTTTATTAAGGAATGTGTTTTAGATATTGTGATGTATAGAAAATAGTTACAAAATGCATATGATAAGTCAATTTGGTTTTTTCATTAGTTTGGATAAGTTAATAAATAGTTGAGTGATAATGTATAATAGAATGACTTGAGAAGATAATGATGTATACAATTAGTTGTATTTATTTTATTTTTTCTAAATATTTTTCCCATTTAAGTTTAAAACAAACAGATTTTAATTTTATTCTAGGTGGATATTGAGGTTGCTAATATGCTTCTCGAGAGCATAAGAAAGGTTTGTCTTATGTTATTTCAACTTTATAATGATATTAGACAAGAAATGGAAAAGCAAGGTAATTAATTTTTCACTTAAATATAATCTATAGGATAAGAGATAACACCATAGCTTAAATAATGTTTTTAAAATTCTATTTTTAATTTTTTTAGAAAACATTCTTACTTTTAAATTTTTGTTATAAGATAATAGTAGAACACAAATAGCAATATCATATGTAGATCAATAAAATGTTTTTGATATGATAATAACTTAAGATAATTATAATAAGTTATTAATTTGGATTGTATTTAGTTAATTTAAATCAAGTTTAAGAATTGGATTTAATTTTCATATTATTAACATTTAATTAATTTACATGTACTGTTTTTGTTATGTATGTTATATCATTATTTTTTAACAAAATTTTAATTGAAGATTTTTCTTGAAAATTAAAAAATTAAAGGAATTTTTTAAAATAAGACTTTTTAAAAGTTAGTTAAATTATAAAACAGCCCCTATCTTTTACTTTATACGTATAATTGTATACACCATTTTTTGAAAAAAGAGGAGAAAAACATAGCGTCCCTATATATATCCAAGCATTCCTCAGTCCTGCCTGTTTAAGTATTACAAAGGTTTTCCTTCAAGCATGGACTTGTCCCATAAGATGCGCCATCCCCTTTGCATGACAATCTCACTTAGCTCCATTAAAGCAAGATTCAAACTTATCCCATAATCTTCGACCAACCGACTCATTCCCGAACACCAACCTTTATTACGTCCCTTAAAGTATACAAAGGAATGCTCTCTCACATCTCTAAGTGTCTCTCCCACTCACTTGTTGAGAAGAACAAAGCTCAAATGAGCTATTTATAGGCACTTTTAGATGACTAAGTTAGAATCCTAATAGAACTCTACTATCTAATATTACAATCTTATTCTTATCAGATTACATTACACTAACCAATAGAATGACATCCCGATCCAATTAAGACTCTATATAATAGGATCAAGCTACATCACAATAACAAGATAAAAGATTACATATATCTAGGAATGATCTATCTATATCCATGAAGATCTCCTCTATCTTCATAAGATCCTTCTATATGATCTTTATCTCTAAGAGCTGATGTTCATCCACTGTGATCTTATTCGCCACATCATCTAAGATCTCCTCATCTTCATCTGTTGATGATGAGTCATCCAAGCCAATAACACCCTGGTCCATTCAATTCTTTCTTAGACGAACTCCATTAGCCATGGTCCGTCTATTTGAGCACCCACTAAGTCCTTAGTCCTTTAAGAACCAAGTTTTAGCTAAGTCAGCTCGTACAAGTTCCGAAACTCTTCTAAAACTTGGGAGGTCCATCTATTTGATCTACTTGCTAAGGGGATGTGCCTTAGTGTATGTTGTTTGTGGAAGACATTATTTTAGTGGATGAGACAAAAGAGGGTGTCAACATTAAGCTAGAACTTTGAAGGGATACATTAGAGGTGAAGGGTTTTAGATTGAGTAAGACTAAGACTGAATACTTAGATTGTAACTTTTTGGGTCATAGGGTGGCTTCCAATATGGAGATAAAGATTAGTTTAGAAGTAATACCTCAAAAAGAGTGTTTCAAATATCTTGGATCTATCATCCAAAGCAATGGAGAGATCGATGTAAACATTATTCATCGTATAAAATTATGGTGGCCTAAATGGAGAAGTGCAGCAGGAGTTTTATATGACAAGAAGATACCTCTCAAGTTGAAAGGTAAATTATATCATTTAACAATTAGGCCAGCCATAATTTATGGGGAGAGTATTGGCCCATCAAATAAGTGCATACTCATAATTTAATGGTTGCAGTGATATGGATACTCTGCTAGATGTGCAACCTTATTACAAGTGATAAGGTCAGGAATAAAATGGTAAGAGACAAAATAAAGGTGGCTAATATTAATGAAAAATTAGAGAGGCAAGGCTTAGGTAGTTCGGACATATTAAGAGGAGACATCTTGATGTTCTAGCGAGAAGATGCAAGAAAATTATATTTGGCCATTGTAAGAGAAAAAAGGAAGGTTTAAGAAGATTTGGGGAGGGGGATAATTAAAAATGAGACCGTGTTGTTGGAACTTATTAAGGATGTAGGCCTTATTTAGCATACTAAGATACAAGTAAATGATCTTACCTAGAGAGGTGCTTATCTTTCCTAAAAGTCTTTAAGACACATTCCTTTGATCATTTAAATGTAAAACATGTTAAATTGTACTTAATTATCTTCACAAAATTAGTATGTAAACTTGTATAGTCATACTATACACATATAAGCAACAAATATGCATACAAATCATCTATATACACGTAAATTTCCGTTAGCATGCATTATGTTCAATATTAAATTTCAATGCTTAATCACCGAATTCATATATGGTAAGTCATATTTCATTTATTTCTAAATGTTTGCAAAGTTTCATAAACATTTAAAAAAGGTTCGGATGTGATTTAGTAAAACTCGAAAGTGGAGAAACTCAAAATAATGCAACTTCGGATATGCACACGGTAGGTTTCAAATTGGTCAAATAAATCAGTCCAGAAGCAAATCACATGACGGTCTCTACTTGTTCTGTAATTTTCACATAGCAAACGTTCAACTTAAGCTTTGAGGTCTTCTAAACATTTGTTTCCCTATGTCTCTAGTTTCCAAAGCATAAAAAAATTAGGCCATTTAGACCAAACACCACAAATTGTTCCGAACCCAATTTTGAGGTTTGCAGGCCAAGTTATAGCTAAAACAAAAGGGCTGGTTTAAGTGAATCAAAGACAGAGTTCCACTAAACGTTACACTCTTATCATATTCAACCAATTCCATTCAAAGTAACACTAAGACACCATTCAAACAACCATTCCATGTCTAACTCAATCTTTGTACATATTCAAATATATACAAATAGAAATCAAACTAACTATTGACCTAAACCTTAAAATTGACCAACTAGCTCTTCTAATACTTTTCCTTCTTTTCCCCCTTTTGGTTTGCTTGATTCACCAAATAGAAACACTATAAAAACATATTTCAATCCTAATTCCAACATTATAATTTCATTTCTTCATGAGCAAAGCAAGAAAAGATGAAGATGAGAAGAAAAACTACTAACTTTTACCTTAATTTCCATTTAGGATTAGATTGATTCGTTATGCAAAATGATGAGATTAAGAAAAATGAAATGGAGAGGAAGCAAGAAGAGAAAAATCTAAAGTTAAAACTCCACATTCACATTCACATTCACAGTCCCTCTCTCCTCTCTTCTGTTACCATTTCATAAAATTTCTAGACTTTCACACATGCTTCAATCCTGTTGGACCATATGCTTCAATCATATTAAACCATATGTTAACTTTAATTCAGTGAACTTGTAAGGTGTCAACATATACCTTAGAAGCATTATAGTATGTCTAGGGTGTATTAAGAAGTGAGATCTTATTGTTGGGACTTACTAAGGATGTAGGCCTTATTTAACATACTAAGATCCAAGTAAATGATCTTACATGCAGAGGTCCTTATCTTTCCTATAAGTCTTTTAGACACATTCCTTTGATCATTTAAATGTAATACATATTAAATTCTACTTAATTATCTTCACAAAATTAGTATGTAAACTTGTATAGTCATACTATACGCATATAAGCAACAAATATGCATATAAATCATCTATATACACGTAAATTTCCTCTAGCATGCATTATGTTCAATATTAAATTTCAATGCTTAATCACCGAATTCATATATGGTAAGTCATATTTCATTTATTTCTAAATGTTTGCAAAGTTTCATAAACATTTAAAAAAGGTTCGGATGTGATTTAGTAAAACTCGAAAGTGGAGAAACTCAAAATAATGCAACTTCGGATATGCACACGGTAGGTTTAAAAATGGTCAAATAAATCAGTCTAGAAGCAAATCACATGATGGTCTCTACTTGTTCTGTAATTTTCACATAGCAAACGTTCAACTTAGGCTTTGAGGTCTTCTAAACATTTGTTTCCTTATGTCTCTAGTTTCCAAAGCATAAAAAATCAGGCCATTTAGACTAAACATCACAAGTGGTTCCAAACCCAATTTTGAGGTTTACAGGCCAAGTTATGGCCAACACAAAAGGACTGGTTCAAGTGAACCAAAGACAAAATTCCACTAAACGTTACACTCTTGTCATATTCAACCAATTCCATGCAAAGTAACACTAAGACACCATTCCAGCAACCATTCCATGTCCAAATCAATCTTTGTACACATTTAAATATGTACAAATAGAAATCAAACTAATTGTAGTCCCAAACCTTAAAATTGGCCAACTAGCTCTTCTAATGCTTTTCCTTCTCTTCCTCTTTTGCTTTGCTTGATTCACCAAATAGAAATACCAAAAATACATATTTCAATCCTGATTCCAACCTTATAATTCCATCTCTTCATAAGCAAAGTAGGAAAAGATGATGAGAAAAACTACTAACTTTTACCTTAATTTCCACTTAGGATTAGATTGATTCGTTAGGCAAAATCATGAGATTAATGGTTTGAACTTCTCTAAATGGTGTGAACAAGTCAATTTCAATTTACATGTTTTAGATAATGAGGATGATAAGAAAAAATACAAATAATGAGAAAGATCTAATAGATTATGTCTTAATTGCATACGAATGACTATATTAAACAATATTAAGACCATTATTCTAAAAACTAAAAGTGCTAAAAAATCCCTTAAATTTATGGAAAAATGTTTTCGTTTTACAAATAATTCCCTTGTCAGTAGTTTAATGGTTAAACTCATGGCGTTGAAGTTTGATGGGTTACGGAGCATATAACATGTACTAAAGATTACAAACATTACAACAAAGTTAAAGATCCTAGGTAAGATAGTTAATGACTCCTTCTTAGTGCAATTCATCATGAACTCAGTACCTTCTGAGTATGGACATTTTCAAATTAATTACAACAATATAAAGGATAAGTCGAATGTTAATGAATTGTCTAGTATGCTCATTAAGGAAAAAACAAGGTTAAAGAATCGAGGAGTTCATTTTATTAACCTTATGGGTGAAAAAGCTAGCAAGATTCATAAGCCAAAGGCTAAGAAATTTAAGAATAAATCATATATTAAAGCGACACAACTTATTGATAATATTAATAAGAAGAGACAAAAGACAAATAAGTCTCATTTCTGTAAGAAAGAGGAACATTATCAAAAAGATTGTCTAAAACGTAAGTCTTGATTTGAAAAGAAAGTTACATCTAACCTTTTTATATGTTACTAAAGTTCGTTTTAATACTTGATGGCTTGATTCTGGTGTTATTAATCATGTTTCTAATATATGCAAAGATTCCTTATAATCCAAACCATGGGAAATTGTAAAAAGGTTCCAATTGAAGGCGTAGGGATTTATTATCTAATATTAGATATTGGTTATCACTGGGATCTAATACAAACTCTCTATATACCTTCAATTTCTAGAAACTTAATTTCTCTTTCTAAAATTGATAAAAGTGGGTTTACTTTTAAGTTTGGTGATGGTTATTTTTAGTTTATTTAAACATAATTCTATTATTAATTGTGGATATGGATGGTTTATAAAAATTAAAACTTGATGTTAATTTTTTTGAATCCCTATTTTCTATTTGTCATACTAATGAAACTAACCGTTGTGTAATGAATACAATTCAGCTTACTTGTGGCATCAATATTTAGATCATATATATAAAGAAAGATTAGAAAGATTGATAAAGAATGAAATTCTTTCATATTTAGATTTTACTGATGATGATGTATATGTGGATTGCATTAAGGAAAAGCAAACCAAACATAGTAAGAAAGGAGCCACAAGTACTCAGCTCCTTGAAATTATACACATCAATATATATGAACCTTTTGACACTCAATATTTTAGTGGGGAAAAAATAATTTATCACCTTTATAAATAACTTTTCACTTTACAGATAGTCTACTTTCTTAATAAAAATTTTCAGTTATAAATGCCCTTAAGGTGTTTGTAAAGGAGGTCGAAAGGTAAATAGATAAAAAAAATTAAAAATTTTGAGATTTGATAAAGGTGGAAAATATGATGAATCGGGACAATGTCTAGGTCTATTTGTAAAGTGTCTTGAGAAACGTGTCATATGTGCCGAGCTATATTAAGCACAACTTAACAAAATGGCGTAACAGAAAGGCATAATAGAACATTAACGGATATAGTTAGGAATATAATGAGTAATTATTCAATATTCAAAACCTTGTGGATACATTCACTTAAACTATTGTGTATTTGCTAAATAGGATTCCTATTAAAGCAGTTCCTCAAACTCCTTTTAAGTTATGGATTAGAAGGAAACCTTGTATGAGGTACCTACATATTTGGCAGAAGCATAAGTTTATAATCCACAAGAAAAATAATTAGATTCTCGAACATTTAGTGTTACTCTATTAGTTAGCCAGAGAAATCCAAAATGTATAAATTTGACTATTCAATCTATAGTCCAAGAATTGTTGAAACAGCTAATGTAAAGTTTATTAAAAATGGTAAAGTTAGTGGGAGTGCTAAAACATGTGTTGTGGATATTAGTGAAATAAGGGCTAATGTTACATTTTCCATTAACGGTTCAATATCCACATCCATAATAAATATTGTCCCAATGTTGGAAGAACAAAATAATTATGGACAAGATTTGGATGAAATAATACCTCATGAAGAAACTAACTTACAACCAATTAATTTAAAAGAACCACGTGGAATAACTATTCCTAATAACTATATGGTTTATTTGCAAGATTCAAAATTTGATCTGGCATTAATAATGATCCTGTTTCATTTTCACAAGCCATAGAAAGTGATAAGTCTAATAAATGGATTGTTGCTATGAAAACTGAGTAAAATTCAATGGAACAAAATAATGTCTAAGACCTTTTAGATTTGCTAAAGGGATCTAAGTGAGTCAAATGCAAATAGGTCTTTAAGACCAAACATAACTTGAATGGAAATATTGAACGATATAAAGCTAGACTTGTTGCTAAATGTACTCAAAAGGATAGCATTAATTTTAAAGAGTCTTTTTCACCTATCTCAAAGAAAGATTCAATAAGATAGCATCAAAAGGATAGCATCTCAATTTGATTTAAAGCTATATCAAATGGATGTGAAAAATACTTTTCTGATTGGTGATCTCAAGGAGGAAGTTTATATGGAACAACATGAAGGTTTTTCCATGGTCACATAATGTGTAAACTTAAGAAATCAATATATGGACTTAAACAAGCTTCTTGATAATGATATATTAAGTTTAATGATGCCATAACATCTTTTTGGTTTCAGGAAAATATTGTTGATCGTTGTCTATACCAAAATATTAATGGGAGTAAGTTTATATTTTTAGTTCTACATATTGATGATATTTTACTTGCTGCTAATGATTTAGACATATTATGTAAGACTAAAAATTTTTGCTCTAAGAATTTTGAAATAAAAGATATAGGGGAGGCATCCTATGTGATCATAAAACAGATCATAAGGACTGGTAAGGTTATCTCAGACATACTATATCGAAAGAATTCTTGAGAGATTTAATATAAACAAACGTACAATAGGGTTGTCCCGATATAAAAAGGAGATAAATTTATTCTCATGCAATCTCCAAAGAATCATATGGAACATAAACAAATGGAATCTATTCTATATTTTCTATTGTTAGTAGTTTGATGTATTCACAAACATGCACAAGGCCCAATATTAGCTTTATAGTTGGAATGCTAGGAAAATATCAAAGTAACCTTAGTATAGACCATTGGATAACTGCTAAGAAAGTTTTAAGGTATCTTTAAGGAACAAAGAACTATATGCTCATATATAGAAGATCAAATTTATTAGAAGTGATTGGATGTTTGGATTCAAATTTTAATGCAAGCATTAGTAGTAGAACATCAGTGTTTGGCTATTTGTTTCTACTACCAAAAGGAGCAATTTCATGGAAAAGTGTTATACAATCTACCATTGTTTCATCCATTTTGGAAGCATAATTTGTTGTTTGTTTTGAGGCTACAATTCATGTCTTATGGCCACAAAACTTTATTTTATTGCTTGGGGTTATCAACACCATTACTAGACCACTAAAAGTTTATTGTGATAATTTTGCAGCGGTTTTCTTCTCTAAAAATGGCAAGTACTCTAGAGTTGCTAAACATATGGAGTTAAAATATTTTTCCATAAAAGAGGAAGATCATAAATAAAGAATGTGTATTAAATTGATAGATGCATAGTTCACTATATTTATACACACATATTTGATGTATTTTGCTTGATATTTCATCATTTTGTTATATGTTTGGTATTTAAGTTGATCCAAGTGCATTTATAGGTTATAATTGCCTTTATGGACTAAAAGGAGAGGAATTTTGGTGAAATCATGCCATAAGATGAAGATTTGAACCAATTAGAAGATACACAGCTGTGTAAATCTCTCAAAATGTGTAAAGTCACGATTTTAAGTATTTTTGGATATACACAACATTTATAGGTTATACACCCATATTTGATGTATTTTGCTTGATATTTCATCATTTTGTTATATATTTGGTACCTAAGTTGATCCAAGTGCACTTATACGCTATAATTCCCTTTATGGACCAAAAGGAGAGGAATTTTGGTGAAATCGTGGCATAAAATGAAGATTTGAAGCAATTAGGAGATACACGACCATATGTGGCTATGTAAGTCTCTCAAAATGTGTAAAGTCACTATTTTAAGTATTTTTGGAGATACGTGGTGGCCTGATAAACGACTGTGTATCAAACCGTGTATCTATAAAAATACTTAAAATTGTGACTTTACATATTTTGGGAGACTTACACGGCCATATACATAACTGTGTATGTCTCAAAAACCCTAAATTTTGCTATAAAAGGTCGTGGGTAGAGGCAAATAAGAAGAGTAGACTTTTGGAGACCATTCTAGATGTGGAAATGTCCATAAGGGATGATATTGATCCACATAAGTAGAGAACACGAAGAAATCATCAAAAGATCTAATAGATTACATCAACCTTAAACTTACAAAAACATTCGATAAAAGAGAAAAGGGGGATTTAAAATTATGAACTCTTTGATTTCTATTTGTTTTTCTTCTAGTTTATGTTTGATTTCATTTTCTACTATTTGTAACTAAAAATTTTTAGTTTCTAGGTGAGATGAACCCTAGTTTATGCTATAACATTTTTTGATTCTTTTATCTAATGCAATTATTTTGATTGATCTATTATGATTCAATTATGTGTTTAATGTATGTTATAATAGATCTGGAATATTAGTACACAATTTCATTTCATAACATAAAGATTGAAAAATACTATGTATGAATAGATCTACCGTAATTGAAAGGAGTTGATTGTAAACCGAGAGATAGGTTGACATAAATCTTCTGGATTAGGGTTAAGCCTAATAGTGGAATTCACAAATAGGTAAAGCAATCTTAGTACCTTTAACTTGAATAATATCAGTTGATAATTCTAAGATTAGTTGTTAGTAGTCTCAGGTGAGTTATTAGCCTACGATAGGAGTTTTCACTATCCAATAGTCAATAAAACAATTGCATAATAAAAGGTCAATTATTTAAGGGTTTTAGGTGGGATTCATGACCTAGAAACTAATTCCTGATGTTGATTATTTTCTAAGTGACTTCTTTCGTCTTTATGTTCGATATTGCTACCTACTTTATTTTAATTGTTTAAGTTTTAATTTTCTTTATTAAAATCCAAAATTAATCCTTAGGCTAGATAATAAAGAAAGGTAATTGCTAGTAATCACTACCTTCTTGGGATCGACCTATACTTGCCGATATTAGCTACAACTATGCCGTGCACTTACGATTAATTTAAAATTAACGATTAAAATAAGCCAATCAAGTTTTTTGTGCAATTATTGGGAACATTGATATTAGGACAACCTAAATTCTATTACTCTAGTCATTATCTTTTGTATTTATTTTATTTTATTGTATCTTGTTTTATTCTTGGCTTATTCATTTAATTATCTTTTGGACTTCTCTACTTTGAGAGTGTGTTTTTGGTTTATTTTATGGATTGAGATATAACATCATCACTAAAATTGACAATGGAAAGATGAAGCAGACAATACTCTTATGGAAGTTACGATGTGTCTTTGCAATATGTACATCATCATTTATGAATGAGAGGATTTTTGACATTTTTTTAGAAGCTCAACTAATGTCTATACTGTGTTGTGACATTTTTAGGAGTAATCATTACAATTATGAATGTCGAGCATCGAATTATATGTTGGAGAAACTGAGCATGTATAATAAAGCTTATAGTGCACCATACGAGAACAGTTATAATTCATAATAGAGCAACTCTTATACTTATAGATGGAATGATTACGCTCCAACTGAATATTTACAGTACCAAGAACCTCAAATAAAGGAGCCAACTCTGGAAGATAGGATGGCTAATTTTATTTAAGAATCAATCATAAGGCATCAGGAAACAGAGGCTCACAAACAAAATATGGTGAATCAGATCGACCAGTTAACAACGATAATATCTGATGAGATGTAAGGGAGTTTACCTAGTACTATTGAAATAGATCATAAAGAACATGGAATGACAATCACCTGTAAGAGTGGAAATAAGCTTCCAGAAGAAGAAGAAGAAACCTCTATCTAAACAGAGGAAGTAGAGATATGGCAGGAGGTATCTGAAGAAGAGTGGACAGAGGTGGCTCAGAGGAACCAAATAAGGAAACTACTGATGAGGCATTGGTAGCTACCCTAAGTATAGAGGGTTTTCTCTTCCTCTAAGACAAATTACTTGCCAAGATTCAGGGAGTTTTATTATCCTTTATTTTATTAATAGTTTATCACTGAAAAAGGCATTAATGAATGCAATTGGATTTATTAATTTAATAAATTATGTCCTTACTATTATCTTGCAATATGTGGCTTACTTAGAGGTTATGAGAACCTTATGTAGAGAAACAAGTGGAATTAAGTCAATGATCATAGACCTATGATAAGGATAAATATGCAGGGTACGTCGAGCTAGCGATATTAAACAAGTGCTATATGGGAGGCAACCCATGAATTATTTTATGTTTATTTTAAATTCTATGTCATTTCATTCTTATTTCCATGTTAGACTAGGATTTATTTAAGTTTTTATGTGCTTTAGGATTAGAACATTAAGCATCTTTATAGGATCATGCATTATGATGTTAGGGTATGTATGTTAAAGGTTCATAACTCTAAAGTGCAAAATTTTTAAGTTTGTTCATATATTATTAAAGTTGCACACATTTGCAAAGAGTTGGATGCTTTTTAAACATGCAAGTGTCACTTACACGGTTTGATACATGCCAGTGTATCAAACCTTGTAAGTTCAAGAAAAAATTGAAATTCTATAACTTATCCGGTTTGATACATAGTCGTATATCACACTGTGTAAGTCTACAGTTAACATTAAAATGCCTTAGTTCCTTCATCTTTCCTACTTTTGCTCTTCCCTCGCTCACTCTCATCATCGCCCTCCAACTCTCCCAAACTAATTTTTTCATTTTTCAACCAAGTTAGTGACGCCTAAGTAAGTTTTCTTGCTACTTTAACTTGTTTATGCATGATTTATTTGGTGTTTTGCGTTATTTGTAGATTTTTCAATAAAAAATGCCAATTTCACAATTTTGGATTTTTGAAGATTTTTTGTGATTTTATGCTCAAGTGTAGTTTAATAGTTGAATTAAATCATTACCCAAATGTTTTAATGATTCAATTTGATTAATTGTATATGAATTGGGTGAAAATTCAACTAGAATTATCTAATTGTGCGATTATAGCTCATTAATTGTTAAATTGTGTTATTTTTGTGAAATTAATGTTAATTGGTTGTTTTTTTTAATGTTAATTGAAGATTTGGTTTGTGTTTAATTTCACAAATTTAATGTTCAAATTCGTCAATTTTGCGTAATTACAAAGTTAGGGTTTTCAATTTCAATTTTAAGGTTGAATTTGTAATTAATCAATTAAGTTAGCTTAATTTGTCAATTATAAGATTTCTAATTTTAATTTTGAGATTAATTAGTTTTTTCTAATTAAATTTGTTTAATTGTTAATTTATTTATATGTGTTCGTTTAATTTTTTATAGTTAGTTTGTTTTTCGCAATTAATAATTTAGTGAGCATAATCGATTTTATGTGTGGAAAAAAGCATACTGTTAGTAAATTATATGTTAGTTTTCTCACTCTTATTCAAAGTTGTAGGCATAATGACAAGATCATAGCGTGAAAAGGAGAGTCCAAGGAAGAGGCAATGAAATGTAGGATCCTCCATTATAGTCCAACACCCAGAGCAGCTACGGATGCTACTGTTTAATGTCAGAGCCTAAAAGGAACAATATCAATGGTTGAAGGACAAGAAGTTTGCGTAAGCAGATACATCGACTAGAAGGAATTAGAGTAGGTTGGCTTGTCCTAACAAGTTCAAGGGCTTATGGACATTGGCTTATGGTCCCAATTCTTTGACATCATGGAACCTTCATATTGGGAACTCACGTTGTAGGTCCTCTCCACATTCTTCATAGAGAAAGGATACTATGGTGGGGATTGTCTGAGTACAATCTAGTTCCGAATGATGGGGGAGATGTACCAGATGAGCTATATAGAGTTCTCCATCACAATGGGTCTTTAAAACTAGGAGCAATTAGAGGCACTAGAGTATCTTACATTATGGAAAGATTTTTCGTACGGATTGTCTCCTCGACACTCCTGGAGTAGGATCAACACTGAAGATGACTATGACCCAAGAAATTCAAAGGCTTTGACCTTACACCATCCAGTGCTCAAATACATTCACGTTATTCTGAGACACAATCTGAGAGGTTAAGGAGATAGTTACGAAGTCGTCGGGAATGTGGACATCTATTAACTTTAGAGCATGAGTGAGCAGACGCCAATTCACCTAGGATATGCATTTATTCAATTTATTAGGCATCAAAGTGAAGATAGGAAGGTCAACATAATTTATATTGGACCTTCTGTGACCCGACTGACACGATGGATGGGTTTATTCGATTGGCTACCACCAATGTGGTAGGTGACAATCATAGTAGCGCTTAATTTGATAGTGATGTAATATATACGCATGGTTTACAAATGTAAAGGACCTACAGGCGACATATACAGACTTACTGGGCACTTCAACGAGCCAGTAGCATTGAGAGGGTCTAGGGAGGAGTAATTGTAACCACAATCACTGCCATCCCATAAGGGGGGATAGCACCGAAGGGGCTTTAATTTGGTCCAGCTGACGATAGCTCTATTAGAGAGACAATAAGTAGAGCTTGTGGAGTGGATGAGCAAGTTTAAGACCTTTGTGGACGTATAGGAGATTTACTATTTACTGATGGCAAATTGTCAGGGCATTACTTTCTAACTCCATCATTTGGCGCGGGGCTCTTTATTATCAACCCCTCCATATTCTGAAGATCATCAACTCGAGGGCTTTTCATCGTCAGATAAGCCTTAGTCAAGACATGAAAAAGAGAGATGCTTAACTGTTGTATCTTTTCTTTTACTTTTTTTACTTTTGTATTTTTTCTTATTCCTTTTCTTTTGTTTAAACATTAATGTTAATGTTAATTTATATTTCTTTTTATTTTGAAGTTTTATTTTCATGTACTTTTTATCTCTTTTTCTTTCTATTTTACAAGGATGCAATCTAGTATTGGATGGATCATAATTCAGAAAAATTGTCATACTCAGGAAAGTACCACAAACCTTATCTTTTATTATATATACTTGTATTGTGTACATTGAGGACAATGTATAACTTGAAGTGTGGGTAAGGGGTTAACAATTTTAATGATTTTCTTAAACTTATTATAATCTTGGTTATTAAATTTTATGAACTGATATCTTGACTTAATTGAAATCCATCCATCATTACTTTACTTAAATTATTGAATATTGATTTGAATTAGTATGCAAAAGAATGATAGTTAGAATAAAATTACTTTTATAAGTTATATTTTTAAAATTAATTGAATTAATCAAATTGAATGGAAATTGGATATTGTTTACATATATATATCCATCTTTTTCGTGAGGTTTTAAGCCTAAGAGAAATTTTTTTAAAAATTTTTAAGCTCTTTTATTTCTTTAATGCATGTTATGATGCACATTTGAACAATCCTAGAACTTGCTTTCGTTATACATATTGAGATCATATTTGTTAAATTAGAAGCATTGAAGTGATAAGGGCACCTAGATTTAACAATTTGTGTTAGCCTATTTCTTTGATTATTATCTTACCTATAATTTATCCTTTTGGAATAACCAAGTTGAGCCCTAGCTTTTTTCATTGATGTAAACCTAATTATTAATCTTTATCCTATTTTTCTTTGAAACCTTTGTATTGTTTGTGCCCCGAAGGTTATTTACAGTACGTGTTTGTCTGAAACTTGAAAATATTGAAAGGCCCATTATCCTTTAATCGTGGTATAGAATGTGCAAAATTATTTTTTGATTGAAAAAAATGAGAGTAAGTTATGAATAAATATATGGTACCAACGGAGTTGCAATAAAAGGACCTATGTATTTATAAACAAGTTTCTTGTAATTTATCTTTAGTAAATTTTCTTCAATTCAACCTTTTATTATCCCAATCATAGCTTACCTACGCCCCATTACAACTTGTATAAAGGCCTTTTGTTTTTTTGTTTTTGTTTCTAGTTTATACATAAGTGGTGAAGATGTGATAATACTGTGAGAGTTTTTATACTGTTCACCCTAAACACTGGCATTTAGTGAAATCTTGGTGAGAGTGTAAAGGTTTATACTTTTATTTCAATGCAATTATTGATGTAATTACTACTAATATTACTTAGGAAGTTAATTTTAGGATGACTTGACTCTAATTATATGATAATTTGATTTAATATGACAGGATGATTTATAGTATGAACGGAAAGATCTAGGTTAATGAAGGATGGATGTTGTAAGATTTATAATTTTGATTATGATTTGCTTAACGATAAGCAAAAGCTTAAGTGTGGGGATATTTGATATATGCATATTTGAATATATTTATACTCCCATATTTGATATATTTTGATTGATATTTTATCATTTTGTTATATATTTAGTATTTAATTCACACCAAGTGCATTTATAGGTTATAATTGTCTTCATGGACTAAACGAAGAAGAATTCGCGTGAAATCATGGCATAAAATGAAGATTTGAAGCAATTAGGAGATAAATGGTCGTCTATCTGGTCGTCTAAGTCTCTCAAAACATGTAAAGTCACGATTTTAAATGTAACATCCCGTTTCTATACTAAGGGTTAGAACCCAAATATATGGTACATGTGAGATCAACGAGAGATTTAAAAAATTGCATTTTTATATTCATGCATATTGTTGGCGTACACGCACATGAATTTGAATTTTTGCACACATTAAGATAATTGTACATGCATTCATTGATAATTCCTAGTATAAATGAATTGTGATGTGATATTATAGAGAATTGCAAATTTGTTATATTGAAAACCGATTCGGAGAGTGAATTTATGGATTTAGAATTTTTCTGGAATTTTTCTTATTTTAGGAGAAATTTCCAAAATGGTTGGATATTATTGTGCTAGAAAAAAAATGCCACTTGGCAAATAAATTAGTGAGTGGAAATAGAAATGAGAGTCAAATGATAGTGGAAAATTGTATGGGTGACTTTGGAATTTTTTTTTGACAAATGATTTTGAAAATTTAGAGACAAATTGGAGTAAAAATCGGAGAAGATTGAACTAGTTAATTAAGAAATTAGGTAAAGCCTTAGAATTTGAACAAGTGTCCAACTCTTAAACACACATTCTTTTAAACTTGAAAGATCCATCTACTGTTTGTTCTTGTCTTAAAATATCTTCTTCGAGACTTTCCTTCATCTTCTGGAAGCTTCAATTCTTTAAGAGATTTCTCATCCTCTCAATGCAATCCTTGCTCTCATCTTCCACTTGCTATCTCTTTTTGCTATCTCCTTCACTTTCACTAAAATACCTAACCCTACAACCTCAAACTATTGATGATCGTGTTGGATCCCGTTTTCGGAACCCAACTCTTAAGCATCATCGATTCATAACTTGGCTTTGATACCACCTATGTTGGGTCCGAATTCCGGAATCCAACCTTTTACGAAAAATACATGAAACATGAGCCTCTTATCTTTAAGGGGTATTTCATTAACCACTCATTAGCCATCATTTTTTTTTCATAACATCCCAAAATTTGCTCACAATTTGTTCAATGGCGTGCCCAATACAAATCAGTCACTATACTTGAACTCATTTCTCCAGTTTGCGAACAGAATTTGGAAATCTTCAAAACCGAAGTTCAATTTGACTTCTTCAACTAAATCATAGCTCTATCTCTCTAGTTTGTTTTGAAGTAAGAATCACATCAATCGGAGCTCTATAGATCAAGATATGCTTAAAATGCTAAAAGGTGTACAAACCCTAATCACACTCTCCCAACCGACCTCTCACTTGTTCTAATGCAAAATCTCTCAAAACAACTCTAAAAGATACCATTTTTCATGGAGAGATACATAAATGTCTTAGTAATCCATTGCCTCAATAATCACTACATTTGGAGTCCGGATGAGGGAGTTATGCCCAAAAGAATAGAACATGGTTACACCTTAAATCGATTTCAACCTATCTTGGCACGATTGCCATAACTTTCAAGAAAAAATGTCAGATTGATTTCGTTTTTGGACCATTAGAAAGAAGACATCTAGATCTACAACTTTTATGAAGACTACAAAGTCTGAGGCTGCTTCTAATAATGTCAAAAAGCACAATCTATCCCATGAATGTCCGTTAAACGGACATGCATAACGGACTTGATGTCCGTTTAACGAACCTTCTCGGGTGAAATGGTGCAGTTTGGTTGATCTATGTTTAAAAGGATTATCTACAACTTCTAAGAAGGCCATTTTGGCTAATTCCATCTAAATTGTTCCAGATTTTCCCTTGAATTCAGGACACTAATCTTGTCCCTGCTAAAACTTGCAAAAAACCTTCTCAACTTTACTCCTTCAATTACAACGTCATTCTTTTCCATTCAAATGCCAATCCTTCTTTTCCATAACTTTTCACTTATAAGCAATAGCAACTCATATTCAAAGTTCATCAACTCAAATGAATTAACTTTTTAAGTGTGCTCAATTCCACTTAACCTCATCCATAATTAAGTCATTTTTCACTTTACTCCTTATATTCAATAACATCTTATCATTCATAACATTCTTATCTTTCTTGTCCATAGTATCTTACTTATGCATATATAGCAA
Organism: Erythroxylum rufum; assembly: GCA_027478365.1. Lineage (NCBI taxonomy): Eukaryota > Viridiplantae > Streptophyta > Magnoliopsida > Malpighiales > Erythroxylaceae > Erythroxylum > Erythroxylum rufum. Next base: position 61,246,036 of record JANIHZ010000005.1, on the reverse strand, counting down.
TAGGTCATTCATTAACTCAAGTGAATAGCCTCATTCAATTTTATCTAATTTCAAGCCACATCAACATACACAATTCATATTCCAATTTGACAATCATTCATACATAAATTCATATATCATTTTTCAACTCCACCTCATTTGACTTGTCGCATTAAGCTACATTTCATCATCCAAAATTCCCATGTCTCTTTTCCATAAAATCTCACTGATTTGTATATATATATATCTACATATATACCAACCATTCATGCTCAACATTCATCATATTCATCCATATACAAATTTACATTTCATGTCCATATACAAGTCCATTTTTCATTT
>JANIHZ010000005.1:61200464-61217704 GCA_027478365.1 Erythroxylum rufum | reverse complement strand
TCAACTACATGGAGTCATATGTCAAATAAGTCATAAGGATTCAAGAACAATTCAACAAGCCGCAAGGTAAAAGAAAGAATTACTACACAAGTATAGTAGTATGATTATACTCACCTCGACTATCTTAGAAATTCTGATTTCTTTCTACCTTTCTTGAACTTGTGAAGAACTAGGTACGACGTCTAGTTCTATTCCTTGTCCACTTCCACAAGCTATTGGGTAACATGCATGAAAATACATATACCCTCATTAGTCATTCTCACACAAAACCTCATTTCTTAACACATATCATAAAAATACTGCATAAGTCTCATTCATGACAGCATAACTCTTAACACGAAAGTCCAATGTTTTTCAAACTTTGCAGAACTCTAGTTTATACATAAACTCACATTTCTTCTTTTATGACCATATTCTAATTCAGCCATTAAGGAGATCCAAATCTCCCATTTACAATCAGTCTGAACATGCAGTCATGAGTTGGACCCTTTTCTACTCAAAACCTTATAACTCATTCATCTCTCATTCAATTAAAACGATTCAAAGCTTCATTTTCAATAGACTCATGTGGCTATCACATATCCAAAGACGACTGAAAAATTACTTAAATTAGATTTATTGTGATTTTTACAATTCTGACTTGATTCTGCTCTCTTCTGTGTCACTAGGGTTAGTAACAACCTTCACTTATTCGGCCATATCTAACAGAATACGCATCCAATTAATAAGCCCTTTCTACAGAAATTATAGGACACATTTTAAAACATTTCTTAAGAAGAACTCGTCATCCAATTCTAACCCTAAGGTCTTCAAACAATTCACTTACAGTTCTCGTTTTAAGTTCGCTGGTATTCTGAACCAGTACCACTTCGGGGGCTATTACTCTTATTATTCTCACCCTAAAATCGTGAGAAAAATCATAGAGACAGTAGACATCTGGATCTACAACTTCTATGTTTTAAGTTTCTCCAGATTCGCACGTTAAACAGCTCAAAAAAAATGAACAAAGGGAGTTACGAATCTGTCTCCATGACAGCTCAACCTTCAAAACCCTAGGTTTTGGTTTAACCCCACAAATCACCAAATACACGAAATCTCTTCAAGAATAAGTGTCATTGGACATCAAAGAACACAAATCTATCATCCAATCATCAAACCTATACATCCCCTCAAATGGGTTTCACAACAGAAGAGAAACTCAAGTTGAAATCCATAGATCTAAGCATTGGGATGAAGACTTACTTCTTTATGTTGATGAATTAGCTTGAATCACCTTCCCTTTCATGAAATAAGACTTGAAAAAGCTTGAGAGGAGCTCTAATGGAGGTTATGGTCGTGCATGAGGAGAGAGAAGAAGAAGACAAGGCACTAATTTCCTTATATACTCCCCCATGTCCACTTATTTACAAAAACGCCACTCTTGTACTGTTTTTTTTTAAACATCTGTTCCGAATAACCTCCTGTGACCACCGAAAATATCATACATCATTAGTTTGATGTCACTAACATTATTATTCACTGCTCTGATTTTAATGACATTAGTCTCAATATTAATTTATTTCGGTGTAACGTTAATAGCGGGTGTTACAATACCCTTTCATGTGCCAAAAGAAGATTTAAGTTACTCTTTTCATCTAAAATTATTTCTAACAAGGAACTGTCCCATTTGGTTTAATAAGAAAAGAAATTAGCTGTTAACGAATTAAGTGTGAATAGATCACTATTTACAAATTACGACAAGTACTAAACCCAAAGGGGTGACAAAATATGGATAATCCTAGGCAACAAGTACAGTTTAAACTTTGTAATGTAGAAACTTTTTGTTGATTTAGTGGTGCATTTGTTTTCTATATATATGTGTTTTGGTGTTTAGGTTCACCTTTGAAGTCACCCTTAAATTCTATCAAGTTCACGGTCTTAGTTTCCAGATAGTAGCACACTTCTTCTGATGACCTAAATCTAAACTGTCGGAGACTCCCAGATTTATCCCATTAATTCCTTTAATAGCATATAGGAGTATCAAACTTAGTCATATTGTTGTAAGCAACCCATAAGATTTTTTTCATGAACAAAGGAAAATATGAGAAAAAGAAAAATAGGTTGAAAAAGCATAGGGATGAAAAATAATAGGGCATCCACATAGATGATGAGAGATCAAAGCTAAATGTAAAACATTTCAAGGACCATTATTTGTTTATTGTTTCCGAGTATTATTTTACTTCACTTCTGCGTTTCAGGTTCCAAGTTCCAACTACTAAGGCACACAACCTCGACATTGATTCTTGCTTTGCCCTTTTTCATAGTTTTAGTTACATCATTGATTGAGTTCGAAAGTAAAGCATAAATTTGTCTTTGGTTCCTTCATATTTCATTTAAAGATTGACTTGGCCAAATTTTTGATAGAATATAATGTATTTAATCAGCTGTAATCAAATTTACATGTCATGACATATGTACAATATATAAATGTAGTACATCATTTTATTATAGTTGAAAGCAAAATGTTATCTTAATATTCTTGAAATATGGCTAAGGAGAACCCATAAATATAACTTAATCCAAATAAGTTACCATAAGTTTAAAAACAATAAGTATGTCAATAAATTATCTTTTTTATACCTAGTGTACAACGTTCATAATGTATACAATCTTTTCTTTATATTTTTGTGACCATAAGATTATAGATTCAAGTTATGAAAACTGTTAGTTGCTCTAAGGCTCACCCTTTATTTATAAGAAAAATTACAATAAAAATATCAAGATGAAAACATAAAGACTTGACTCTAGAAAACATAATAAACTTAGAATTAGGAGAAAAAAAAACTAAACTTTAGATAGAGCACGTAAATTAGAAGTATGTATTCAAATTCCAACTTTAATTGATAATTGTAACTTAAATAATATTAACAGACAATACAAAAATTCGTGATTAAAATAAAGAGACACAAAAGTAAAATAAATGTTTTAAAGTATGAAAATGTATATATTATAAATTACCTTTCAATTATGTGAAAACTTAAAAATTATAAAGTTTATTCACCATACTTTGTGATATAGTTAATTCATCTCTTTACCAAATTTGAGATTTATGCCTGTTACAAAGGATGAATCTCCAAACACTAGAAAAAATAATTATTTAATAGCTAGATTTAAAATTTCACTAAGTCACATAGTAAAACATGATTAATTTGAATAATTATCATATTATGCACTTAGTTCAAGTAAATTTAAACACAATTAATTTTAAAAAAAGTAATAGATTTTTCAAATTATGAAACTTTGTAGAGATTAGTTCTTTTATAAGTTGTTTTGTGAATTAGTTTATCGTTAATATTAATTTTCTTTTTATTTTATCTTATAATAAATTTTAAATTAACAGTGACGTTTATAAATCAACTGAAATTTCTTAATCAGTTCCAAGGACAGGTACCTACGACCAATTATAGTATCAGAAACATTGTCAATTGTCTTCGTAACATTGAATAGTTAAGCGCAGTCAAGAGTTGTTAGTTTGGCTCGATTCTCAGCTAAATGTCAAAAGCAGAAAATGGATGTTAATCTTGCAAGCAACTTGCATGTAAGTTTAACCAAATTTGGTCATTATAATGAATTGTGTATATTTAAATAACCTCTTTTTCTCTTTCTAGATTTTGGAATATTAGGCAAGTGATAACGGTTGAACCCAAAGAATAATAGTAAACAGTGACCAACTTAGTTATATTGATGTTAGAGCATGCAAGTTGGAAGAGAAACAGCGATATTAACATCGACTAAATGCAATTAAAACTAAAAAAAGTGAAAGATTTGTATTTTGAGAATATTTTGTAATGAAAAGTGAAAAAAGAAATTAAGCATCCATGTTATGTTTGTTATTAATTTCTTTCCTTTAAATTTAATTGAGTGACTGCTACAGTTGTAACCTTCGAAACTTCTGGTACCAAAGACTTGAAGTATATAACAAGTTGGAATAGGTTTGTTTTGAGTGTTCAAAGGGAATAAAGAGTGAGGAATCAGGATCAAAAGAAAGCAGTTGAACGATGACCAAGAAATGGACAAAGAGTGCTGACTTACAAGCCCTTTGATATAATTCAAAGAGATTTTCGGGCAAAGCCGTCTTTTTTGGCCGGAGAAGCCCCTTTTTTCATATAATTTTACTCAACTAAAGGTCAATCAAGCGTGTGATTTTGTGAATTGAAGCTCGAGCTGCTACTAGATGAAAAGATGCTGCATAAACTTTGGTTGAAAATTCTAAAGCGAAGGCATATCAGTGTAGGATTAAATATATCTTCACCTTAAGCTTACTGTCAAAATGATATCATATTATCTATCCAAGAAACATATATATATATATATATATAATGGGAACACAAATTATGGTGATATATTCTTTCATGATACTATTACTACCTTTTGTTCTTCTAAAATAGCACATAAATTAATAGCATCTTCAAAATTATAGGACAAGTACACCAGTCCGTACTGTGTCATCCGCTATATTCTGTCAGAAGCCTGAATACAATATTATTGATGTAGATCTAAACGTAAAAAATAATCCAATAAAGAGAGATTAACATACCAGAATAATCCCATCTGCTATGACGTTGCGCAACGAGTAGGGTCTAGTACGTTTTTAGTAAAGTAATATTTGTGTTCCAATTTAAAATATAAATAGAAAGACATGAGAACAAAATAAGAGAACGAAGAACACAAGACATTTGACTATAAAGACTTACATCTATGAGCGCACAAACTTTAAGTCCTTCTCATTAAGTTTATGTGTGTAAATTACCTAATACATTAGGTTTAGGTCTGCATTTGTAAGAACAATATCTTTCTATAATGATTACATATTATAATGTTAGTAGTGATATCTAAATATATACTAAATTAAAATATTTGCCGATACGTCTACTTAACATTATTTAACGTTCCCTTTTAAAATGAGTATGGATTGAAATAAAATAATAATATCTTATTTAGAAAAAGAGAGTAGTTGATGCCATTGATAGTACGCAATTGCATATTAATCACTTACGTAACAAGAAATTACACTTTGTATAACTGTTGATTGAACGACTAAAAGTTTTAATTTACAAGAGTATCCATATGATAGTTTTATAATGATATTATTGTAACAAATTAAATTGTTTCGAAGGAATTACAGTTGAAAAAACACAAGAAGAATACAAGTTTTAGGCCGTGCTTGTTCCAACCACAACTTAATTCTAATATCATGTTCAAATATAATAACACAAGATGAATACAAAGTTTTAGGTCATGCTCGCTACAACAACAAAAAACCGTTCTAATTAACAAAAAAATAAAATAACAAAAGGGAAGATAAAAACTTTACATGATTAAATCTATAAAAGTAACAATTTTTTAGTCATAAAAATTAAATAGAATTCAATTTTTATGTGGTTAAAATAGTAACAATTTCGAAATAATATAAGCCATTTTGTGTGAAAGGTTTGGGGAGGGAGACAGGATAACTACTACTAACAAGGACAGGCAGCTGCACGTCAATGGATCAGCTAACGAGCATCATGTGTGTATAAATTTTGACTTGACCAGTGAATCCGTGTTTTGGTTAGTTAAATAGATTTGACCACTCTTTAAACAATAATTATAACAATTACTTTTTTTCAGTTAAACTTTGAGAGGTTGTCTGCACGATAAATATACTATCTTTCGTGAAGAAATAAGATTTCAAGTAACTATTTTTACTGCTCTAAATGAAGAATATATATATATATATATACACATTTTAGTTGGTCTAAGTTTGTTAGTTAATTGTTGCTCATGATGGGATGTTCAAGCTTTCTTTTTATGTGTTTGTTTATAGGGATCCACTGAGTTCTCCGTCCATTTTTGCGTGATTGGAGAATCGAAGTTACAGTTTTCTGTGGAAGAACCGTTCACCAGTCGAGAAAAGCCAACAGCCATTATTAGTTACAGGGTCATAATTGATATGATATCTCGCAACAGAAAAATTACAGCTAGCATCGATTAGTAACACTAAACCTAATTTGTGAAATGATGTTGAAGTTCAAGTATAATACTCCGCGAAGACCATCCATATATGTCTACAGGTGAGCAAACCGTTAAATAATGCTAATGCTACTGAAACTTTTAGGATATGTATCATTATTAATTGATGCACCAAAAATTAATTGAGAATTATCATTGCGATCATAAAAACTAAGGTAGAGGGCATGTCGAAAACAATGGGACTATAGTTTCATTTGTTTAGATTGAAAAAATCGAGAGGGTAATTGTTTCGAAAACTTTCCAATTCGTTTCTAACAAACACAAAATCAGAAAAATTAAAAACACCAAAGATAAACAAAACCGAAATTTGTTAATGCAGTTCGGCACACATTACCTACATTTATGAGACCCTCACCCAACTTAATTACTTTTACGAAAGTTGAATAGATTTACACAAGGGCTTTCAAAGCCGACTTACTCAATCCTTGAAATTATCTCTTAATCTCATTTCTTATGAAAGATTTTCACACCCAATAACATGACTTACTCGTGTTAACCTCAACAAAGGATTTATCTCAACAATCTATTAACTGAAAGACAATAAATAAAAGACTCAAGTATTTGAAAATTTTATAGAAAAATCTAAACACACATAAGATTGAAATAGAATAACTTTCCTATGGGTTTTGCTCCTTAACAAGAGATCTGAAAGTTGTTCACATAAAGTCAGTCCAACTGTGAGCCACTCTACAAGTCTAATAGTCCAGCATTAGCAATTCCCATATGAACAAAATAGAGAAGTGAATCTCCTACTCTGAAACACGTGCTGCACCTTTAATTTTCATCAATCAAGCAAGAAGAATACCACCAACGAATACATAACAAAACAACCCACATCCAGATGTTAACACCATCGTATAGCACATCCACACCTGTAGTAATAACCCATCAATCCACACACTACATAAGCCATTTACAATGCTCACTCAAAGACTCAACCGTGTCTCACCAAAAACCAAAAAACCACAAGATCACTTCAGCTATTTCAACAGAAAAACACAATTAACGCACACATCAAAGAGCCCAACAATCGTCATCAATTGACACACTCAAGATACACACGATAAAGACCTAGATTCCACACACAAACCCTTTTTCACTCTGCGTAAAATCCAGCAGTACCGTTCACAATTACAAACATGATATGCCACAATTTCTCAAATGATAGACTTCAATTTAGTGTAGGATTCTTTTACAACTATAAATGTAACAACTATATCTTTTTTAATCCAAGTCCAATTAATATCTTATATGTCCAATTAATAAATAAAATGTCAAAACTAAATGAAAAGATATATACTATATATCTTAACAATCTTCCCCTTTTTGGCATTTTTGTCACAACTATTAAGCTCCCCCTAAATAACATAATTGAACATATGAATATTGAATTCACAATGCTCCCCCCTCAATCCAAGATCCAATAGACAATAACAACCAAAGTTCACAATTGTTTCAACGTGGCAAAGTAAGGTTCAAGTCTTATCCTCTCCACCTTTGGGACAACATATACCAAAAAGACAAACTTAAAGAGCTCCAGGAAATTGTAGAACTCGCTGCTTTAAGTGACGAATAGTGTCACTTGTCACTTGAATAATGCCTTCAATCCTGTCAATTTAAATAAAGAGAGCTACATGAGGATTGACAGAAGTTGTCCTCGAGCCATCCAAGGGGCCAGATGTGTTGTACGGCAAATCCACTACCCGTGGTGCCTAAAAATCCTTAAAGAGATGTTCATCAAGGACACTGACTCAAGTATACTCAACTCCATCTTGGGAACTTCATTTACATATATACACTGAGAGATTAGACATGGAAAGTAGAGTAAAGAATGTGGCTTGCTCTTAATGGCCAACATAGGTTCAATAATGAGACGTCCAAGATTAAATCGCACCCCAGTACCAATCGCATAAATCAATTTGGCTTGCGCCAAGTAGACAGAGACAACGTGTGTGCTCAACATCCAGTTGGTCACTACTAACTTAAAGAGCATGAAATACTTTTGGGTAAGCATTAAAGAACGAAGCACAGAGCTAGACAACCATACAGTCAATTTTTCACCAGTCAATATTGTAACAATTAAATCATTTGACACATTTCAATCACCATCATAAAGTTGATCACCAGTCAAATTATCAAATCCCATAAACAAATTCAAACGATCAACATCAAAACGGACTACCCAACCTCGCACATATACTGATCTATAACTTAAAGCAGTTTCATTCAAAATATCACTAGTCAAATTGCAGTAAACCCTTTTACTAGATCTGAGTCATAGTGCTGCGGAAGCAGTGAGGCTTGCAATAAATATCTCTCTGATAATAAAGTGTCCAGTTAATGTTGTTGAAACTCCTCTAAATTGATTGAATGGTCGAGAACAAACCCGATAGTGTTAAGAGTCGCCCATTTCTATTCAACCGCGAAGGAGTAGAACTCGAGTCCGCTCCTTTGTACGTTTCTGAGGAGCCATAGGAGGGGCAATCGGTGGAGTAGCTGCGGCGAGACTCTCATCGAAATTTGAGGTAGAGTCTTCAACCATGGATAATATGACCCTAGCAATGTCATTATCTAGATATGGTACTCTTTCCCGAATAAAAGTAGTGTCGAGAATATTATGGGAGTAGCCAAACACAACCTAGCCCCAGTGAGTATCCTTCCGGATGTCGAGTTGAGCATTAATCGACTTGTACGACGTGATGGAGCTGTTGTTTTCCTTTCTAACACCGAAGAGGATGTTTTCTCTTTGTTCTTGCCCATTCCAATTAGAAACAACAAACACCCAATCAATTTCAAGGTGAAGATGACAATGTAGAGAGAAGAGTTACCAGAAAATTATCGGTGATGATGAATCTTGAGACGCCAAAAGCACAAATCAATCTTAAGAATGAGATTGAAAATCCAATGATTTAGCTAGAAGGAAAAAGAAGCCCATATGTTGAATAACATGAAGATGAAATTGTAAGAGAGAAGAGTAGTGCAGCGGTAGGTGAGGGGTTGTGTAGTGGTAGCGGAGAAAAAAATAAAAGTTATGGATTTTTAATCCCCTTGCATATAAAACATTTAGTTTTGTCCTTTTTAAAAAATTAAAGAAATATACATCAATAATGGAAACCGCACATTCCTAAAGCCCCTCGAAGAAGTTCAAACTTTAATGCATCAAGAGGTTTTGTAAAGATATCTGCCAACTGCTTTTTTGTAGATATATGTGATAAGGTGACCATTTTGCTTTTCATAAGCTCTCGAATAAAGTGATACCTTAGATTAATGTGTTTCGTCCTTGAATGTTAAACCGGATTCTTCGAGATGTCTATGGCACTCTTGTTATCACATAAGATTGTCAACACATTCTGATCAATCCCGTAATCTTCTAACATCTGTCTCATCCAAAGAAGTTGTGAACAACAACTACCTGCAACGATATATTCAGCCGCTGCGGTCAATAGTGAAATTGAATTTTGCTTCTTGCTATACCAAGAGATCAAATTGTTTCCTAAGAAGAAACAACCTCCTAAAGTGCTTTTCTGATCATTTAAGTTTCCAGCCCAATCTGCATCACTATATCCAACTAGATAAGATGTCGAGTTATATGAATATCATATTCCAAAATCAAATGTTCCATTTCATACATGATAATCCTCTTGACAGCTGTCAAATGTGTTTTGTTAGGATTGGCTTGATAACGAGCACATACACCGACACTATAACAAATATCTGACCTACTTGTAGTTAAATACAATAGACTCTAATCATGCTCCGATATAAACTGACATTAACACTTTTACCATTCTCATCTCTGTTTAGCTTCATTGAGACACTCATAGGTGTTCTCGCATTCTGGCATTCGCAAGATTGAACTTCTTTATTAAACTATTGGCATATTTGGTTTGTGAAACAAAAATTCCATCCTTCACTTGTTTAATTTGCAAACTCAAAAAGAAATTCAGTTCACTTATCATGCTCATCTCAAATTCAGATGTCATTAATTCAACAAATTCATCTACCATCTTTAGATGAGTAGAACCAAACATAATGTCATCAACGCAGATTTGAGCAATTACCAAGTTAGATCTAACATTTTTAATAAACAAAGTTTTGTCAACACTACCTCGTTCATATCCTTGCTTGATGAGATATTGTGTGAGTCTTTCATACCAAGCCTTCTTCCTATATGAACCCATTCAGAAAAGCACTCTTTACATCCATCTGATAAAGCTTAAACCCCTTCACGCATGTTATACCCAATAATAGTTTGATAGACTCAAATCATGCCATCGGTGCAAAGGTTTCATCAAAGTTTATTCCTTCAACCTGAGAATATCCATGAGCTACTAACCTTGCTTTATTTCTAGTTAAATTACCCCTTTCATCTGTTTTATTTCGAAACACCCATTTTATTCCAATCACATTAGCATCCAATGGTCTTAGCACCAATTCCTATACAACATTCCGTGTAAATTAAATCAATTCATCTTGCATGATTGCTATCTAGAACTCATCTTGTAGAGCTTCTTTAACGTTTTTTGGCTCGAAAGAAGAGGTGTAGCATAAATAACCCACAAGTTCTCGATAATCACCACTTCTTCCTTCTCTTGTTTTTCTTCTTTCACTAACGTCTCTAATAACTCTCTCTATAGGATGACTTCTTCTTATTCGGGAGGAACGATCCCGATTCAAGTTAGCTTCTCTCAAGTTTTAAACATTTACGAGAACAATTTTTGCATCGAGTATTTTAGTTGATTCATCATCTGAAGTAACTGACAATTCTTTAATTCGCGTAGTTACTTCCTCATCAGCAACTAACTGCAGATCTGGGCAATTCTTTAATCTTGTCTCATTGCTTGTTTGAGCTGGTTTTGTGGATTTTCTTCTGTCATTTGATCATTCAACAGAGATATATCATCTATCACGATATTTATGAACTCTAGCACTTTCTTGATTCTTTGATTATACACTCAGGAAATTTTACTGTGAGTTGAATAACCAATGAAGATTCCTTCATCACTTTTGCTCTCAAATTTTTCGAGTTGTTCCCAATCTCTAAGAATGTAGCACTTATTGCCAAAGACATAAAAGTAACTTGCATCTGGTTTCTTTCCCTTCCAAATTTCATATGAAGTCTTATTCAAGATGCTTGAAAGGTAAACTATGTTACATATGTAGCATGCTGTATTGACTGCTTCAGCCTAAAAATGCATAGACAGTTTTCTTCCATTCAACATCGATCTAACCATTTCTTGAATTATTCTATTTTTCCCTTCAGCAACTCCATTTTGTTGTGGAGTTTTAGGTGTTGAAAATTCATGAATGATGTCATACTCCTCATAAAAGTCATTAAAGCTTATATTCTCAAATTCCCTTTCGTGATCTGATTGAATTCTTAACATAGCCATATTTTTCAGATTCATAACCTGCACACATAGGCTTCTAAAATTCTTGAAAGCATCTAATTTTTCTTTCAAAAAGGATACCCAAGTATATCTTGAATAATCATCAACACAGGTTAGAAAATATCTCATTCCACCAATACTATCTTATTATGTTAGACCAACCAAACCCATCTGAATTAATTCAAGTATGTGTGATGAGGTAACGTCGAACCTTTTTGTGTGGTACTTTCATCTACTTACCCATTTGACAAGCACTACGGATTGATGTATCTTCTTTGTTCATTATAGGTAGCCCCTTCACAGCTTCCAATTTCTTCAACTTGCTAATAAGTTCATAGTTTACGTGCCCAAGATTTTGATGCCACAAATCTATGTTATTGTCATATGAGGTTGAATTATAGGTGGTTGTGACCTAAAACATGTAGCAGTTGTCGATTGATCGGTTCCTGCTCACAATGCATTCTCCTTATTCAGTGAACACCCTACATTCATCACTTGTAAATTTAACTAACAAACCATCATCATAGAGTTGGCTTACACTTACCAAATTAGCTTTTAATACATCGACATGGAGCACATTCTTGAGGGGAGGCAATCTATTCACACATAATGTTCCTCTACCAATCACCGAAGCCTTCTTTCCATCTCTGAAAGTCACATGCCCATCTATACAACTCTGATAATCGGTTAGGTAATTCTTTTCTCCTGTCATATGACGTGAACATCCACTATCAAAATACCAACCATTATTCGAAGTAGCCTTCATCGATTTAAAAACTACGAGAGCTTACAATTGAACCTTTTTAACTCAAGTGGATTTCAATACTAAAGGCTGATTCTGAAATTTATGTGAGGGATATAGGGTCCTTCGGTTTTGGCTTCTTTGAAACAACATCTGCAGTAACTTGTAGCATTTTGGCCTTATATGCCTAATAACTTCGTAAAAATGACATGTGGAAACAAATCTTCGATTCTTCCTCGATGTTTCTTTTTAGACAGATCTGGGTATATCAATTTTCTCATCATTCACTTTAGAGCACTCACCTTTATAACCAATGCCTTGAAGATCCCCTTTAACTTGACCGATTTCGATCAACTTTTCTAACATTATGTGCCTCCATTCAGCATTCTTAAACCCTTTTCGGTACTTGCTAACTTCAGTCTAGCTTCACTGAGCTCGTCTTAAGCTACCATCAATTTCTTCTCTAAATGTTGGATAGTGTTCTTCATAAAGAAGTTTTCTTCCTTCAACCTTTCATTCTTTCTACATGTTATCACCCATTTTTCATACATCACTTCATAAGCCTTGTAAATATTCTTCTTTTTATCATCTAAATCACTTTCATCACTGTCATAATTTGATATTGAACCTTGACCTAATCTGTCTCCATTTTTCTTGAAATTTTCTGATTTGCGCCCTTTTTTGTCTTTAATTACTTCCTTTTTAGTTACTGTTAGGCAAATTTTTTCTATACAAAACAGCTAATGCAACACCATGTACAATTTCTTCTTTATTACCATATTCACTTTCAGATTCATTCTCACTCCAAGTACTAGTAAAAGATTTCGCTTTCCTCTTCTTCAAGGTATTAGTACATTCCGCTTGCACATGTCTGAAGCCCTGACACCCATGACATTGAATTCTCCTAATCTTTCTTTCACCCTTCTGAGTTATGTCTTGTTGTTTAAAGTTGTTATTCGATGAGCTCCCATCGTTTTGCCTAAACGCGAGTCTATCCTTTTTCACTTTATTCAGCCACTTACTGGAATTTCGTGTCAATAAAACCAGATCTTCATTCTCTTCGAACTCATCTTCTACATCATTCACACATTTGCCAATTTCAGCTTATAGTGTCGATCCTTTGCTTCTTTCTTGTTTACCCCTTAGTAGATTCATTTCAAAATTTGTAAGAATTCTAATTACATTTTCCAATTATAGATCATTGATGTCGTGGACCTCCTCTATTACTACAATTTTCGGAATAAATCTCGGAGGTAGTAATCTCAGCATCTTCTTCACTAGTTTCATATTAGAATATTTTTTCCTGAGTTGATGTGCCTAATTAGCTATATCACTCAATCTTTTATGAAAATCCTTAATAGTCTCATTTTCATTCATCTTTAATTCTTCAAACCTTACAACTAACATTTGAAATTTTGAAGTTATCACAGATTTGGACCCTTCATGAATAGTCTGCAAAGTATCCTACGCTTCTTTAGCCGACTCACAGGCCGATATCATTAAGAAGTATCCTTCATCAACAGTACTGAAAATTGCATGCATTGCTTGTGAGTTTCCAAGTGCCCTCTCTTCTCGGCTTTTGTCCATCCAGATGGATCTTTTAAAATTGCCTCAACCTTATCGTTAATAATCATCAGATGCATCCACCCATGTACTACCGAATGCCTAGCTTTTATACCTTGAGCCTGGATAAAGACTCTCATATGTGATTTCCATGCAGGATAGTTAGAGCCGTCCAACAATGGTGACCTAGTGATCGATGCACCCTCTCTTGTAGCCATGTTTGTGAAACTTGGATCTGCACCAACTTGTTGTACCAAGTCCTAATTTGGTGACTTTGCTTTGATATCAATTGAAAAAAAATTAAAGGGGTGATTGTTTTGCAAACTTTCTGATTCGTTTCTGACAAATACAAAAATCAGAAAAATTAAAAGCAACAAAGATAAACAAAACTGAGATTTATTAACGCAGTTCGACGCACATTGTTTATGTCAGCAGGACCTTCACCCAGCTTAATCACTTTCACGAAAGTTCAATAGATTTACACAAGAGCTTTCAAAGTCGACTCACTCAATCCTTGAAACTATCTCTCAATCTTACTTCCCGTAAAAGATTTTCATACCCAATAACACGACCGACTCATGTTAACCTCAACAAAGAATTTATCTCAACAATCTATTAACTGAAAGACAATAAATAGAAGACTCAAGTATCTGAAAAATTTATAGAAAAATCTGAACACACTTTAGATTGAAATAGAACAACTTTCCTATGGGTTGTGCTCCTCAACAAGAGATCTGAAAGTTGTTCACATAAAATCAGTCCAATTGTGAGTCACTCTACTAGGATAATAGTCCAGCATTAGTAATTCCCATACGATCAAAATAGAGTAGTGAATCTCCCACTCTGAAAACACGTGTTGCACCACTTAATTTTCATCAATCAAGCAAGAAGGACACCACCTACAAACACATAACAAAATAGCCTACGTCCAGATTTTAACACCATCGTATAGCACATCCACACCTTCAGTAATAACCCATCAATCCACACACTGCACGAGCCACTTACAATGCTCACTCAAATTAAGACTCAACCGTATCTCATCAAAAACCAAAAAACCACAAGATCACTTCATCTATTTCAACAGAAAAATTCATCTATTTCAACAGAAAAACACAATTAAAGCACACATCAAAGAGCCCGATAATCGCTGTCAATTGACACACTCAAGATACACACGATAAAGACCCAAATTCCACACACAAACCCTTTTTCACTCTACGCAAAATCCAGCAGTATCCTTGACAATTACAAACATGATATGCCACAATTTCTCAGATGATAGACTTCAATTTAGTGTAGGATTCTTTCGCAACTATAAATATAACAACTATATCTTTTTTAATCTAAGTTTAATTAATATATGTCCAATTAATAAATAAAATACCAAAACTAAATAAAAAATATATACTATATATCTTAACAAGCAGCTACCTTGGGTTCAATTTGTATGGTTTAGTGCAACAATTGCAATTAGGTACTAATGGCTAATATGTAATGCCATTGATTGCCTCATCAAGAAAAATGAAGCTTAGGCTTAAAACCTGCAAGTAGTTAAGCTATCCGTCTTCTAACAATTTGCTCTTCAAAAGAATTCTATATCGCATAAGAAAAACGTGTTTTTAGGTCTATTTGGCCCTCAATATGAATATTACTTTAAACTTTATAGATTGTTCATAACAACATAACAGGATATTAAATTGAGGAGTACAACTAAAATTGCATCTACAACATACAATTTCTTTTGGTTCAATTACCACAATTTATAATAATTGTGACTCCATTTTCCATTTATAAGAACTCACAATTTACAATTTAAAATTTTATTTCATAACTGTAAAAATCAGATTTGGGCAAATACTTGCCTAACATATTCAGATTGATGAATATTATATTTAATCCAGGTGAATAAAAATGAATATCTTCGGCACATTTACGTACATATAAACACATATATAAATATAACCATACATATCTCTTATAGGACACAATACCACAGGACGTGTAGTTCTTCCATGATCAATCATCATTTGTTGCATGGAGAGAGAGAGAGAGAGTAACGTCATAAAGACGAGGAAATAGGCATTATCAAATTGTAAGAAATGGTCGATCATGGAGAGCCAAAGAACCTTTCGTACTTCGTAGATCAACAAAAAGCTCCTTCTTTGACAAATGGGGGCCTACGATGAATCCAATTACTAATAATTGTCAGCTTCTTTAGGGTAAAACTTATCCATTGACTAATACTCCACAAGAACCATCCACCATACATGCACTAAGTGCCGAGTCGTGGCCTCCTGCGTCCCTCCCAACCCATTGCCATTTCATTTTAATTTACATGATTTAAGCCTAAAATAAAAATACACAAATGTCTTAATGGAATATATTGATGCATAGAAAACTGATGTGTTCATCTATATGAGGAAGTGCCCTTTCCGTTTGGGAAACTAGAGGTGGTAATTAACACGAACAAGTCATATTTGTCCGGATCTTACATCTCTCTTCAATTGCGTGCAAAACTTGTATGGAACATAATGATACGAAAGTCGTATAATTGTGCCATGCTCGAATTGTGAAACACCTGAGAAACAAACGAATTATGGAATAAATTTCCGAGGATGCATCAAAAGCCTGAAAGCCAAAGTCACAAATCAAAAAGTACCTTGAAAACATGTAATTCTATGCAAGTCATTTAAATGGACATTTCAAAGCGTGCAATACGAAGAATGTTTGACCTGATTCATATTCTCACACTACAAGCGATTGATAAGGTCCCGATTCATCTCATCGGCGATTTTGGCAAAAGCGTAACCCTCTTAATTACAAACGAGTCTTTTGCGAAACCGACTCTTTTGAACCACACAATTTTGACTTGTTTATTCGTATTTTAAAAAAGAAATTTTCATAGTGAGAGAAAATCGAAATCCCCCTAGCTTATTATGATTTTACTTTTGTTCGAGTATTCGCGTTAATTAAACATAAAATTGTTAAAAGATTTATAAATAATAAATTTCAACTAAAAATTTGTAAACGTAAAATTGGTTACTAAAAATAAAAATTAAATTCTAATTATAAACTTAGGAGTACATCCTTATCTATTAATGTTAAAGTGCTAGAACTGAGAAATTTATAATATGTTTATATTCTTTCTTTTCTATATGTAAAAAAATTAAGGTACAAAGCATAAACTCCTCCAACCATGTGTTCAAACATCTTGAACTTATCCGTTATTTATATTTCAGCTATAGTTGATTTGCTAAAACATGTCCCAGCTATAAGTAAGGTTTTAGTGATTGGTGATAAATTTTCCTTTTTTCAGTCAGTAGAAGTAGAACCATAGGTTTCTCAAGACGGAAGATAGAGTTGAGAGAACAGAGGTTATTCTTTTTTTATATATATAAAAAAAAGGATTGTTAATAACAATATAATCAAACTTTTATTGCTAATGATAACAAAATCATTACATACGAGTTACAATATCTAATTAATTTGCT
>JANIHZ010000005.1:61119356-61137448 GCA_027478365.1 Erythroxylum rufum | reverse complement strand
GTCATTTGTAAATCAATCCATGCACCGAACTCATGAAGTCTATCTCGCCATTTCTTTGGAGGTAGATCATCAAAAGTAAACCAAGGTCCTGAAGTAGGCTTGGTTGTTTGCTGTGCAGCTGCAGTAGCTGGTATTTCTTAAGGTGCAGGTTAAGGTCTGAAAGGTTCAGTTCTTGTGGATTCAGCTTCACTGATTACTGGTTCTTGTTCTTCAGTATAATGAGGCATTGTCATCAGAACATTAGATAGTTCTGACAGATCTGCAAAGTTTGTAGAGTCATTAGTTGTATCTCCATCAACTGAATACGAATCATATATTGCCGCTGAAGAGTATTCTGTTTGATCAAAAGATCTGCCTGAGATCAGATCTAATAACTTTGGTTCAGATGAACACTTTAACTCAGATGAGTTATCAGATGGTGTTGCAGAGACTTCAGATGTATTGCTTTCCACTTCAATTCTCTTTGATTGAGAACTGGAATTATCTGCAAGAGGATCAGAAGTGAGAGTAGTTATGTACTCTGGCAGTTTAGCTTTGTCCTTCCCAAGAGAAGATGTGGAAGGTTGAATTAGTGGTGGAGATTCTGGTGGTGTACATATCTGTACAGGTTTTCTCCACTCTGATGATGGTTCAAATGGTGTAAAAGATGAAGCTTCTGGAACCTTTGAATATTGTTCAGAAACTCCAGGTCTATGCACACGATCAGATGGTGTCCTTGTCTTTGATCGTCGAGGTTTATCATGAGTTGTCTGAGGATGAACATACTGTCTAATCAAAGTATAGTTAAACTTGAATACCTTTGAATAGTCAGCTATACCGTTGATACGAAGGAGTTGGATATGATGGCTGAAGAGTTGAGAACTCTGAAGATGTAGAGCCATATATCTGATGAGATTGTGAAGCACGCATGTCTGCTTCCATTTGTTGTACAGTCCTTTATATCTCCTGTATCTTTCTTACTTTCAAGTCGAAGTATGGCCCTGTGTATCGGGCAGAGATGTATTGTTTGAGTTCAGCATCAAGTTGCTGAATCTAAGCTTTATACTTCATATACATCTTTTGTATCTGTTCCGCAACAGAATCGACTTTCTTATGAGTAGCAACGTTTTGTTGACTAATTCCATCCAGCTTGGAATCAATCCTTCTCAGAACTTTGTTCTGTGCTACTGCGTTGTTTGTATGCTAATTAAGTACTTCATCAGATGGATTTGAGACTGGTGTACCATGAGAAGTAATTCCTGTAGCTCTGATATATGGGTTAGAGATAACCCTCTGTGATTCATTAGTACTCCGTGAAAGTTGAGGAAAGTTATCCTCTTCTGGCTTGACTACCATACAAGGCGTAGGAGTAGGAAGTTGAACAGGAATTGTTGGCATAGATCTGCATGATCCTTCAGTAGATCTACATGTTGTAGACGACCTGAGCATCTCCCTTAGAGACTTTGGTCTGGATTTCTCTATCTGTTGTAGCATGAGACCATTATGATCGTCTGGATCTGAATCCTCATGATGAGGAGAGTCACGAGAAGGTAAGCACCAAGATTTGGGCTTGGATTTCTTCTTCCTTCTCCGTTGATATCTTGGATCATCGTCATCTGTGTCTGACTCAGGGTTGAGACAGATCTCACAGTCTGGTTCGCACATAAATGGGTCGACATCCCATATAAAGTGTCCACGATGATGACTAACATAGACAGGATCTCCATTAGATTTAAAATAATGAATTGGAGGACCGTCTTTACCTTTCGTATGTGAGAATACGGGCTGAATCTGAAGGCTTGTTATCCCAAGTGATAGATCTGTTGTTTGTCTGACCAGATCTATTTGCTCCATGGGCTGGATCATCAGGATTGATCCTGATGTAGATGGACTAGGTGTGTCTTCGCTAGGTCTGTTGTAGATGGATTGACTGAGCCATCTCTCAGAGTCTGCAGAATCGGCGGAGTTGTTGTATGAAATGAATGTCAATGAGGCGCATGGAATACCTTCTAGTAATTGGTAATCCATTTTGTAGGCATCAACTTTTCAAGCTCCTGTGCTGCTAACTGCTTCGGAATCTGAATGATAGTTGTCTGGTTGTTTACAACATCAGCAACCATATAAGGTGCATCCGAAGTAGAATTTGAAAAGTGCAAATCCAAGGCATGATTCTGAAGACGATAGATCATCTGGAGATGAAGAGTAGCCATGATGGCACTTGAATCTTGATCTGCTCCAGTGATTTGGATCTGAACTTGTAGACGTTCAGATAGAGTCGGATCATCCAACCTGATGTTGAAATCAGGCGCTATGGTCAACACAACACTTCCTTTATCAAGGGTTGTCAGTAAGGTACCAATCAAGGCATTTTGGTACATTGTGTAGGCTATGTCTAGAAGTGACATTTTGGCAGTGGCCAGAATTCCTTTCCTTCCATGTAACGTCAGAACAAGGCGTATAGCCCTCACATGTAGATGTGTATTATTCTGCTGTTGTAAATCTGAGACCACACTGTTCCAGTTTAGAACTCTGGATGATTTCCCTTACACGAGGTATAGAAGTAGAAAGCACACTCCTAATACTTCTCGTCCAAGAACGGTCATGAAAATATATGCTGTAAGGACTAAGCAAAGGTAAAGATGACTCACAAACACGATTTTCTATAGATACATGAGTAATCTCAACAAGATTTTCTATTTTTTGTGATAAAACACGCTTAGCACCTTTAGGTAAATCTGCTAAAGATAAGATAGAAGATAAATGAACTGGATCTGAAAAATTTTCCATAAATCTTATGCAACTCTCTTCTTTACTCCCTTTTCTCTCTGTTTTTACAAAATATTTCCCCCTCCTGGAAAGATGCAAAGGTACTATATCCCAAGCAAACCACAAGTAGTAGTAACCTGTAAAGTGAGGAATCGGATAACTCCAAGGAGTACGCAGGTTTCTACGACTGAGCCGTCTATACCTGATCATATCCTCTGGGTATTAAAGCTCTTACAAATGACATAAGAGTTTCAATATTACACGTGCCGTTTAATATAGTTAATTAATTAATATGCCATAATTTAATATAAAATCATTTGGATTCAATATCCAATTGTTCCTATCATTGTTTCTCTACAATTGAACCTAACCAATAGGTCACCATGTCCTTGAGGCTCTTCAAATAACTACTAGTTAACTTGGAAACAGCGGACTCTTGGGGGGCAACACCAACGTACTAGGAACTCGTTGACCAAAATAATTACAGGATGGCTACCCTGTTCAATTCTAATAGGAAAATAAATGGGGTTTAACGTATTTCAGAATGAAAGAATATACAGATTTAAATGGTACATCGTCAAAATTTTACAGAATAAATAGAATGGTTCTTCTTGCAGTACAGAAAAATGGGGCACTTTTAATGAACACCGGATCCAAAAGCAACTCCAAAAGTATTCCACAAATTGTTGCTATTGTTGGCCCAATCTTTCCTGTAAACCACAACAAACAAACAAAAATCACTTCCCAAGTTACAGCTTCGTTGTCAAATCTCTCCATAAGGTATTTATCTATATAACATTCGCTTGGGTGTACAGTTATATTTAAAAGATACACATGGCTTTAAGTACTTGGTATCAGGATCGCATCCTGACTAACAGTTCAGATCAAAGAACTCAAAAGCATAACTAATTCAAGCTCAGGTAATACATCTCTAGTCACCAGTCGTATAGACCATTCAAAGAAAAGGAGGAAACGCCACAAGATTAAGAGAACTAGTAGAAACCAACTAGCACGAACTTCAGATGTTAAAACCAAGGCTTTATGTTGGCCTCCTTTTGGCAGATACCATACTCTCTTTCGGTGGTTGAATGGAGAACAGGAAAGAGAGCCACACAAACAGTTCATGATGCAATTTGTTGCTTGGGATATTATTGTTTAGAGGTTTAAAGAATATGAATGTGAAGAATTATTTGCAATTTTAGGGAGTTTCGGAGCCTCTGAAAGTGAGTGAGTGAGGAACAAGCTCGAAACCAACCTCCAGCTTATTACTGGGTATCACAGGATCTGCTTGATCACGAATTTACAGGTCCAAAAACTCATGACTCAACAAACCTGAGCTAATAAGCACAACTTGGAAAGACAATGGGATATAGAGAAAATCACCACTAAAATAATTGCTCATCAGTTGGCTTACTTCTCTACACACCAATAAATGAGAATTGATGGTTAAAGGACGCAAAAGAAAAAGAAAAAAAAAAACATATCATGGAAACAATACCAACCTGTAGCATCTGCATCAGTTTAGGATGCTGCTCCAAAAGCCGGCAGAGTTCTTCTTTGTTACTTAATAAAGCCTGCCATGAAAACAAGAGAAATGATGATTAGCCAATCCTCGACATTTACTCAAGCTAAATGATTTTCTTGGACAATAAGCTGCAGATACCGCAATAGCTTTTGGATCCTTGAAATATTCATGCAATGACATTCCCAGATCTTGTTGCTGCTGGGAAGCAGCATCTCGCTGATTTATAGCATGAGATTGAACATGTTCAACTTGCTGCTGCTGCTGCTGTCGTAACTGAGCAAGCTCTGGCTGTTGCCCTTGATAATGGGCATGCATAGGAGAAATTTGTGGCTGCTGCAATGTTTGCAATTGATGTACTTGAATTTGAACAGAACTTGGCATTGGTACTCCTTCCAAATGTTGAGCTGATTGTATAGGTGGCCAAAGATGTTGAGCTGGCTGTGGAAGGCGCTGAAGTGGAGGTTGAAGAGGTTGCAGTTGATGCATAGGCTGAGGCATTGAAAGACTTTGCAGGATACCAGGACTGTCACCTTGCTGCTGAATTGAAGTGCTTCCATAAGGAGTCACAGGGACTGTAGCAGGTCTACTGTTGACCAAAGGTGGCATTAGAGGAGGCGGCAAATAAGAAGGTAGACCAGTACCTGATGAAGAAAGATTTCCATGGCGCGCATCAATTAAATGTGAACTAGAGGACTGTGAAAGTTCGGCTGCTCCAATATTGTAAGATGAAGATAGGGAAGATGAAGCCTTCAATGTTGGTATATTGTAAGGACTAGAAGAAAAGGGAGGTGGTGTGGGAGGAAGTGGTGGATGAGGCCCAGATGGTACACTAGGAGAAGAGATGGGAGTTCTCGAGTACTTGGAATCTGGCACAGAATGGGAAGCTAAAGATGCAGCATTGCTGCCAAATGTAGATAGGTAATCTGAGTGGGCCTGCAAAAGAGTAAAAAGATAAAAGCAAGGTGAATACAAGGATAAGCCATAAACAAGTATACCAAGGATTTTTTTCTAACCTGGAAACCCATAGGAAGAGGCGGCTGCCCCTCAATCAAATTAATGAAGGGAGATGATTGACTTGGTCCTGAATCAGGCGTTTGAGGTATTACAGTTGATATAGTTGATGGAGGCGGCATTGGAGGCAATGGTGGTTGATTTGGGGGAAGCTTTTGATCATACAGTATTCGAGATCCTGAAGCGTGTTGTGGGCTGTTTTTTATGCATAAACTATGTGCACTCATCCTAGAATCTACAGGTAAGTGACCAGATGATACTCCAGTATTATTATAAAGAGAAGCAGGAAAACCTGAGGTACTAGCAGCTTGAGCAGAATCAAACCCAGGGGATGTCTTAACTGGACCAACATTCTTTGACTCATCAGATTGCTCAAAAAATTTCTTATCTGAAGAGACACTTGGTTCTCGTGTCAATGGCATTTCAGGGCGGGAAACCGACATTCTTGAAGAGAACTCAGTTGCCGTATTTTCATCCATGTCAGATGCTAATGGTGTACCTAAGCAAGGAAAAGGACCACTTCCATTTGCATCACTCTCCGTCTCTTCAACAATGGAGTGGGGAGAACTTTGCTCAACCATGACCGGGGCAGGCTGTAGGAGATTATCATCGGGCTGAGGAAATGGTAGTTTGTCATCCGATTCAGACCCATCGCCATCAAAAACTATATCTATTCCTTGAAGATCATCATCAAGGTCTGTTTTTAACTGCTTTGACTTACCAACCTTCTCCTTATCTACATCATTCATGGGAATGGAATTCTTTATTTGCAAAGAAGGGTCCCCAACTACAGCTGCAATAGGATTCTGGCGTTCTCTTTGTCTGGCCATGAATTCATCCACATGAATTGAGGGCGGCCTACCACCAGTAGACCCTACTCTCTGGACTGCTATAACATTGGAATTGGTATCAACACTTCTTTCTCTAGCAACATAGTCATCAACATGCATGGACGGGGGCCTGCTGGTATTTGGCTTCCGCTGCCTAAAAGTATCCCTTCTGGTTGGACCAGAGGAGGTTGTAGATAAGCCAAGTCCCCGTGAAAATACATTTTGCCCAACTGTCTCAGCCATTGAGTTCTCTCCCTTACCACGTTTTCCAGGACCATCTAGAGATGAAAGTTTCCTTTTCATAGGAATATTTGGTGACAATCTATCAGGCAGTGTTTCTGGACACTCCCACGAGAATTTTTCTGAAAGGTCTCCAAGGTAGAGAGAGTCATCGGCCTTGTCGATACCAGCATCAATCATCTGATGTATTTGTGAAGAAACTATAGCATTGCTTGGTGGCAAAAGAATGCCCTTGGCACAAGAAATATCATCCAGCTCAACTGAACTGGTTGGCTTTTGTAACAACAGCAACAATGACCTAGCAGACTCTGAAGCCTGTCAATAATAAAGCTAGCAATGTATCAACACCACAAATAGAGAGGAGAATGCAACCAACATCACAATTCTTATCTCTTTACCTTAAATAGAATGTTTGAAGTATAGGTGGTACTCAGATCTTCATCATCAGTGACCTTGGAACTCAAAAAAGCAATCATTCCTTTTATTGAACTAAGACTTCCTGAAGGCCCACCTGTACCTTCTGCTTCCATACCATCATAAATCCCAAATAGAAATTTGATTGCACCAACTGCATCCAAGTTTAAACTAATAAAAAAAGAAAAAGAAATCAGTTAAACTAGTTAAATATTTGCAGCACAAAGTTAGGAGCTCAAGTGTCAATGGGAAACAATTTGAAGCCAATGTAGATATCAGCTAGAGAGAAAGCCCAGCCAGGTTATCCAGCGAGCAGACACAATGGACAGCACAAGACGGTATGCAATGTATTTCCAATCTAAAACAACCTTTTGTTTAAGAAAAAATCCTAGATTCTCCAATGTAAAAGATTTCAGCCAACACAAATTTTCCCAGTGGTAAGCATTCTTATTATTTCTTTCACCATATAACAGAGGGTATGCCTTTAGTCACTGCTCATTTCTTCCTTTGATAGAAAAGCAGAACAATGCCTTCAAGACCAGTTCACAAGTCATAATTGATAAGCACTCTAATCATCCTAAGGTAAAGGACATAGGAATCTCTGAACTTAAACAGAGTACAGTATGCTAAAATGCCTGTCACTCTTCTGTTTTACAATTCTCTTGCTCGTCTACTATAACATTCCCTTGCAAAAGTATACCCAAACTTCATTTGAAGACATTCAGTCAAAGTTTCTCTTGAAGTAAATTTCTGTTTTCAACGAGTGTTACATTGAAGATAGTATTAAGCTATATGAAATATGACATCAAATACTGTACCATAAGAATGAAAAAGCAGGAATAAAGACAAGATGAAGCGCTTACTACCCAGGTTCTGCAAAAACCAACAGACACGTAGGGATAGGTAATATGATGATTTGCCATTAAGAATTTAGTTATAGAAAATGTCAACATAAAAATAGATCCAATAAATTAAGCCAAGTTCAGTGTGCTTGAATCATGATTTTCATATTTCAGTGCTCTCGAATTTTAGTATATTCTATATTTTTGTAATTGTTTTGATAGTGATCTTATTCAAAATCTGCTTGTGATTTCCTCAGTGAACTTACTTAAATTTTTTCATAGTTTTCTTCCTAATCTATAGCCATTTCCTTCTCCATAATAGATTCTTATGGCAAAACATTTCTCAGCCAAAATTCTTAAATTTTTTCTTAGTTTTGTTCCTAATCTATAGGCATTTTCTTCTCCATAATAGATTCTTATGGCAAAACATTTCTCAGCCAAAATTCCTTTCACAAGGCCATTTCACATTGTAGTGTTCTTGCATCAGAATATACATACCATCAGTCTCAAGACACGTGGGAAAAGAAATACATTTCGCAATTTACTTTTACATCACACAGCATTATCCAGCCTGATCACCAACCAGCATAAAATATATAGCTTAAAACTATAGAAGGATGGTATACCCTAGAGAACTCTTATGTATAGATTTACAAATTTTACAACACAACATGAAAATAATTGTGACTGATATCAAACAGAAATGAAGACAAAGTTTACATCCCTCAAGCAAAGTTAACAACCTTAAAATTTGAACAGAAGCATAAATTTTCTGTTGAACATATTCCAGTCTATTTTTGATTGATTAGCACTGCAACATATAAAATGGAAAAATTTTCCTTTCCCAATTACTAACATCCTCTGTAGTCAACAAATGAAACAAGAGTTAATATTACAAGAAGAATAGTTGGCTCACCTTTTACCATCCACACAAAAGGACAAAGAGCCCACAGATAATATATGAACGGCCTCAATTGCAAAAGCTGACAAACTATCATTAGAATCAACCGTACTCATCAACTTTCTCCAGCAAAATAGTAAAGGAGGACGCTTTCGCCATTCAAAATCATCAAGATAATTCCCATCCTTTTCATATCCTTGTTCTGATTCAAAATCATTATTACTGGGGTTTGAATGGAATAAAATATCCACCAAGGAACTTCGACCTTCATTACAGGAACTTAACTCCTTGAAAGATTCAAGACAATAAAGTAATTCCTTTCCCACTGGTAGGACCTGAAAAGTAACAGAAGCCTTCTTATCACCACATGAGCAAGTAGTTTCAAATTCAGAAGAGAATAGGTAAAATTCATAGCTGAAGGTGCAGATCAGTTGTGCTCATACGGTATTTCTTGTGGATTATATTTTCTCATTTTTCTGAGGCTTTAGAGCAGGTTAAAGCAGCATATACACATGAAAAGAAAAAGAATCCTTAAAGAAAAGAAAGAATCCACATTTTCTTTTTCTGAATCTTTAATCAGGTAGGGCAATTCTAAAAAGGGTGTCATGAGTGCAGATTAACATGTATCTGACCCTTATTTGTGAGAATTCAAAAAAAACACAAAAATGTCAAATCACCAATAGCAAACATAAAAGAGCGCCATCAGCTCTGACATCTTAACATTTAACAAAATCAAGAATGAAAAAGTGGTTACCCGGCAGAAACTCAAGATATGAGGCAAAATAGATGAACAATCTTTAGTGCTCAACTTGCTGGAACTTGGCCTGATCAACCACCAAGGAATTTCAAAACAAGCATCATCAATTATAAAGAAAATAACCCATCACATCCAGGGTGCAACAAGATATGGACATATGCATGTAAGAACACAGATATATACACACAAAAATATCTTGCTCTAGGAATAAAATTCACTCACAATTCATATCTCCCAGGATATGTTAACGATGTTTGAGAAACACAAAGCAGCGAGAAGGCCTTGAATACAGGGAGGCACCAGCTAATTACGGTAATTCTGCACTTAGTTTTACCATCCAAAACTTGTTGATCATCCAAATCAATCGCACCATAACACCTCTCCAACACTTCTAGTAACAATGGAGTAACACCCTCCTCCAACAGTAGTCCCTGGAGCAGGGATTAACAAACAAAAAACATATTGCAGGAGAACATATAATTAGGTAAAACAAACCAAAATGTGAAACATATCCCAGAAGCATGCAGTACGAAGCAAACCTTTGTACATGGATGTTCCAAAATGCTAGCAAGAAAGTCAAGATATCTGTAAACCTGTAAATTGACAAGAAGATGAACAAACTTCACAAGATTAAATGAATTCAAATAGGAAAAGGCAGAATCACCTTATAAATATCTGCGTCAGTTGGATTAGATAAAGTAGAAAGATGACCACGAATGCATGACAATATGGGCCGTAGAAGCACAGAACCGTTTTCAGATTTTAGGCTAGCAACACGGACAATAAAAACTCGAAGCATATCCCTGATGACTACCAATGCCTGTTTATAGTACATGACAAGCAGAAAAGACAACATTTTGTCATTCCTTAAACTGCAAGCTACCTTGATTCAGAGCATAGACTCTAACAAGAACAAAGGCAATAGCTACAACAATAGGAGATACGTACAGATATGGCATAATGTTCAATAATTTGTGCAATTTTTTCAAGCTGTGGGTTCAGTTGGCCAAGAAGTTTCTCAAAGTGTGAAGACTCCAGATACCAGTTGACTTGTCTCTCCTTCTGTGGACCCAACAAAGTCCCAACAGCCAATGTTCTTAGCGCACTCAACAAAGGCATTCCATTTGCCCAGTGCCAGACAATTTCTTCAGGTAATAAATCATTCTTCAATCAGAAGACAGGAGAAAAGAATGTTGTTAAACAATAGTTCTTCCAATGGATCACAACACTGTTTCAAACACCCATATCCTTCACATGAAGAAAAAATATCTAATGATTATAAATCATGCAAAAACAATCAGGCAAGCCCGAGACTCATTTACAAAAATCTTTGCTTGCTACTTTTCCTTTTCTTTTGAAACTTTTTTATTTTGTTTTTCATAACCATTAGACCAGTCAGATATGTAAAGAATTGCATCCAATAGCATGCATACCAAAAGACACAGCAAACTGCATGTTTCCTTTGGACCCAGGGCTAATAGCGAAGCTGCTTGAACATTGGCAAGAAGAGAGTTGAAAAGGCCAGGAGTCCAGCCATATATTGGCCAACATGAAAGTGCAGAAACAACTAAATGTGACACAGCTCCAAAACCGAGCGCAGAATCAGGATAAGAAGATGACAGATCCGCAGCACAAGCAGCTAGCTTAGGGCTGCAATCAGCATACTTGATTAAATACAGAAAGAAAGAAATGACAGGTTGTGGATAAGTAAAAATGAGAAGACTGCAAACTACCTTACTTCTCGATGCAAACGCAAAAGGGCATTCATTAGTTTTGTATTTCTGTGCTGTTCCCCAGCCTCCTGGACATAGACAAAATGGAACAATTACATTCTTGTGGAGCCAAGTTCTAAAAAGCCATGTTCCGGGTATATGAGTCTTGGGTCAACCACCAGTAATGGTGCATGGTAAACAATGGAAATAGGAAAATATAAAAGGCTGATGTTGCTAACAACTAAGAATTGCACACAGATGAACACGTAAAAAGCAAGATATTTAGGAGATGTACTTTAACTCCCTCTTACCAAAGAAAACATGTGATCACCTTTTTCAATCCTATAACGATGGAGATAAAAACAAACTCCATAGTTTGAGGAGTAACAACAACTTGACAGTTGATCTAAAACAGGGCAATTGAACTCCTTTGCATCAGGATTAAAATGATCCAAAACCTAGAGCAACAGTCAAGTACACTATTCACAAGTTAATCATCTAAAAACTTTTTTCACTCTGAATAGACTAGTACGGTAATCATCTAAAAACTTTTTTCACTCTGAATAGACAAGTACAGCTCCAACATGAACTTCATATGTGGTTCATAATGGAACATACATACAAGTAGAAAAAAACCGCATCTCTTAATACAATCTGAAGTTGCTGGGAATAAGACAATTGGCATTATAAAAACTTAAGGATTTGCTTTTATATAACGTACAATCTCAACTTAACCAGTCCATATTGCATCAGATTCAACCACCAAGTAATCAATACTTGTACTCATGCTTCTACAGTTCAGTAGAAACTGTCCTTTCGACAGAATAAAAAGTAAAGTCACAGTATTATCAATAGACTCAGAAAAGTAACCCACCTCTAATTTTTGCAGAAGGGTGATCAGCAATACGAGAGAAGGAATCAACAGATCAACCAAACTCTGCTCACGGTTACGTTCAGACAGCAAATCTGTTGTTGAGTTGCATTCTGTCCCGTCATCAATGAGGTAATCTGCTCCATAAAATTACACACATCTTTCAACCAGCGAAAGACACAAAACAATCCCCATAAGAGCACAAAAGGCAAATGTTGACGGCTAACTTTTGAGGCTATGCATGTATACATTGCATGTCATTAATTTACAGGAAAAATGAAAAATCAGCTAACCAGTGTTTTATTAATGGAAATCTTAAATGTTCAGACCACCAGTTTGAACAGTATGTTTAATTTTCTGAAATTACACACTCAAGATTGACTTTTAGGAGCCATTGGACACCTCAAAGGCCAAACACAGATTCTGAGACTTAGTCACAATTCCTCTCACTAAGCCAGTGCTATATCCAGTGTTTAGTAGTGCCTAACTAGTATTGCCATAAGTTGTGCCTACAGTCATGAGCTCTAATGTCACAGGAATTAAAACATTTTTTATTCTGAACCCAATCATATCTATTTATATCTCAATTTGCTTTTGATTTGAGTATCTTAATTGATGGTTTGAACCTTCACCTTCCTGTCTTGCCAGTTTTATGACCAATCCAATCATTCACAACTTTCAAAACCCATAACAGACTAGTTTAATCATTATACATCACCTAGATATCATACTCAACCATACTGGTGCTGTCTCCAACCAAATAGTTACATTCCAACTAGATAATTCCCTTCAAAGACTGCAGTGCAGATGTGTAATTAATGCAAACACCCAAATCAACAAGTATTTAATAACTAACCATAACTATTTGAGGACCTCTCAAGCATGAAGCTACAGTTGATCAGAATTGCATAGATAACAGTTATGGCACCTTCATCATACATGTTTGCAGCAAGAGTCTACACCAACAAAATTACAGTAAGCCAAGTTAAAGTCAATCTTTCGGAAAATGAAGGATTAAAAAGATCAACATACTGAGTTTTCTGAAATGAACGCTAAAATTCGAATGGCAGTTGTCAATTGTGCTACAGCTGAATCACGTAGTATAAGACCATCAAATGTCTTCTCAGACACAATTTTTCCAAGATTATCCAAGACATTTATATCAAAACCACTGCAAGTATCCCCAACAACATTTTCTGTGTCTGCTAGATCTGACACCAGGATACTGGCTGAGGATAGATGTGCATCTCCTCCAGAAACTAAAACAGCACAATACCGTAAAAGACCAATAAGCCCACTTTTATGATATACAACACCAGCATCTATCCACTCCAACAGCCGAGTTGGAGCATCCTTCCTATTGGACCCAGGAGAAGAAGAATGCAGTGCCTTGTGAAGTTCCATAGCATGTCCGATCCAAGAATCCAAAGATGATGCAGTTGAATCAGTTACAATGACCTCGAAGATTTCAGCGGCTGAGTGAAGAATTGCAAGATTTATTGGTGAAGAACCTGCATACTCAAAATTTCAGTAAAACTGCATGCATAGCAGACAAATAAACATGAAAAATGTGACCAGTATACACTTCAGAACAGAATAAAGAGAGTACCACTATTCTTGGCAAGAAGCTCCGATTCCTTAGCAGAATGCAAAGCTTCAATCAATATGGATATCACCTACAAAATAAAACCCAATTGGAAAATTTAACTGACCAGCATAAGAAATTAAGAGCCTATAGATCTCAATAAATGACTATTTCAATTCATGACAACAATTTCAATTCTCTGAAAACAAATCGCAACTGGCTTCATTTCGAACTTGAAAGTTATGTACAGGAAGCATGATTATATTTCACAGTTGTCTCACCTCTGGAAAATATCCCACTACCAACAAAGCTTGGCGACCACAATCTGACCTGCAAAGCATGAACAGAACATTAGTTAATTCCATAACCAAAACTATCCCGATATGAAGAGAACAACAAAAAACACAAAAATTTCAACCTGGACAGGGCACACAGCTCCCATAGAACCCATAAAAACTCTTCAGAATGTGGGGTTGAAGTGAGCAATCGATCAACAGCATTAACCTGGATAAAGCATGAGCAACTAAAACAGCTGAGAACTAGAATTAGTTAAAACTACAGAACAGTGAATATTGATCGAGTAAAGGAACAAACCACCCTCAAATGCATCTCAACAACCAATCCAACTTCTGGCGGACAGCAAACAAAACCTTTGGATAATAATACAGATGCATATCGAAGAGGAACGCATTCCTCCTTGCTCATATTAGTAGTACCCCTTAGAGCATCAATCAACGTAGTTGAAAGTTCCGGATGATCCAAAAGGAAGATCAATCCTACAGGAAAACAGCAAGATGGATCACATCAATGTCAAAAAACTATATGTAAAACTGCAAAAAAGATTGAGCAACAAACCTGATCGACACATAAGGAATGAAAGAAGTATCGCTCCAAGAGTTGAAGCAATATCAACAAATGTTTCCATAGTAGCTCCATTTTCTGAAAGCAATAGAGGAGATGACAGCAATGCAGCTGACAAAGGAAGGAAGCCCCTCTCCTGCTTCCAAAAAGATAAATGGAAAATAAACAGTGGATAAGGAAATAATAAAGTTATTTTCAACGCCAACTCTTTTATCCTCTTGTTGAAGAATAACCTTTTAACTGAACACGTATACAAAGCACAAATACATGGATAACCACCAAGTCCTTCTTAAGCTAAACAGATGTTAGGCAAACTACTATGTTCAGTTAACCACAGAAGGCCAGCACCAGCTCTGCTTTTTGTGTTTTATTATCTGCTAGCATGTAATGTTCATTCGCTGTTGTTTTGCTAGTCTTCAGAGTTACCAAAACGTTGCCGTTTTGTT
The DNA here is from genome assembly GCA_027478365.1 of Erythroxylum rufum. Classification (NCBI taxonomy): domain Eukaryota; kingdom Viridiplantae; phylum Streptophyta; class Magnoliopsida; order Malpighiales; family Erythroxylaceae; genus Erythroxylum; species Erythroxylum rufum. The sequence continues at coordinate 61,122,708 of JANIHZ010000005.1, read as the reverse complement.
GTAATAGCGTGGCTTTGTCTTTTGTAAGGATGTTATTTTTATTTATTACAATTCTTTAACTTTTCAAAAACAAAAAACATTTGCCCATGCAGAGAAATCTCATTATTATCAGATTGTTTAGCCCAAAGCATAAAACTTTCTTTTTTAGATCAGACAAAAGCAAACATTCTCCAACAGTTCTTGATGCAAAATACAAAAGGCTTAGAGGTAACAATATGTCTTACATCTAAGAAAGAATGACATGAGCCATCAATAGTTTACCTTGAGGAGTTCTAGCAAATTTGGATCCATATCCCAATTTGAAAAGCAGCAAACTGATGAACCAATCAAGCTACATGTTGCTTTGTAAGACAGAAATCCTTCAGTTTGACCAAGGATCAATGACCTGCTAGCACAGGCCACTGGAGAAGGATCTTCAATTGGACCACGCGACATTATTAATTTCTGCATCGGTACTTGTCAACAAACACGAAAATTAAAAAATTGTGTAGAGCCTAAGTAAATGCAAGTGAAGACTGAGAACTGACCAAAAGCTTCTTGAGTTGAGAATTTGCCATATTAAGCATGTCTGAGGTAGCACTTGAAACATTTCCGGCAGCAGAGAGAGCTCCCAAGACTGACAAAACAGCACACTGAAAGGATAAAACCACCATTAAGTTACCAACATGTCATATTGAAGACAAAGACAAATGTGCACACAACTCGAAAATGCACCTCATATCTCGAAATAACTTCATAAAATCTTAAGCGATGAAGGAGACAAGTTGCGAGAGCAGCAACATCATGGCTAGGTTTTTGAAGGAGTAACTCCAACAATTTACTATAACCTTTACTAATACCAGATGGGACGTTTTCATCCTCACGAGGCCACCAACCTAGCATACCTTCACAGCCAATTGCATGCCGAGTAGCTTGCTCAATCACTCCAAGTATCAGTAACAGGATAGCCGAAGAAAGCCGACCGTCATGGGATAAAAAGTATGAAAGCTGCTCCATACCCCCACAATCGACAAAATGAAAGCAGCTTTTCCTACCAGAGCACAATAGAAGGGCCAAACTAAGCCCCAGAATGATATTCTTGTTCTGAACATAAGACAAGGAATTAGAGACGGGTTCCATATACCAAATAAACAAGAAAGTATAATATCAACAAATAACACAATCAAGTGCAATGAGAAAATTACCTGTTGATGATTACAATGTTCAATACGAGTAGAATTTCGGTTAAAACAGAAGTACTGGGACAATAAGTCTACCAACTCTTTAGAAGTTGCCAACTCAGCTTCAGATTCCAGAAAGGTAAATCCTGTCAGCAACTCAGCTAATTCATCTCCAGAAGCATGTTGAAGCATTTCAACAAGCTCCTTTCTAGCTTCAAGAATAGCACAGTGCAATCCTTCAAGACCTTTAGATGCACCAATTTTTAAATTTCTCTGATCCATCGCCAGACAATCTAAGCCAACAGTGACATAAGAACATACAGCTGCTACTACATTATCTAATATCTTATGCACAGAATCCTCAAAATTTGGCAACTCTAACATCTTCAGAATCAGCTGCAAAAACTGTTTAACCTCAACAGTTATGTCGGAAGCTATAGTAGGTAAAGATAACACACTAAGAGGTGATAGTGACTCATCAGTTATCCTAGAATTTGAATGTAATGCAAGAGGGAGATCTTCAAGCTTTTCCTCAGTTGAACTAACAAGATTAGTTAAAGAGTTATCATCAAATTCAATGTTGAACTGTCCCAGATCCTCTGCTGTGTTTCCATATATCACCAAACTTAGACTGCGGTAAGTTCCCCTAATAACAAGATGATTAGTTACAACTGCCTGCAACAAACAAGTGCCATACATCTTAGTGCAAATACAATCCTATGCTTCCTCCAGTTTTCTCATGACACTGTTATAGCTATAGTAAATAACAGAAGAGAAACAATAATCCAACAGTCACCACAAATGTTGACTATCCCAAAAAAAGGATCAACAAGAAGGGAATAAGCAGAATATAACACCTATAAAAAAAACAAATAAACTAATCAAAGTAGTCTATTGCCTAAAAAATTGAATTCAAATTATTAGTAGCAAAAGTAATAACAATAAATATACTGATAATTTTACCTCAACTTCAAGCACATTTGATGAGGAATAAGAATAGAGGAATGGCTGGCAGAGGCGCCTAAATCTTGTCTCTCCCTCACACTGGACAAACGCCTCCAAAGCAAATGAAGGAGGTGAAGTGGCCCTGTTACGGTGTACGCAGATTAGGAAATCTCAACCTAAACTAAGTACAATCTTTCATAAAAACCCCAGAATTTTAGCAAGCACTATAGTGAATAATCTATAAGGACCTGAACGTCAATCTTCTTGGGATCATTGTCATTTCAAGATCCCAAGTTCAATCTAAATGCCACAAAAAATTGAAGTAAAAAGTAAAAGACTTCCTATAACATTAGACTAAATAGAGTATGTTACTTCCATAACAGGTAAAGAATCCAGAGCTAAGTTAAACAACAACAAAGAGCTACATAAGTTCAAAATTAAAAACAACATTCATACCCAACAAGCGGCACAACTTGGGACGAAGAAGACCCATTCTGTTCAAGAAATTCACATGCTGTAATTACAACTGGTTCACCAAACAAAACCTGCAAAAAGAAATTGGAAAGACTAATTAAAGAAAGAGATTAATTTTTTTATTAAGGAGTGAAAAGAAGATAGTGACCGGGTAAGTCACCTCGTCGACGTACTCGTCGAGTTGGGGATGGACAAAGTTCTGAGAGAAGAGCACGCACGGCTCGGGTCGACCCATTTCAGCTCTTGAAGATCTGGGTAAAGTGATTAGGGTTCAAGAAAGCTAAAAAGGAACGTGAAGATTCGTTGATTCCGATGAGGACATTATAGGGTTTTGCGGCGGCAAGACGTGGAGGTTTCCGGTAGGTTAAGTCGCCGACTTAAAACAAGTGACGAGAGTACTTTGAAAGAAAATTTGTTATATAATTCTGTGCTACATATCCGAGGCCAACCCGGCCCAAATTGGTCGCTGCTTTTAGCTTTGAAATAGACTATACTTTTGAAATTAATTATATAATAACTAGTTTCATTTCATGCTTGCACCAAATTTTTAAAAATATGTTATTTAATAAGCTTCCATATTTTTAAAAAAATTGTATTCGATATAAATGATTTTATTTGTATCCTACTAATAGTAATTAATAATCAATCTGTTAAATTTTTTAAAACTAATTAATAAATTAAATAGTGAACTACCAAATTAGTACACATTGATTTATATTAATATAAATACATTATTCATATAAATGTAACAAAAAATGATATTATATTCAAAC
>JANIHZ010000005.1:61090127-61101617 GCA_027478365.1 Erythroxylum rufum | reverse complement strand
TATAAAATTCGCAGTCAGTGCGCGTGGAGGAACAACACACGGCTAAGGGTTTTTTTTGCAGCAAAATTGAAAACATAAGGTTAATAGAGTAATATTTTATATCTCAGGGTTTAATTAGCTACTTTCGTATAACACAGGGGTCGCTACAGCAATTTTGTCCACAGAGAAGTACTGTTTAATTTCGTCTTGTGGTAGATTATAGCATGAGAATAGTAACGCATCCAGTTGTGGTCCCTTTTTATGCAAAAAACCCAATTTTCCCCCGTTTGGCTTATAATAGCTAACTTCTTTTTGACACAAAGCAAAAAAAAAAAAAAAAGGAAGAGAGAGCAGAGAAATAGACGGATTTGGACAACCACATTCACTTTTTTTCTCGGTCTATACTCATTTACTGTTAGATCGGGCTGAAATTTAGGAGTATATTCTTAAGACAGTTCTCTACATTTTAACCGGTCAATTTTTTGTTTCGAGTTCTAAATTTTGAGATCGAAGTTTCAGAACAGTGACACATTTTTTAGTGATTTCTCTCTTTTCATATTCATAATAATGTTAATTTGTATAGCCGCTTATTCCTTGTATTGCTACCGATTTTATGTCTCTGAGAAGAGAATATTTGTATATAATTTGATTTAGTGGAGCTAATTTTCAGGCCGGAAGTTCTATAATTTTTACCCTTAATTTGAAAGGATTTTTCATGTTAACTTATGTTTGATTTGTTATTATTGTTGGCAAATTGTTGCAGATATTTATTTACTCCTATTATTCAAATAAATTTGGAAAGTTTTAGTATTGTGTTTACATTTTTGCAGAATTTAGCGATATCGAGTTTTTCGTGCCAACTAAAAGGGTGGAAACCATTAACCAAGCTTGCAAAAACGAAAAAACTCTTTCTCATGATGAGGTATTGAATGTTTGCATATGTAAATGGTAGGTGCAATCAAAGTCCACAAGTATGCATTGAGTGATTCGCTGATCACAATATGGGTCAATTGGCATCATATGCTTTCATACTTAAGTGGGAGAGATTCAACGTTGAAACAGAGATGAAAATCTGTCATTGGACCATCCTGCTGATTTTTATATGCCGCAAATAGTTAGAAGACAAGGAAACTGCTTGGAAATTTTATTGATTATCGTCTACCTAATTCTTGGACCAAGTTTTACGAACCTTGGCAGGTCAAAATGCCATGTGATCTGTATACCTCTAGGAAGCTATCACGTACTAGTAGTCCCAGACAAACGAATAACTCTTTCATACATTTGGTTCTAATGTCGTTCATCGACCTAAAAGTGGTAGCTTTTAATTTGGGTCGTTATAGTCTGCCTTCTAGAGAAATACAGCATGATGAGTTCAAAGAATGAGCTTTTACTTGGATCATAAGTGAGAAGAACAATTCTAATTCCTTCCACCATTTTCTCGCTGCTCCACATATATACCAAGAAAGGAAGTATGGAAGTCAATGTTGCGTGAAATAGAAGGTAAGTAGAGCAAGAAGCTGCTGTATTGTGTGTATACATATATGAAGTTCTCTTGAGGCTTTGCATTAAATATTATCATCCATTTATTCAGCTTATCTCCATTGATTAAGCATAAACTCAAAATCATAGCCACTGGCCTATTCTGATGCTCCACTACATGAGAACTGGCTCCGTTATCTTCTTAATTATTATTCATCTCCTCATTCCCTGTAATCATCCTTTTTCTTTCAACATAACTCTATTTGATTCCAATGCAAATGACATAATCTATGAAGGTGATGCCATTCCTACTGTTGTTGGAGCCATTGAGCTCATCAACATGGTCAGTTACCTGTGCAGAGTAGGCCATGCAACGTATTCACGGCCCATTCAACTATGGGACTCTGCGACTAGGACACTAGCAGACTTCACCACCCACTTCTCCTTCACTATTGATACTCAAAACGCTGCCAGATATGGCCACGGCATTGCCTTTTTTCTTGCTCCAGTCGGCTACACGATTCCACCCAACTCGGCAGGTGGCTTCTTGGGACTACTGAACACAACGACAAGTGCTGCTATGACCAAAAATCAACTAGTCTTCGTCGAGTTTGATACTTTTGTCAATTCTGAATGGGATCCACCAATGCAGCACGTAGGTATCAACAACAATTCCCTGGCCTCCATGATCTATGCGAAGTGGGACGTTGAATCATTGAGCGACAAGGCTGTTAATGTTTGGATAACTTACAATGCTACCACCAAAAACCTGTTCGTACGATGGGATAACCCAGTTGTTGGCAACTACACTAATTTGTCTCATCAGATTGATCTCGCGAAAGTTCTACCAGAGAAGGTGGTAATTGGATTCTCGGCAGCTACGGGGCAGTATGTTGAACGCAGCACAGTAAACTCTTGGGAGTTTACTTCATCAAATTTGTACAGTAAGGAGCCTACTAAAAGATGGAAAGTGAAGCTATATTTCGAAGTGCTTCTTCCAAGTTGTCTGTTGGTTTTCGTGCTCGCTGTGGGGATTGGATGGTTTGTGATAAGGAAGAGGATGAGCAAGAAAAAGGCAAATGTTGCTTCCTTAGACACCTATCTTGAACGAGGAGCTCTGCCAAAACGATTCTGTTATCAGGAACTTGTTACAGCTACCCAGAACTTTGCTGATGACAGGAAATTAGGGCAAGGAGGGTCGGGGCTTGTTTACAGAGGGACATTGATAGGTCGCTTGGTTGCTGTGAAGAAAGTGTTCGCTGGATCAGAACGCTTGGAGAGTCTATTCATCAACGAAGTCAAGATTATAAGCCAATTAAGACATCGAAACTTGTTGCAATTCATAGGATGGTGTCACGACAAAAGGGAGTTCCTTCTGGTATACGAGTTCATGCCTAATGGTAGCCTTGATGCTTACCTTTTTGGTAAGAAAAGAGCACTGCCATGGAACAATGAGGTACAAAATAGCTCAGGGCTTAGCCTCAGCCCTACGATACCTTCACGAAGACGCCGAGCACTGCGTCCTGCATAGAGATGTGAAACCAGATAACATTTTTCTAAGTGAGGACTTCACTACTAAACTTGGAGATTTTGGAATTTCAAAACTCTTAAATGAACAAATGACCACCGAAGTCACAAATCCAGTGGGGACTAACGGGTACATGGCTCCAGAATATCAGCAAATAGGGAGGGCGAGTAAAGAGTCGGACATGTTCAGCTTTGGAGTCGTGGCTCTGGAAATTGCCAGCGGCGAGAGGAACTACAAGATGGGCGATCATATGCACTTGGTGAAGGAGGTGTGGACTCGCTACAAACAAGGGAACATGCTCGATGCAGCTGACGAGAGACTGGAAAGGAACTTTGAGTGGAAAGAAATGCAACGCATGATGATTGTGGGTTTGTTATGCACAAACCCAATCGCCAAGAAAAGACCTTCCGCGGGAAGTGATTAAATTTCTTAAGCATGAAGAACCACTACCAGAGCTACCTGCAATGATGCATGATCCTTTGTTTGATTTTCCACTTCCCTACGTTAACTTTGATGAGCATGATTCAAATCTTCCCAAGTATGCCACTAACTAAAGGAATATTAACGGATGAGTAAGTGGTATTCTCTTTTCCCAAATAACATAGGGAAAATTCGTGGTATAAATTGTCTGATCGAAAAATCTGTTGATCCCACAAGTTATCCTGTAAAAAGAATGAAAAAAGGGATCGCAGAGTATAGCCCATTAAACATCTGCGACGGAGAAGTTTACTGTAGTTTTGCAGAAGTTGGCAGAAGCTTACATATAAATGCCCATCTGCAACGGACTACTAATAATAATAATGCAAAGCCAAAATCTCAAGTTCTCCCACCTGAGAGGATCATGATCGTTGATACAGATACATGGAACCAAAAGAGATTAAAACGAAAAAGAGATGCATGCAATAAAGATACAGGGAGAACCACAAAAGCAAAGGCTTTAGTTCGATGTCAACTGCTAGCGATTTTGCATTTCCAAGACTTTTCCTTCTGCTGCTGCTTGACTAAGATCTATAAATTGATAAGCTTATATCTCTGGCAACTGTTAATCTAAACATCCATTTGCTGCTAAAAAAGAATTTCCTTTAAATGATGGTGGTCATGGAGGGAATACATTTCAGTAACGAATATTATAGCTGTGCAATAGTTCAACTACAGCAGAGACAACTCCTTTTCCTTCTACTGCTATGTCCAGTCCGGGGTCCTCAATTTTCCTACTTAGAAGCTTGTCAAGTTCTGACCGCAATTTCTGCAAAACAAGATAAAGAGGAAATGAAAATCAGGTAGGTCAGGCTGACAATTTTAACAACATGATTTGGTATGGTTTATTGAAAGGTGGCAAATTAGAATAGTCAAAATCAATTTGTTGAGAAATTACCCTAATCAGCTCCAACACATTCTTTGATGAAGAGAAATGTAGGTAACCTCCAAGCATCTCAATACCGTCACCAGTTTTGCTGGGAATCAGATTACCTCCAAACAGAAGAAGAGCATAATCTGATATATTTGTCGAGTCTCGCACATAAATGCCTGTTGTTTTCACCTTTTCACTGTATACCATGTATGGCAAAGGGAAGAGATAAACCCCTGCATTCACAGATGCAGGATGGATATCCACTTTGCCAACTTCTCTACTGTAAAATGCTGTGCGTTTTCCTCTTCTTTTGCATTGCAAAACATTTGGGTATAAGCCAGCACAAAGAACTGCTGATACCATTTCCAAGTCATGGCTGTGTTGGTTATAAGCCTGCAGAATGCACACATATTTAGTAGTTAACCACCAAATTCCTCATCTTCAGACTAATACAGCACAAACAATGCTGCAATAAAATTTGAAATAAAGGAGGAAGTGGATCAGTCACTGCAACTAATCTTTGTAATGCAGCAATTTAAATTGGGGAGATTCACTACAAAGATGGCACTTCTGAGATCTTGTACTTACATTAGGCCCCCTGGACTTCTCTACAAAGCCAATGTCAGACAGGAGATTCAGGAACTGGTCTCTCATATCCTCCATCATCTTCAAAGTTACCGCGGACAGAAAATTCTCCCAACAGAATGCTCTTTCATTTCGATTACGTTTTGCTTCCTTATATCCTTCAAATGCTTTAACAAGTGCTATGTGATCACTGCATTAAAGAAAAACATGGATTCATTATCTATGGGATAAAAGTTCACCATACAAAAACAGAAAGATTGCTTAGTTTCATGCAATTACCTGCAAGAATCACCAGCAAAGGACCGTTTAGCATCATCAGCTTCTCTTTTGCGATCTATTGGAAGCACAAAAGGGTCACGATGGGCCAGAGCAGCTGCAATTGTTAAAGCAGGATTGAGGCATTGAAAGATACACCCCATCAGAAGCATCTTTCCAATATTTGGGTCTACTGGTAGATTGCATAGGTGGCGACCTGTGGAGATTAACAATTTAGAAAGAAGCCTTAAAACCACAAACAAAACGAGGTACAAAAGAAAGCACCAATTCATACCCAGTGGGGTAAGGTCCTCTTTATCATCTAAAGCACCAGTGGTTTTGAGAAGTTCAATAGCATTTTGGACAGATAGTGGATCTGGTGGCTGAAGAGCCTTTGCTAAGAATGTTGCAACAGGTCCAAGTTGCAAACTCTTGATTTGTAGGCATAGCTCTTGTAAAGGTGTTCGGAGAATTTCAGGCAACTGATAATCAAGCATTGCATCATGAACAATTTTTGGATATAGCTTGTAACAAACTCCAGGTTGCACTCGACCAGCACGACCTCGTCTCTATAATTATTCATGCAATGAAACACCGAAATCACATTCAATTAATAATCTGACGAATTAGACTAGTTGCAATTTTTAATATTGATGAGCTGAATCTCTTGGCAGACTTGGACATTATAAAGTAAGTACCTGACGTGCTGAGGCCTTTGAAATCCACGATGGGAGTAGACAAGCCAATTTGTTTAGAGCATCATAACTAGTTTCTTTTGCCTTTCCACAGTCTATAACATACACAACATCGTCGATGGTGACACTGCTCTCTGCAATATTTGTCGCAACAACAATTTTTCTGCAGAAAAAATATAATTAAATTTAAGGAGAAACAGCACAAAATTTCCCAGCTTTTCATGGGTGAAACTGAATACCTAAAAGAACTTGTTAACTACACCTCTAACATCAGTTCACAAGCAATATAACCAAAATCTATTGTCTTGCAATTTGTAAGATTGCTAGACTTGAAACTTGGCACTATGCACCAGTCTATATTACAAAAGACACAAGCACAGCCATTGTTTCTTGTGATCGTAAACTTATTGACAGACTGAGACTGAAATCTGACAATAATTTCATCTTAGAAAGATGCTCACTCAAGTGCCCCTAAGAGCTAACCTCCCAGCTCATGTCTTGAAATGGCATACATCTCAGTCAAAACACATGAAATTCTTAAGCATATAACAAGAGATGTAATCAGACTTCACATCATTAGAAGCTGGACTGCGAGATGGAAAAGACAAGGAAGCTTGATTTCAAACACCCAAGATGAAAAATATAAGGAAGCTTGATCTCAAACACCCAACTCCATTGTATTAATCCAGGCTCATGCTCCTCTTTTTATGAATGGAAGGGGTATCCCACGGTTTAAGGGGTTGGCTTATGCAAGTTCACAGGGTTGTCTTATGCAGTCTCACAACAATCATAAAGGCATTAGTTTGCACCCCTGTACAAATGTAAACACACATGCCAAGACACATAGACAAGCAAACATTTATGCATGAACAAAGACTACATGATGGTTAGAGAACACTAACACAGGTGACCGGTGCCAATGTCTGACTTATTGCAATCAAAATGCAGCCACAAAGAGATGCTAAAGATTCAAACCGAGATGGAAAAATTGAATAAAAGAAAAACATATCATGTCTGGATTTAAGTACAAGTAAAACTGAAATCTCATTTCTAGGTATAGACTTGTATTATGGAAGCCACTTACTGCTTGTTAGGGGGAGGGCGATTGAATATTTCCCGTTGATTTAGGGTGGGCATTGATCCATGTAAGGGAAGGACTAGAAACTTGCTCTGGTCTCCTAGAAGTTTGTTTGATTTAATCTTGTCAACCAGCTTTGAAATATCATCCCAACCTGTAAGAAACACAAGAATTGCTCCAGCAGCTTCATGGCGGCATATGTATTCAATTGTTGCCTCCACCTACAAAGAAGTATTTAGCCAGAACAGGCTTTTAGGTTTTGTTTTAGGTGATATATGAATTATGTTGAAGAGATAACTGAAACTGCTAACTAAGAAGTAATATGATCGTAGGCAGAATCTTTAAATATTAACAATAAGAAATGCAAAATGCATTAAGGAAGACCTGTAAAATCTCCTTTGGCAAGAAAGTACTTCCTTTACAAGGAATACACATATAACACAGGATAATCAGTTTCTGAAAGAACTAACCAGTCCCAAGTCAAGCTGTGACCCTGGCCAAGATTCAAGAGAAAGCCGTGTAGAAGCACTGTAGTTTTTGTAATGAGAATCAATGTCAGTGTCCTATAAAAAAGAAAAAGAAAACATTCGGTGAGACTACAGAACATTGGAGTATAAATCCCTAAGCTGATCAAAGAGACATTTTCATCCATTTCTAGCAAGGAAGAGATGCAGCTCTATCTAACATTGATCCCAGTAAGCCAAACTTTGGAGTTCTGCACATTATATGAAAAAGAAAAAGGAAAAGTGGGAATGGAATCATCTTTCACACAATTGTCAAGACAAAAGAACATTATGCTATCTGTTAAAAATCTACATAGAATCATAAAATATAGCTGTTCCAAAAAGGAAAATGAAACAGAGAAATAATTATGACATTATGTATTCTTCAGAAAGATAACTTAGAAAAAAAAAAGATAAGCTAGGGGTGGGGGCATCAGATTTATACTTCAAAGTTCAACATGCCTCAAATAATTCTGTTATAGGATCTTTCTTCAAATCTTGCTCTCTTCTTCTTCTTATTCTTGAATTCCCATGAATGCTTTCAGACTCTGATTGTATACTATAATGAGTTCTCTCCAACACATCTTCCAGAAATAATTCTTCCACAGGGAAAGTAAATCCCTGCAAAAATGCAGAGAATAGTAATAACCACTTAACGATGCCATATCACGATTGATCCTTATTGAGAATCCCTTAAAAACCCAATGCGACAAATCAAACAATTGGAGTACCGGTATGTGAATAATTGGAGCGTTTCCAAAATAATCTGAGAACAAATTGGCATTGATGGTTGCACTCATAAGAATAACACGTAAATCTGGACGCCGAGGAAGAAGATCACGTAAAATAATTAATAGAAAATCCTCATTCATGCCTCTCTCATGAATTTCATCCACTAACAAATGGCTCACACCAGTTAAATCTGGATCCTGTACCTGTTGTTTAAGAACCAAATAAGTAATAAGTAAAAGTTCCAGAAGAAATCACCAGAAAGAGTCAAGTAACAGGCTCAAAATAGTTTCAGTGATGGACAAGTTTAATGTTTTGAGATTTCACAACCAAAACATAAACCACTATAGAGTTGCATAGAATCCAAATAAAGTTTCTCCAACTAGGCTACACGGTGAACATAGAAAAGCATTTCGAGTGGAGTAGCTCCAAGGAGAATCAGAGGACAGCTAAAGCTACAAAATTTAGTAGGAAAACTATTAAAAAAAGAGCTAATGAAACCAACAACAAAGAAACCCCAGGCCACAAGTGGAAGATGCAAAGTTAAGATCAGTTACCAGCCGCCGAAGTAATACACCCGTTGTGCAAAATAAAAGCCTGGTCTGAGCAGATTGTTTTGATTCCAAGCGTATTTGGTAACCAATGGTTTCACCAAGACTTTCTCCCCTTTCAGATGATACTCGAGCTGCTACAGATATGGCAGATATCCTACGGGGCTGGGTGCATATTATGTTGCAGTCAGCACCATGCATAGATGATATCTCCTCTTCTAATATATACTGCGGAAGCTGTGTTGTTTTCCCACAACCTGTCTCTCCTGAGATCACCAATACCTGCGAAAAGCAGGGATTGTCCATATGTCTTAAGCACTGAAAAATAACATCATCAACAGAAAAAATATATACTTGACTTGGTAATGTACTGTACAATCTATGACATCAAAGTACCCAAAAGTTTATTAGAAAATATGAGAGAGAGACTGAGAGTGATAGTAGTTCCCCTTCATCTACCAAAGTTCAATCCAAATGGTTCCTGAGGAAGGAGGGAGACCGAGAGAGTGATTAAGTGGAAGTTTCACTTAGAGTGTAAAACTTTCTTAGAAGGATAAGATACTATTGGCCAATTCTCCTCCAGGCAACATTTGCATGTGAAAAGCTCAGGACTAGCTCCAATGCACAAAACCTACTACAACTTCGTTTATTTTCTTCACCATTTTTGAAGGAAAACAAAATTTAATTAATATCTTATGAGCATGAATCAAATGTCAGATTTCAGATCATAACCTACAGATGCACAACTGTTCCAATATAGCAGGTGTTGAGATATGAATGGAGTATGCTGCAAACCTGTGATTTTAGGTGCTATCTGTTGAATTCATAATGCAGTTGAAAAAAAAAAATTTTGAATTAGGGCTAAAAAATCCTGATCCAGGTCTTTGTGAAATTAACAATACATGGACAGATAAAATAAAAGATGAGACGAGTTCCTAATGCTAACATCTAAGAATCACAGAGCCACATTACCAAGCTGAAGTAAGCAAAGAGATGGAAACCTGATTTTCTGAAACAGCTTTCAAAAACTTGGTTTTCACTTTGAATGCAGGAAGCTTCTCTCTGAATTTCAGCATTTCCTTCACATCATCACTTGCCTGGAAACAATAAAACACATAAGAGAAGGTACATATAACAGCAATGTGGCATTTTACTTCTCCACTTATCACTGTAAGGAGATGCCAATAGTATATAGCAGACGAGGATTAGAATTTTAACCTTAAGTTTGTCTTGTCTCTGTTTCAGTTCAACACTGACTTTCTCATTGTCGGAATCTTTTCCCGGGGTGGGAACAGGTTGTTTTACTTGTAAGCTCAGTGATGGTTGTTTGGGTCCTTGCCCAGTTGCTCCTCCAGGATCATTTGAGGATTCTGCTCGCTGGGAGCTATCCAGCAGATTTCCAACCCTTCTTTCAATTTCCGTAGACATTCGGATCTGCACAGAGGTCTGAATGAGAAAGTGTTACAAAAATAATATAATTATTAACCACTTGTTTACCTCTTTCTGTGTTGAACCATGGCGCTCATCAAGATCTGCCCTATAATTAGGCAGCGGAACTTTGCTGACCACAAGAGTCTTGCCTTTATTATACGCATGGCTACCTTTCCACGATTACAAAATCAAAGAAAAAGATGATTAGTCCAGTCTGAGAAACTAAAAACATACACAAGGAAGAATAACAAATTGAGTAATTGCAATTGCTGCTTACAAGTAGAGACCCAATTGATAAGCCATATCAGAGAGTGTGTCTTGGTCAGCACGATTGTAATTACACTTTACTATCATCTCCTGCTCCCCTCCATTTTTCATTCCCTCCATCTTATTCCACCATCCATCCTCATCAAGGACATCCATCTGGGCTCAATAACAAAAATTTCTAACTCTTAGCGTGCAACTGAATATATTCCAAATAAAGAGACATCACTCTAGATTTGAATCAACACACAACAAACAAACACACACACACACACACATTTAATTCTTTACACGTAGAGTCGTATATTTCGTAAATCAACTCAAGAATTTGAAGTACAACATTTTCAATTCTCAAACAAATTTTTTTCCAATTCACAGTTTTTAAAGAGTTTTCTACAACCAACCGGAAGTTTTACACTAACTAAAACACTTCTTAAAAGCATGATTACCAGTAAATTAACAGAAGAGCGACGATCACCATACCTCAGCTTGTTTCTGTCTCAAGCGCTCCGCTCGCCAAACTGGGTCCCACCAGCGCTGATCACCGCGGCCTCCTCTTCCTCCGCCTCGGCCGCCTCCACCGCTACGGCCTCGGGAGCTGCCTCCGCCACCGCCACCGCGGCGGCCGCCTTGGAAGTTGGGACGGCGTGACATGGTGAGAGTTAGGATCCGTCGACGAAGAGATAGAGGCGTGGGCGTGAGTGTTGCTAGTAAATGTTTGGGAAACAAAGTAGTGAGAGTTTTGGTTGCACAGGTAAGCGATGCACACATGGAGTAAACTATCGACTATCGACTGCCCATTGCCCACTCACCAATTGAGTATGTTTTACTCTTTTTTTTTTAGCATAAACGTCTTTTACTTCTTTAGAAGTTATTTTATTGTAAATTATATATTAAAAGATCATGTATGGTCATTTTGATTGGAATGTATACGAATATATATTATGTTGAGTTTAGCACGTAATAGACCGTATTAAAATTTATAATAATAAATAATAATAATAATACGAATAATAATTAATAATAATAATAATAATAATTAATAATAAAAATAATAAGTTT